>OX457086.1:35972893-36063602 GCA_949752835.1 Empis stercorea | reverse complement strand
ACATATTCAAATTAGTGGTCTGGATGAAATGATGAGTAGCCATATTTTCATCTGGGATTTTCTCTAGCACCCCTGGATAGATTGGGCTGATATTTGGTAAACACAATCATTATAGTGTCCTATAGTTAACTATGCCAGTGCTCCTCAATTATTTCCCACAAAATATCAGAAATCACGTTTTCATCATATAATCATCTTCCAAGTAGAGCTAATGGAGGAGCACTAGCGTAATTACCAATAAAACACTATAATTAGTGTGTTTACCAAATATGAGCGTAATACATCCAAGGGTGCCAGAGAAAATCCCAGATGAAAATATGGCTACTCATCATTTCATCCAGACCATTATAATGAGTGTGTTTACCAAATATGAGCGTAATCCATCCAAGGGTGCCAGAGAAAATCCCAGATGAAAATATGGCCATTCATAATTTCATCCAGGATAATATACATACATATATTGATATTTCATTAAAAAAAATTAAATAATATCCTTCCTGAATTTTTTTTTACGTTTTACCTAGTTTTTTTTTAATTTCATTGACCTATAAAAATTGAGTACATAATATAAATTTGTAATTATTTTTTCAATTTTATAAGTCTGTCCAATTTTTTAAATAAATAAAAAAAAAACCACACCTGAATCTAAAAATCCACCTTTTCTCATACAATTTATCTGAAAAATAAAAATATAAAGAGAAAAAAATGTAAACTAAATGTTCATACGAAGATATTATTATTCATAAAATCAAAATTACAAATAAAAAATAATTGAAGAACACACACAAACAAAAAAAGAGCTTTCATTGACAATAAAACTTTTTAAAATTGACTTCAGCGCTCAAAGTTCCCTATCAGAGACTAGCTACACTAAAATTCACACATTTTCTTCCAAAAATTTTTTGAAAAAAAGAGGTTTTTATAAAAAAATTTAATTATTAGAAAAATGATAACAAATATCAAAAATGTAAAACATACATCCGTGAAAAATATATTTAATCTTTATTTTGTAGAAAAAAAAATATCAAAATATGTAAGGGTTTACTCATAAAATGGGCAATAAAATGGTCCACTTTCAGGTGTGTGGACATGTATATGGGGGGGAAAATTAAAAAAGTAAAACACCTATCCGTGAAAATAATATATTCTTGATATGTTATAAAAATTTCGTGGAAGAAAATGTTCACTGGTTTTGTATAAAATGGGCAAAACAATTCCTCTATAAAACACTAAATTGCGCTCCTCGAGCCTTAATATTCTCACTATTCTCATTTTGAAAGTTGCTATTCCATTTTGAAGTTTACTATTCTCATAATGAAGTTTACTATTCTCATTTTGAAAGTGAAAAGGTATAGTACGCGTACTTGTTGTAGTACCAAGTTCGAACATTTGTGGGCTGCATTAGACTACAGAATCAAATTTTAAAAAAAGAAAAGAATAAAGTATATACATACATATATTAGATAATTGATTTTTTTAATAATGATAAACGTTACTATTTAATGATTTTGAATTAATAAAGACAATGTTATGCTTATTGAATTAACAACGGTAATTATGACGTGGAGCATAGTGACAGTTTATTTCTCAATGATGACACCGAATGGCTGAAATCAATATATTTAAAATGTTTATTAGATTCTGACATTAAACTGTTAATTCCAGAGGATTGGCCATAGTTTGACCGAGAAAAATTAACATTAAAGAATGTAACATGACGTGCCCTATATGTTGGTACATTAATATTTAGGAGACCAAGAAGGTCAGGTGAATCAACCTCATAAATTAGGAGTCTGCAAGCATAGATAGCTTTCGCAACAGATCTTCTAACAGATAGTGGATTGAGGTTGATTAACAATAACCTTGATGTGTAACAAGGAAGTCTGAATGGGTCAGTCCAATGAAACCCTCTTAGAGCAAATTTAAAAAAAAATGTCTGAATGTTTTGAATTCGATTAATGTGTATATTATAATAAGGACACCAAATAATAGGGGCATATTATAAGATCTAAGACAAAGGAAATATATAACGTCTTTATTACTTTATTGTTGGCTTTGTTAATTATGTATTCGATATGTAGGTTATAAGAAAGCTTACAATCAAGTATAACACCCAGATCTTTAACACTGTCAACCCGTTTAATAGTTTTATCGCCGAATTTATATATGCCAACGAAGGAATTAGCCCGACGGGAGAATGTAATAACAGAACATTACTAATATCGACAATTGATTCTTTGTACACAACAGATAAATTTTTTTAAGATTAGCATTTAATTGTTGTAAACTATTTTCATCTTTCCCCGACATATATATTTTAGAATCGTCCGCAAGCATTAATAAATTACAATCCGGTAAAAATTTAACAACATCATTTACGTACAGAATGAATAAAAAAGGACGGCTACCTTGAGGTACCATGAATTCACGAGAAAGGCAATTGGCAAAACTTACAAATTGATACCTGTTACTTAAAAAAGACGAAAGCCATTTAATAAATATATTAGGAAATCCTAATTTATTTAATTTAAACAGCAAAAGTTTGTGGTTAATGCGATCAAAGGCTTTGCTGAAGTCGGTATAAATAGCATCGACTTGATTACCTTTAGCAAATTCTGTATTTGTATAATTAGTAAATACTAGAGCTCTGCATGAATACATTCATATTGGATTCAAAACAACAATAAAAAAAAATGTGTAGTACACGACTTGTACAACGCGTATATATCGTGTACTCTATACGATACAAATATCGTGTGCAACGTTTGAAAACATACACTTTATAGTGTTACAATTTTTAGTTGTATACTTTTTGTTCAAATTTGTGAAATCGTTGCACACGATATTTGTATCGTATAGAGTACACGATATATACGTAGTGTACACGAACTGTACACTTTTTTATGAATGTTTAAATATATGTATGAATTCTAATAATTAATAAAAAATAACAAAAGCATTATGTAAAATATAAGAAAAATTTAATTCAAAATATAAAAATAATACATAATAACAAAATTAAATAAAACTTCTTTTAAAAAATAACAAAAATAATATTAAATATAAGTAATTTTTACTCATTTTCATTGTTAATGAAATTTTGAATTTCATTTTCTAGATTATTTTTATTTAAATTTGAATTTAAAAACATAATTTTATTTATTAGAAGTGAATCTAAGCTTGACCTCTTTTCTGAAATTAAATTTTTAGCTTTAGAAAATGTCCTTTCAGATTCTGCACTACTTGCAGGAACTGCAAAAATTTTGAAGCTTAGTTTCTGTAATAATGGAAATTGAGCTTTATTTAATTCCCACCATTGCAAAACATCAAAATCGGCATGCATAAAAACACATAAATTGACATATGAATCTATTTCAAGTTGAATTTTATCTTCCGAAGAGCTTATATTGATATTTCTATTGTTAATAAAATCACCAAATATATTTATTGATACCGTTGACAAAGTTGTAATGTGTTCATCATTTGATGTACTTGTATCTTCCAAATAATGTCACATTAGCTCCTTACATTTGCTTATTACCATATCTTTTTCATCTTGGTTAAACTGAGTCATTTTATTGGTAGGAGGGAATAAAAATAAAGCCAACTTATGTATTATTGATAAATTCGGATATATTATGGCTTGAATGTTTCTTAAAAAAATTTCTTTTAATTTCTTTAGTGCTTCCAAATCTATGTAATTCCGTAGGGCAACATATTTTTTTTAAATAATGTAAATATGTATAACCTTTGTATATAAATTTATATAGTAGTCCCATTTGGGTGATTTTTTTTGAAAAAAGGCCGTGAGAGAAGTGCTAACTAAAATATAGTAGGGACATAAATCATATTTTTGATTTAACAGGGCCATCTACATTTGAATAACTGAAACAATTCAAAATGGCAAATTTGTGTATATTTGTTATTGTAATTTTTTTTATTTTCTTATGCTGGGTACAGAAGTGTAAGGGGGGAATAAATATATAGAAAAAAAATTTTTATATGCGTATTTGAATAATTTTGAATGATTTTTAGAATTGAAAAAGAATTTTTTGCTAAATTGATAGAGATGGTGACGTAAGGGGGAAGAAAACATATGAGATGATTTTTATGTACATATATATGCGTATTCGTATTTGAATGAATATAATTTTATGAACTAATTTAAGAATTGAAAATATTTTTTTATTTTTCAATTCTTAAATTCTTGGGGAAGAAAATATATGAGATTTCTTTCTAGAATGTTCTAGAATGTTCTAGAAATCGAATAGTTTTCAGGAATTAATGAATTAAAAAAGTTCTTTTGTGTTATTATTCATTGGCGATGGTGCCGATTTTATAAAATTTCCTAATTTTTTAATTTTTATTGGGCTGGATGAAATGATGAGTGGCCATATTTTCATCTGGGATTTTCTCTAGCACCCGTGGATGGATTGAGCTGATATTTGGTAAATACATTCATTATAGTGGTGTGGATGAAATGATGAATGGCCATATTTTCATCTGGGATTTTTTCTAGCACCCGTGGATGGATTGCGCTGATATTTGGTAAACACACTCATTATAGTGTCCTATAGTTAACTATGCCAGTGCTCCTCCATTAGCTGTACCTGGAAGATGGTTATATGATGAAAACGTGATTTCTGATACATTGTGGGATATAATGGAGGAGCACTGGCATAATTAACTATAGGACACTATAATGAGTGTGTTTACCAGTTATCAGCCCAATCCATCCAGAGGTATCAGAGAAAATCCCAGATGAAAATATGGCCATTCATCATTTCATCCACACCACTATAATGAATGTATTTACCAAATATCAGCTCAATCCATCCACGGGTGCTAGAGAAAATCCCAGATGAAAATATGGCCACTCATCATTTCATCCAGACCAATAAAAATTAAAAAATTAGGAAATTTTATAAAATCGGCACCATCGCCAATGAATAATAACACAAAAGAACTTTTTTAATTCATAAATTCCTGAAAACTATTCGATTTCTAGAACATTCTAGAACATTCTAGAAAGAAATCTCATATATTTTCTTCCCCAAGAATTTAAGAATTGAAAAATAAAAAAATATTTTCAATTCTTAAATTAGTTCATAAAATTATATTCATTCAAATACGAATACGCATATATATGTACATAAAAATCATCTCATATGTTTTCTTCCCCCTTACGTCACCATCTCTATTAATTTAGCAAAAAATTCTTTTTCAATTCTAAAAATCATTCAAAATTATTCAAATACGCATATACAATTTTTTTTTCTATATATTTATTCCCCCTTACACTTCTGTAACCAGAACAAGAAAATAAAAAAAATTACAATAACAAATATACACAAATTTGCCATTTTGAATTGTTTCAGTTATTCAAATGTAGATGGCCCTGTTAAATCAAAAATATGATTTATGTCTCTACTATATTTTAGTTAGCACTTCTCTCACGGCCTTTTTTCAAAAAAAATCACCCAAATGGGACTACTATATAAATTTATATACAAAGGTATAACTTAAGTAAAGTGTTACATAATTACTTCCTTCAATTTTTTTTGAGTTTCTTCAAAATGTTTAAAAAATTCTTTAATTTGTGATATGTTACTTAAGTACATTGTACCTATTCTGTTTGCTTCGCCCCTCTGCTGTAATATATCATTAATTGATACCCAATTTTTTTCCACTGATTCTAATAAATAAAAATCTGTGTTCCATCGAGTTGGAATATAACTTTTTAAGCTTGTTTCCAATAAGTTATTGAGATTTGCTTTTTTAAAATACCTAACAATTTTTGTACATGTTTTTATTATATCAGCAATTTCTAACACTTCCGTACATGATTTTTCTATAACGTTATTAAGCAAATGATTTAAACAATTCAAGCGTTGATTTTGAGGAAAAGCGCTTATCATATTTCTTCCTCGATCAGTGACAATTAAAACGTTGTCATTAAATTGAAGATGGAACAAATTTAGAATTTTACAAACTTTTGCATATATTTTGGGACCTAAAAAAATAATTTAATGTTATTAGAAATTTAATTTAACTAATATCGTACTGATTGAAAAAATTTAATTACTGCCTTTATAAGTTCTTAAAAAATATACTATGAATTATTATTTACCTGTACATCTTTCATTATTCATTGACTCCATTCCTAATACACGATTTATTATTGTACTATTTTTTATGTAATGTATTGTTACATATATAGGTCAGTTTTAAATGATTATCAGTCCATAAATCTGATGTTAATGCAAAACCAATTTCTTTTATTGTATTTATTTCATCACTAATTTCTCCCGTATAAATTTCATTTAATTTTCAGATGTTTCTAAATATAATTGTAGGATGTGGAACCAGCTTAGTAACATCCATATTTTCTCCAAAATTTGCTCCCACAGATAAAATAAATTCTATTAAATTGTGAAGACCAATGTCTTGAGCAATGGTAAATGGCCTACAATTTTGAATAGTCAATTTCGTAAAATGTATTAACATTTGTTTTTTTGTCTCCATGCCAGCATTAATTTTAGAAACATTACTTTTGCTACCATTATTCTTAATTACATAGCATTTATGTTTGACTAAATTTGACGTAGTCTTGCAATTGTGCTTATAAACATTACGACATATTTTACAAACAACTAATTTCTCTAATTCTTCGCCAGTTTCTATTAAAATTTTTCCAAAAATGTCCCAAACTTTACTATTTTTTCGACCTACTTTGTTACCTATTTTATATATTCCTTCTATAATTTTTTTTTAAATTGTTTCTGTGTTGTACACCAGGGGTTCTTAACCTTTTTTGATCGCGACCCTAAGAAATCAGAATTTTTTTTTTGCGACCCTATATTTTAAAAATAGAATAAAACAATATTGTAGTTATGTAATGTTAATAATGAATGTTATTATTATGTAATTTTAATTACATATTACCAAAACAATAGCAATTATTTTATGTACATATTTCAGTTAACTATAAAATTATTATTATATAATTTTAAAACAAAACTATAGGAACATTGCAAGAATATAATATTATTATTATAAATTTTATAAATATTATAATTATGTAATTTTAATTACATATTACCAAAACTAACTGAATTTTTATTTTAGGATTTTTAATGAGATCTTTGTTGTTGTTTCCGTGAACATAATTGATCAAATTGTGGTGCAATCTTTGATAGCGATATTCGCATATCATTTTCTACCGTCAATAGCCGTGTTCGGTATTTTGATTTTATATAAAGCAAAGCTGAAAATCCAGCTTCACACAAATATGTAGACGCGAACGGTAGTAAAATATACATAGCCATCTCAGATAAATTTGGGTATTCATTCGCAACTGATAACCAGAATTCGGCGACATCCTTCTCCTGGAACATTAATGTTTTGGATTTTTAGAAGTTTTTTTTAAATATTTTAGTTTTAGTTTTAAAACTCTTTTTCGCGACCCAAAAAAATTAGCTCGCGACCCAAAATTGGGTCGCGACCCCCCGGTTAAGAACTGCTGTTGTACACATTTGGATCCGGTTGTGTATTGCTTGATGATGATGTTGATGGAATGTTGGAAATATTGTTGAAAGTGGGATTCTAAAGGATTTTAAATAAATTGTTTAATAAATTCAAAATAAAATAAATGTTTTACTTACTTCCATTTTTTTATATTTAACCAAAATTTAGATGAAAAACTAATAATAAAATTATAATATTTAAAACTAATAACAAAATTAAACGTTAATTAATATTTATTAAATTGTGAACTGAACAAAACAATAATACCGCAATAACAACAACAGTATAACATTGCACACGATACCATTTTTCTCAAACCCTTTTTTTTGGATTCCGTGTGCATTGATTCTAATTAGAAATAAAATAGTGTATTCGTTTCTACAAGTTAATATTGCACACTTTATTAGTGTATATTCATGCAGAGCTCTAGTAAATACCAGTAAATTGGTAACTGTAGATCGTTTTCTCATAAACTCGTGTTGATTATTTTTTAATTTTTTTTTTTTCATTAAACAAGATGAGTTTGTTAATTTACAACTAAAACTGGCCAAACCCGGCCAACTATCAGTTTTCTATTCTATTCTTACAAACTAATTTTTTTTAATAGTTTTAGTTCACCCAACGGATAACTTTTTTATGTATCGTGCAATGTATCGAGCTTGTGTACATACTCGTGATTTCATTTAACTTATCAAGTCTGCTGGTTTTTTACGTTTTAGTCGTCTTACATGATTTTCAGTATCTTGTAGAGATTACTTCATTGTGCTTTTTTCTTGTTAAAACTTAATTTTAAAACTTCTTTAACTGTGCTAGGTGTTACCGGCGTGACGTTTCTGTAGGTTACGTTATCGTTTTGTGGTGTTAAATTATTTCCAAGATTTGCGTTTGGCGTGAAAAATTTAGCGAGGTGTTTTGCAAATGCATCAGCTTTGTCTTTGTTACTTTTAGCCCACGTTACATCGATCTTCTTTATTGGTGGTATATGGTTTATTTGTTTATTGATATTTTTTGTGGCTTTCCACAGTGACGGTTTTTTTATCAGCTGTTAGGTTTTCTAGATATATATGTAGTCATATTCTGTTCCTTAAATTTCGAAATTTCTTGTTTTAATTTTGCTGTTTTTGTCTGTAGATTTTTGTCTGTAGGATCTCGTGAACGCTGCCATTTTTTCCTTAATTTCCTTTTATCTTTTATTATTTTCCTTATCGACATAGGATTGTTGATATTAATTGATTTTACTGTGGATATTTTAGTGTTGTTCCATGCAGCTTGTTCAATTAGTCTTGTGAACTTCTCTGCTTTTTCTAGTTCTTCATTTGTTTTTATACTAACTTTTAGGTCAATGATACTGTCAAGTTCTATTTTGAAGCTGTTCCAGTCTGTTGTAAAGTTTGTAAAGTTTGATGATTACCAATTTTTCGCTAATCGTGAGTGTGACCGCCGAGTGATCCGAGCTCAGATCAAAGCTGTCGTCTATAGTTATGTTTTGTGGCGAGACTTTTTTGGAAATGAAAAAGTCTAACAAGCCTGGAATTTTATTTTCGTCTGTAGGCCAATATGTTGGTCTGCCACGTTACCCACCCACGACCACTTATTATTACATATAAGTGATTTACAAAAAAAATACACACGATCTGTAACTATTGCATCAAATAGTTTAGGAATACATGATT
Source organism: Empis stercorea (assembly GCA_949752835.1). Lineage (NCBI taxonomy): Eukaryota > Metazoa > Arthropoda > Insecta > Diptera > Empididae > Empis > Empis stercorea. The sequence goes on along the minus strand of OX457086.1, from coordinate 36,054,402 downwards.
GTTTACATATACCTCGATAATTATCTATTTTATTTTTTCTACCTGATTTAAAAATAGCCACGATAAAGGAACTTTTCCATACAGACGGAAAGCAGCCAGTTTTTAATGAAACATTGAACATATGACCCAAGACAGTATGTAATGGGTACGCACATTTACGACCCAAGACAGTATGTAATGGGTACGCACATTTACGCCATCAGGGCCTGGATTAAAATTCAAGGCAACATTCTTCATTTTGAGCAGGGGTATTTTCAATGTCCTTGAATTTTCATTTAAATATTCAAAAAATTCGGTATCAATTTCAAATTATCACAGTTGTAAACAGATTTGAAAAATGATGCAAATAAATTACAAGTATCTTGCGGATTATCCACACAATTATCCCCTAAATAAAAAATAGTTGGCCATCATGTTTTTTGGTGGAATTAATAAATTTCCGAAATTTTTTAGGGTTATTTTTAATACAGTTTTGTATATTATTGATATACAGGAAATAAGCATTAGTTAATGCACTTTTAAATTCAGATTTCAGCCTACGATAACTTAAAAAATAATTTTTAAGTAAACTAGCCGCCATTTTTTATATGTTCTATTCTTTAAATTTTTTAAATTATTAAGCTGGATTCATTGATGCGGATAGAAAAAGTCGAACTCATTCGAGTCGAACTATTTTTTCTCTTGAACGTTCATCGATGCGGATAAAAAGTGCCGCGCTAAATTTTTTTTTATGTCATTAATTATTATTAATTAATTGTTATTAAAGTAATTTTTGATACTACAAAATCAAAAATAATAATAAAATTAATAAACGACATTAATGAAAAAAATTTTCATTTGAATTTTCTGTCATTTCATTTTTCTGTTTTGATGTTTTCAAAATAGTGCGGCACGAAAGTTGAAGATAAATCAACTTTTCGAGAGAGAGAAAAACTTGACGAAAAAAAATAAAAAAAATTGAGAATTTCAAATTTTCATATAAAAAGTGTGAGCGGACATGTGCGCGACGCGAATCGGCCGCATCAATGAATCCAGCTTTAGTCACTTCATTATTCCAGGGACAAAAGTTAAAAGGAACATATTTAAAAATGATTTGATTAATAACTTTATAAAATTCAGAGCATAGCTTAAATATATTTAAAGATGAGAAAAAATTATCCCAGTCATAATTAGTTAATTAAAAACAAATACTGTTATAATCAGCACTATTGAAATTAAATTTAAAAGAATTAATTGATTCTGTGTCATTTAAAATATTTAAATTCAAATATAAATTGAGAGCTGGATGGTAAACATCTTCCTTTACAACGGGTGCAACACAACGTGAGACAAAGCATGCATCAGCATTATTCGAAAAGACCAAATCCAGAGTACGATCTTGGAAATAGAGTTTAACTGCAACAAGCCAAGAGATTGCAATGAATCAATAACGTGTGCATCCATCGTACCACAAACATTTATAGGATTGAGAAATGTACAATCCGTATTGGCCGGAGTCCAATTAATTCTTGGTTGGTTAAAATCACCAAAAATATATATATATGGTCAGACGGTTTCATTAAACTATCAACAAATTTAGATGCAGGTAAATATCTGTCAATCTTTTCAATGTTGCTAATTGGAGGAATGTATGCAGCTACTATATAAATGGTAACGCTAGAATTTATTATGATCTTACTGCTACAAATTTCAATATCGCGGAATTGGTACAAGTCAACTTCCATGGCTTTAAATGTGTTATTCACAGCTGTTAATACTCCGCCAAACCTTTGGTGGATACTATTTTCGTGAGATCTATCGCATCTATTAATAGTGAGATCTATCGCATCTATTAATAGTAATTTGATGGAAAGTAGGAACTATTATTACAAGAGTAATCAAGACCAGTTTAAGTTAAAATTATAACGTCAGCAGAATAGCAGTACATGTTGATTAAAAATTCACTACTCTTCGTTCTTAGACCTCTGACGTTTTGATAGAACAACGAAGAGTCATTGAGTTTTTTTGTTTAGGCATAGTAATCTTCGACCTCTGTGCAAATTCCCTTACTAATATACCAGTATGCCATCTATTTACATCTAAAAGTGTTTTACCTATTACATCAGTTGTATATATTTTAAAGGAAGAAGTAATCTTTCCAGGTACTTCATCAGGTGTTAAACATTGACTCAAAGCCAAAAATGCGTTTTATGCGTGTAAACGTACTTTTGGCAAATCATGGTGCCTTAAGCCTCAACTCACTTGCTGGATCTACACTGCAATTGTGTGACCAATCATGCTCTACGGGGTCATGGTATGGTGGTCAGCTCTAGAAAAGAGAACATGTAGATCCAAATTAGAAAAGGTACAACGATCAGCTAGTCTGGGCATAACTGGTGCGCTCAAGACCACATCCTCTGACTCGCTAAACACTATACTCTCTCTAATACCTATTGATCTATTTGCCAGGAACCTAGCGGCAAAAAGTGCTCTTCGTCTTAAGCAAACGGATCAACTCAAATGCAGGAACTTTGGGCATACCAGAATCGGACTCTCACTCTGTGGGGAGACTGACTACATGGTCCCAACCCTTTCTCTTAATCGGAATTATACGACCAACATACCAAGCAGGCAATTCTGGGAAAACAAAATCTCAGATCCTGTCAGCACTTATAATTTATACACTGATGGTTCAAAGATGGATACTGGCGTTGGTGCGGCTGTGCACTCCCCAGATCTAGACCTTAACCTTAGTTTCAAACTACCTAAAGAGTGCAGTGTTTTCCAGGCGGAGATTCTGGCAATTCAGAAAGCCGCTGAAACTGCATGCATCCACAATACTCTGAACTCTTACATTAACATTTATGTGGACAGCCAGGCGGCCATCAAAGCTCTGGCCTCCGCCTACATTAGATCGAAAGTAGTACTCAATTGCTACCTAGCACTTCAGAACCTATGTTTAAATAGGAAAGTAACTCTCTGCTGGGTACCAGCACACTACGACATTACTGGGAATGAAGCCGCGGATATACTTGCTAAGAGAGGAGCAAATCTCGAGCAGGAATACGCCGAGCGTGTATTACCCCCTCTACAAACCTTCAAGAAAATACTTGATAATAAAACTTTGGCACTTGCAAAGAGACGCTGGAACCTACTTTCTTCGTGTAAAACGACGAAAGTGATGTGGGGTTCCTACGATCACAAAAAATCGAACCACATTCTTACCCCACCGCGGTCGACTTGTAGAACAGCAGTGGGTTTACTCACTGGACACTGTTTAATTGGTAGACACGCGCACAGGATGGGTCTTACAACTAAGAACCTCTGCAGAAACTGTAAGGCACCGGGGCAGGAAGAAACCCTCGAGCACCTTCTTTGCCATTGCCACTGTCCTGCACTCGCGAAAAGGAGATTATCTTGCCTTGGGCTGGCATTCTTCCTAGATCTCAAGGAAGTTTCTAAATGCGGTATCAGCATACTCCTAAAATTCGCTAAAATTACGGACACTTTCAACCTCTCCTCAAATATCCATGCGAACACCCAGGGCGTAGAAACCGGGGACCTGTAATTCATACCGGCATTTATGGTAGTGCTAAGGACCTTAATGGTCTATGCGAGGCTTCGGTCACCATGCGAACTAACTAACTAAACATTGACACCGAATATTTTTCGTATCAAACCCTTTAGCAGATAAATACAATAAAATATCTGATTTAGTACCAAATTGTAGTCTGAATAAAATATATCCAGTCTGGATAAACTATAAACGGTGGAGGCACAACTTTTAGGGAACAATTCGTATTAGGTGTAACTGAGGTCAGCTCAGACCTAGTAGATTTCTCGATACATATTACCGATGGTGTATTATTTAAGTCAGTGGCTGCAGCAATACTAGAGAAATTACGGTGTCCAGAAGTTGCAAAATCAACAGAAACAGCAGTATCAACAGAAGCAGCAGTATCAACAAAAGCACCAGTATCAACATTAGCAACAGTAGATAACAGCATGATAGAAGGAGCAGTGTCAAGAACATTTAACAATAATATTGTTGGTAAGAACCGAATTGGAATCCGGACGTTGCAGATTTTTATCCTTTATGGTATTTTGACAAAATAATTAAAAAAAAATATTGTCTCTGACAGGGATTGAACCGGGATGTTATTTTTCATAATTTTTTCATATGAATATATGAAAAAAATTAGTCTCGGCTTACGAATGACGATAATGATAACCAACCATTATATGAATTGAATATGTATGTATATTTATATGTATATATAAGGTTAATGAACTTTAAGGTTCCTATGGATACAAATATGTGGTTTTTTTTATTTTGTTTTATTATAGGTGCATTACAACATTGTTGTTGGCAGATTTTTTCTTATTCGCATGTCCATTTAAAATAATTTCGAACCGAGGACTTTTTTTCTGGCGTTAAAATTAATAAATATACATATATGTGGGTCTAGGCCGTTTCACCGCGCACTTTTCACCGCGGACGATTCACAGCGCATTTTCACCGCAGACATATGCACCGCGGAACATGTTTACCGCACAGGTGTTTCACCGCGAACATGTTCACCGCGGACATGTTCACGAAGAACACTTACACAGTGAGCATATATAAATGTTTAAATTGGTCCGGTTCATTTGAGAAAATTTGCTGTCTTCTCTATAAAAAACAATACATAAAAATGAATGAATTGTTTTTTTTTTAATTTAAATATCGAATGCATTTTTTTATTATTATAACTACTTAAAAAAAAATTAAAAAAAAAATCCCAAAAAAAAAAATCCCAAAAAAAAACTATAAAAAACCAAGAAAAAAAGACTGAAAAGGAGTTACAATCCCAGCAACCTCCACGTTGGTTGACTTTGGGTATCCCAAATTCAATTAATTATTGCGAATATAATCGCGGTGAATATATTCGCGGTGAACATATTCGCGGTGAACATGTTCGCGGTGAACATGTCCACGGTGGAAATTCCGTGCGGAGAACATGCTCGGCCGCGGTGAACATGCTCGGCCGCGGTGAAAGGTCAGCGGTGAAACAACCGGGTACGAAATACCTACACATTTATAAATAGTCCTTACCCGAACGGTTAATAAAAAATAAAAAAACCCAACGACATTAATTAAAACATGTATTTGAATTTTTTGCAAAATGTTAAGTTTAGGTAAAAAGTGATTAAACATTGGCTTTTAATTAACTCTTTTAAAATACAGTTCATAAAAATTTCAGTAATTAATTTATATGCCTTTATTTCATAAGTAGCAAAAATTACTAAAAAAAATTGTACCTTGAAAAAATTTAATAATTAATTGTTAGAAACAAACAGGCATATAAATTAATTACTGAAATTTTTATGAACGGTATTTTAAAAGAGTTTACTTAAAAGTAAACATAATGTTTATTTCATGGTTATCATTCATAAGATAAAAAACTATTTATTTTTTTCATATGTTTATATATGACAAAAAAATTATGAAAAATAACACCTTGGTTCAATCCCCGTCAGAGACAATATTTTTTTTAAATTATTTTGTTCAAAAACCCAAAAAAATTTAAATACAAAAAGTAAAATCAAAAATCCTGTTAAAAAATAATTTTCTAATTTTGCATTTGATCCAATCCTACGTATAACTCTTACGGTAAATCCAATATTCAAATGCTACTATTTTTTAATATCCTGTTTATTCAACGTCCACTTTTCAACACCGTATAATAAAATTGACAATATATAACATTTTAACATTCTGATCTTTAACCTAAGATTGATGTCATTTTTACAAAATATATTATTCATATTTCTAAATGCTAATATCGCTTGATCTATTCTTGATATCATCTCAGATCTATTACTAGCGTTACAGTCTATAATTGTACCCAAATATCTTATTTTACTCACTTTAACTATATCCTGACTGCTTAACGTTAATTTTGCACTTTGATTTACATTTTTGCTAAAGATCATATTATATTTAGTTTTATTTATGTTAATATTAAGTCTATATTTTTTACAGCTATCGTTTAATTTAATTAACATTTCTTGCAGATTAGTGAAACTTGTAGCTAATAATACTGCGGGTCTACTATGAAATATATGCGCGTGCCGCACCTTTCTAATATCTAATTTTGCTACAATGAAATAAAAATATTCGACGCTGGTCGAGTGATCCGCCTTACTATATGAACGTTAAATTACCGCGCCTGCGCATTTTATGCGTGGTCGAATATTTATATTCGACAGCAAAATTGATGGCGGATATTTATATCAAATAAATTTATTTAATGTGTAAATAAATTATATTAAATAAAAAAAAAATTAATAAATATAGTTTAAATAAAAGTAACAATATATTTTTTTTTATTTAAGGGTTTTAACAACTTCAAAACAATTTGAGTTATTAGTGGAGTATTTAATAAAAAATGACGGCATTGCTAAAAATTTTTGTAAATGCTCCTCAATATAAAGCAAAATGCAATAAATCCATTTTATACTTTTTTTTTACCTTTTTTGACTTTCTTCAGTTCAAAATCAAATTAATAACAACTTTTAGTTTACCAAAATACAACTTTTAGTTTACCAAACTTCTTGTTTATATTCATAAATGTCAAAAATTATGTTTTTAAACAATCAGCTGATCATTTTACTCTAAATGCGCCAATAAAAATGGCAATGCGCCTATACAAATTGGGAAAGCGCCGATGTTTTTTTGTAAATGTGTCTCGGATAAAGTGTCAAAAAAGTTGTAAGATATCTAATTTTCATAATTCGACGCGGATCGCATTTTTATTTTCCGCATAATATTCGATATGCGCGGCTGTCGAATAGTTTCATAGTAGCCCCCTGCATCATCGGCGAACCTGATGTTATTAATGAATTCATCATTAATTTTTACCCCGTGCTGTAACATGGCCATCTATTCGTTGAATATGCATTCTGAATATGTATTTAACAACATTGGCGACAATATACAACCTTGCCTTACTCCATTTTTTATTACTATTTGATCTGGAGGGCTACTATGAAACTATTCGATCGCCGCGCATATCGAATATTATGCGCAAAATAAGAATTCGATCCGCGTCGAATTACCCTACTATGAAAATTAGATATCGAACAACTTTTTTGACGCTTTATCCGAGACACATTTACAAAAAACATTGGCGCTTTACCAATTTTTATAGGCGCATTGCCATTTTTATTGGGGTATTTAGAATAAAATGATCAGCTGATTGTTTAAAAACATAATTTTTGACATTTATAAATATAAACAAAAAGTTTATTTTGGTAAACTTAAAGTTATTAATTTAATTTTGAAATAAAGAAAGTAAAAAAAAGTATAAAATGGATTTATTGCATTTTGCTTTATATCGAGGAGCATTTAAAATTTTTTTTAGCGATGTCGTCATTTTTTATTAAATAAATACTCCACTAATAACAAATTGTTTTGAATTTGTTGAAACCCGAAAATAAAAAATTAAAAAAATTTCTTACTTTTATTTAAACTACATTTATTGTTTTTTTTTATTTAATATAATTTATTTACACATTAAATAAATATATTTTTTAATTTAGAAATGCTTACATTTTAAAATAACTACCGGAAATAAATGTCCGTCATCAATTTTGCTGTCGAATATAAATATTCGATCGCGCATAAAATGCACAGGCGCGGCAATTTAACGTTCATGGTAAGGCGGATCATTCGACAGACGTCGAATATTTTTATTTCATAGTAGCAAAATTCTATATTCGATAGGCGCGGCGCGCGCATTTTTTTCATAGTAGCCCCCCTGTTTCACCATCCGACGTAGTCACTACAGCTGTCTGATTCCAATACAAGTTTTCTATGATATTTATATCTTTATTATCTAGCCCTTTATTATTTAGAATTTAGATCATTTTTTCGTGCTTTACATTGTCGAATGCCTTTACAAAATCTATGAAACATGAATGAATATCAACATTCATGTTTCTGCAACGTTGTGTAATTGAATTCAATGTAAATAGAACATCACGCGTGCCTAAAGCATTCCTAAAACTGAATTGCGATTCGCTGATATCGAGTTCAAGTTTTTTATATATTCTCTTATGTAGAATTTTCGATGGCTGCTTTTATCTCGTCTACCAAAATACTTGGACCTTCTGTAGCTTCCGAATTGTTTAAATCTATTCTGGAGTCATCGAATAGTTTTGTAACATAATCACACCTTATGGATATAACAAAATTTTACCATTTTCATCTTTTATATATATCTTCTGGATATAACAAAATTTTACCATCTTCATCTTTTAAAATACTATTTATCTTTTTCTTTAATTATATCATTTTATGCATTTTAAATAAGTTATGGCTTTTTTCTAATGTTTCAATTTCACTACATTGCTCTTTCCCGTGTTTTGCTTTAGCTTCTCTAATTTTTTTCCTTATTATTTTATTCAGATCTTTGTATCTTACTGGGTTGTTACATTTCCATCTACTACGTTCATCCATTAGAATTATTATTTCATTCCAATCGTTTTTAACGTAAAAACTAAGTAACTTTAAAGTTTTAAAAGTACAGTTTCCAACTCAGGAAACTCCTCCATATATTCCACCATAATTTTGAATTGTTTTTTGAGTTGTTTTAATATCCCTAAATAAAATATTTTTAAAAAGTGTATTTTATACCAATTAAAATAACATATAAATATATATATAATATATATGTTACGGTGAATTCGATTAATCGAGCTATTATACATAATTACCGGCGATTATACAAACTTACCCACAATATTGGAGAATTTAATAAATTTTAATAAATTTATCAAATTTACCGGAGATTATGAATAATTTCCAGTGCCCACTGGTGTCTTTAATAAATGAAATTATCGAATATAATTTCACTTATTGAATACACTGCGGCCTCGATTTACGTCGTCCCGGTTTGCGTCGTTTTGGTAAAAAATTTTATTTAATATAATTCTACAATTATGTATGCCCATATTTTCATCTGGGATTTTTTCTGGCACCCCTGGATGGATTGTGCTAAAATTTGGTAAACACTTTCATTATAGTGGTCTGGATGAAATGATGAGTGGCCATATTTTCATCTGGGATTTTCTCTAGCACCCGTGGATGGATTGGACTGATATTTAGGAAACACATTCATTATAGTGGTCTGGATGAAATGATGAGTGGCCATATTTTCATCTGGGATTTTATCTGGCACCCCTGGATGGAGTGGGCTGATATTTGGTAAACACAATCATTATAGTGTTCTATAGTTAACTATGCCAGTGCTCCTCCATTAGCTCTACTTGGAAGTGTTGAATATTGTGTTCGCAGCTTTAGCTTTAACAACTCGAATCAATAGCTAGAAATATGTAGCTGACTACATACACATATGCATGTCGCCGACAAATTTAATTTTACCTTCTTCTGAATCTGAACGTCAAGCCGTCAACACATAATTTCAATAAGATTTTTACATTATTATATTAAATTAAATTTGAATATTAAATAAAACTTTTTTATATTTGTTATCATATTTCTGAGTTCTTTATTTAAATCTGCGCCTGAAATTCTCGTCTTAACAGGTTATGGGCCCAGAACAATAAAATATGGAGGAAGACAAGTATAAATTGCACGTGTTTGATGGAAATAATTTTAACAATTGGAGGTTCAGGTTAGAAGCCGATCTGGAAGAAAAAGATCTTGTAAGGTATATCAACGAAGACTTAGCTACCATATTAGCTTGAGAACCATTTTTGAAAGAAAAAGTATAGCGTATCTTGAGAACCATTTTTGAAAGAAAAAGTATAGCGCGGACAATTTGGATCAGCATCTGCTGGAATTTGATAAGTTAATTAGAGAATTGAGGTCGGCTGGTGCTACACTAGAAAAAACTGACATAGTGTGCAATTTATTGTTATCACTACCTAATTCTTTTGAACCGCTTGTCACTGCACTGGAAACAATGGAACAGGAAAAATTAACAATAGAATTTGTGAAAACTAGAATATTAGAAGAATCAAGAAAAAGAAATATTAGAAGTGACGATGGTGGTAGTGAACACAAAAATATTGCCATGAATACCAAAACTGCGTTCAAATTTAAATGCTATCGGTGTGGAAACATTGGCCACAAAAAATCAGAATGTAGAGTAAAAATACAACCTCAAAATTACAGAAAACGTGATCATTCTCAATATAACGCAAATCTTTCGAATTCTAACTGTAACAAAATAAATGATTTTTCTTTTGTTGCACAGACAAAGACAAGTACAGCAATTAAAGCTGATTTGAAAAATGAATTAATATTTTATTTAGATTCAGGTGCTACCGATCACATGATTAATAATGAAATGTTTTTTATAGAATCCAAAGAATTAACATCACCTATAAAAATTGCTATTGCTAAAAATGGAATAAATTTAAAAGCAAGAAAAATTGGTAAAATTATTGTGAATGGTTTGGAAAAACACATTATTGTTGAGAATGTGTTATTTGTCAAAGAGCTGTCCTGTAATTTATTTTTTATTAGAAAATAAAGGGATGAAAGTAATTTTTAATCAAGGAAAAGTTGAAATTTTCAATAAAAATGAAGTAGTATTACAAGGTAATTGTAATGGAAAATTATATGAAGTAAAAATGTACATTAATTGTGGTAATTATGCTGGAATTTCACAATCATCAACTGAGCTTGAGTTGTGGCACAAGCGCCTTGGTCATCTAAACAACAAAGATATAAAGTTGGCAAATAATAGTATGGTTACTGGTATTAAATATATTAATACAAATATTAATTTAAATTTTTGTGAACCCTGTGTTATGGGCAAGCATAGCAGAAAACCATTTAAAAGTGTTAAATGTGCTAGATCGAACAGACCATTGGAATTAATTCATACTGATGTTATAGGTCCAATAACTCCATCTACGTATGATGACAAAAAATTTATGGTTACGTTTATGGATGATTACACACATTTTGCCATATCATATATACTTTCAAATAAAAGTGAAGTCTTGCAGAAATTTAAAGAATATGTAGCATTAGCTACAACACAGTTTCAACAAAAAATTTCTAAATTAAGAATGGACAATGGTGAGTACACCATTCCGTATAGTCCACAGCAAAATGGTGTTGCTGAAAGATTTAATCGTGTAATAATGGAGAAAACTAGAACAATGTTGGCAGATTCAAAATTAAGTAAAAATTTTTGGGGAGAAGCAGCTTTATCATCAGTGTATCTTGCCAATCGAAGTCCAACTCAAGCTTTTATAAATAAAAATAGCAATTGTACTCCAGCTGAAATGTGGTTTGGTAAGAAACCAGATTTATCAAATTTAAGAGTTTTCGGGTGTATTGCTTATGCACACATTCCACAACAACAACGATTAAAACTAGATCCAAAATCACGCAAATGCATCATGGTCGGATACGCATTAAATGGGTATCGCCTTTTGGATCTGCAACGTAAAAATATTTTAATTGCGAGAGACGTAATATTTGACGAAACACAATATAAATCAAGTCAAATAAAAACAATTCAAAATACTACTGAAGATGAAGAAATGGTTGACAAAAGTGACTCTGAAAATAATAAAAACTTACCTGAAACAATTACATTAGAAGATCAAGATAGCACAGTTGATGAAAATTTTGAAGAATGCCGTGATAACGAGGATGAAGATCAAGATCACACCATTATTGAAACTCCACAACGGCCACAAAGAACTACTAAAGTACCAAGTAAGTTTAATGAATTTGATTTAACGTGTATAGCATATGCACTAAATGCTGAGGGGTATGCGGAAAGTTTGCCGCAGAACATTAAAGAAGCCAAATGTTCAGAAAACTGGACGGAATGGAAAGCTGCTATTCAGGAGGAGCTGGAATCCCTAAAGGAAACAAAAACTTGGACATTAGTAAAATTACCTGAAGGTCGAAAGGCAATAGGCTGCAAATGGGTTTTTAAAATAAAAAGAGATGAAAATGGTATTGCTGTAAAATATAAAGCAAGATTGGTAGCAAAAGGGTTTGCACAAAATAAAAAATTTGATTATACTGAAACTTTTTCTCCTGTTGCAAAATTGACAACTCTAAGAATTTTGCTTGCAGTAGTAAATCTCTAAGAATTTTGCTTGCACAAAAATTTAATTCTGCACCAAATGGATGTCAAATCAGCATTTCTAAATGGAAATCTCAATGAAGAAATATATATGAAGCAACCAGAAGGATTCGAAATAGGTAATCTTGTTTGTAAATTAAACAAATCTCTTTATGGTTTAAAGCAGGCTTCAAGAATGTGGAATGAACGATTCCATGAAGTTATAGTATCATTGGGTTTTCAACGAACAAAAGCAGATTATTGCTTGTACTTTAGAAGAGAAGATGAAAAGGTTGTGTTTCTGCTCTTGTACGTAGATGATTTGATCCTGGCTGCGAATTGTATGAAGAGTATAGAAGCTGTCAAACAACATTTGTCTAAAGAATTTAAAATGACAGATATGATGGAACCGAAGCAGTTCCTAGTAAAAAAATTTGAAATGGAAGACTGTAAAGCAATATCAACTCCTATGGAAGTTAACCTGAAATTAATGAAAAATTGTGGTGCTGAAACAGAAAAACCGTACCGAGAACTGATTGGATGCCTTATGTATGGAATGCTAGCGTGCCGACCAGATTTAAGTGCATCTTTAAATTATTTTAGTCAGTTTCAATGTAATGCATCAGATGAACACTGGAATTACCTGAAAAGAGTACTACGATACTTAAAAACAACTACAGATTTCGAATTGGTCTACAGTCGCGATGAAACAGCAAGTCCAATAATCGGATATGCGGATGCAGATTGGGGAAACGACATCAATGATCGAAAATCTATTTCTGGTTATATTTTTAAAGTTTTTGGGTGCACAGTATCTTGGTCTTCAAGGAAGCAAAAATCTGTTGCTCTTTCATCGACTGAGGCAGAATATGTGGCGCTGACCAATGCAGCATGTGAAGCCCTATGGATTGCACAAGTATTAATTGAACTAGGAATTGAAAATGTAAAACCAACAACAATTTATGAAGATAACCAAGCCTGTATCAGTATAGCGGAAGAGCCGAGTTTTTAATACATTGTCATCAATACGATCAATATTTAGTGGAGGGGTCTCTGCTTTGCGTTCTGGAGTACAAAATCCAGGAAACAAATCGATATCAAGTAATGGATCGTTATTAGTTTTAGTCATAATATTTTGCATCATTTTTAAAAATTGAATTTTGTTATGTGCTGAATCAATAAAATGCCAATACCGCTGTGGTATATTTATAACTATATGAGAATCTTCTAAGAAATCTTCTAAGAAAGGGTGCGATTTCCTGTAGGATTTGGCAACACTACAAAGTTTGTTGAAATAATTCGACTATTAATTTTAACATCAGCTGTAGTATTTAATACTTCTTGTGCATTATAATTTATTTACGCCTTATATTTTATTTATTTCTCTTAAAATTTATTGCCTTATATTTTATTTATTTCTATTAACATAAATTACAAAATTATAAAAATGCATATATGAGTGCGCTAAAAAAACTAAATACGTAAAGACAAATTAATAGTGGATTAATTTTAAACAAAAAATCAATATACAATTATTGTTATTGTATTTCCTATAAAAAATCATTTTACTACGATCGCAAGTTCGTTGATCTTTAACCAAAAATAATGAAAAAATTTAAATTTGAAAAATAAATGAAATTTGTATCCTTTAAACAAAAAATAAATAAATGAAATTTGTATCCTTTAGTTTAAAAAACCCAAAACAGGTAGAATTTTTGCTTCATATAAAGTATATTTTTTTTTCCAGAACAAAGATTCCAAATATGAGTTTCTAAATTTTTGTTAAAATAGATCAAAATAACCAGAAATATACATATATTTCCTTACCCTTTCCATGTCATACATATTTTTCCCTTTGTCTATATTTTTTCTTCCTTATCCTTATTCCTTTTCCAAAATATAGTATACATCAGAACAGAAAATAAAAGCGCGCATATTATTATTCACCACGAAAAATGTGAGTGCCTTCGATCGTCTCCATACAATTTCTACGTCTTATCATAGATACAATTACAGTCTCCACTATCCATGACCGTTTCCATTTCCATTTCCATAGCCATTTCCATTTATGGATTGCCAAACAAAAAAAACTGGGCATTTCATGGACTGAAATATTATTCGAAATATCATTGAAATTTGTATTATATTTTGATTTTCAACGTGTAAAATTGTTTTGTATTGGTAATATAGAATATGTATTGGGAATACAGAACGAAAGTCAATTAATAAATTAACCACAATATGTACACGATTACATGCGCCTGCCTAGGAGCGACTTGATAAACTTTTTGTGAGTAGACGCTCCTTCCTCACCCAATTTTTTCATTTAAAATTCAACAATTTCAAAATGGCCGAAACTGAATTTCAGGGATAAGATCGTACCTGGGGAGTTTATAGAGGAACATTTTGGTATTGAAATATGTTAAGTTTGACATTCGTAGATTGAAAAAAATCATTTTGATTTTGAATGCTAGCGTTCTAACTTGTAACTCTTAGGGCCGGTCTGTTCAATTGTGGTTAAATCCGTGGTTTGGTTACCAGAGATTTTGCTTAACCCATGTTTATGAATCTATGGTTAAGCAATTGCGTCTTTTCACTACTTTTTCGGCTTTGGTTAACAAACCGTAGGTTATCGAAAAATTATAATATTTTTCCAAGTCTATCTGTCAAATCAATCACTAACATCAATCAATGGTTAATTTTTTCGGTGACACGTGTTTATTGTCGGCAGTTCATAGTGAGTTATTTTATAATTATTCATGATTTTTTTTGCATATATTATTCATTATTTTCGTTGTTTTTGAAGAAAATAAAACCATAAATTTACATTAAATAAATTAAAACCTTAAATTTACATTATTGTTATTTATTTAAAATATTGTGGAACACACCTCTCACGTTTATCTTGCAATTCCGGACGTATCAAATGCAAAATGTTTGCAACAGTTTGCTTTCGCAATCTAAAGAGTCTGAAGTAATCAATATCGTCCCATTTATTGAAATGGTCCAATCTTTCATACATATTATATTGTCGCCGTTCAGGAATCAATAAATCCTCATCATCACTAACGTCACTACCATCAGAACTCCACAAATCCCTAACACAATTTCCACGTGAACTAAATTTGTGAATGAAACAGTATTTCAAAATAATGAATTATAACAAGAATAATATTGAAGAATAATAATACAATATAATGAATATTAAAAAATTGAAATCAAATTCACTCCATCACACTGAATTGTTGTGTAGCCGAATGATGTGTCGAAAATAATACAAATTAACCAAACGTGAAAAGACAAAATTCCAATTAATCGTTGATTAAATAGCGTTAACCGACCAAAATTGGCTGGTTAACGATTTCTCTGGTTAGCTAACCAAACCATTCATTTGTTAACCAAACCAAGGTTGAAAAGACGCAATCTATGGTAACCACTGGAAAGAACCATGGGTTAAAATTAACCACACTTGAACAGACCGGCCATTAATGAGCCACGAAGCGCATAATCGTAGAGTTACAATTATTAATAAATTTATTAAATTCTACCAAAAGTTTTACTACATATTCGTAAATACAAATATTTAACTAATCATGAATTTGAATTAATTTCATTGTAGAGTCAAGTATAATATTTTACATTTTAATTGAGTTTAGATAATTTATACTATGTATAATAAATATAATAATATAATTTAATTTAATATTATTTTAATATTTGTTTTATAAAAACATATCACAAAATTAATAGAGGTTTCTTAATTCCTCCTCTTTAATTATATATTTCATTTATATTCAGTATTAATATTAATATTAATATTTATCTGTCTCTATATTTTTTCCGTGAAACATAAGTGGCCTTCACGACCTAAATATTTTTTCTTGATATTTTCATATATTTTTTTTAAATTACGTGAACACGTGTTTTTGGTGCCTGAGATATTTTGATATTTTTTTTTACATTTTATGTCTGGCAGTACTGAATATTTCATGTTTTTACGTTTATTTTACATATTTATATAATCTGGTAGCACTGAAATAATTTAAACAAATATTGTTAAAAATTAGAATTGGCAAAATTTAAGGAAAAATAAGTAAATAATGGTAATAATACTAATTTTAAACTGCAATACTAATTTTAATAAACAATAATCCCCGTCAATACAACACAAAATAAAATTTAAAATTTCAAAACAGAAAATTTCTGACAGTAGTATTTTGACATATATATGTATTTTGACATATATATTTTTTTTGACACTATCGTGATATTTTAATATTTTTTCCAACCAATCAAAATTCGTTATTTCGTAAAATATCAAAATATCAAAATATCAAGAAAAAATATTTAGGTCGTGAAGACCACTATAGAAAATTTATTATATAAATATTTATATAATATTTTATATACATATTTATTATACATATTTATTGTCTATATTATTGTATGTATAATAATATAGAGACAGATTTAAAAAAATTAAGGACAGAGAGATATATATATTTATCCGGATTTTTTTTATATTCCGAAAATACAAAACCTGAAAATTATTAGTTTTGATTTATCATTACGATTATAAAATCTATGAAATCTCTATTAGATATGAAATCTATTTTATTTGTTTTTTTATAAATATTTCTCTATTTTTATTAAGCAATTATTACATTTTTATTATATTGAAAAGGTTGTGTTTCTGCTCTTGTACGTAGATGATTTGATCCTGGCTGCGAATTGTATGAAGAGTATAGAAGCTGTCAAACAACATTTGTCTAAAGAATTTAAAATGACAGATATGATGGAACCGAAGCAGTTCCTAGTAAAAAAATTTGAAATGGAAGACTGTAAAGCAATATCAACTCCTATGGAAGTTAACCTGAAATTAATGAAAAATTGTGGTGCTGAAACAGAAAAACCGTACCGAGAACTGATTGGATGCCTTATGTATGGAATGCTAGCGTGCCGACCAGATTTAAGTGCATCTTTAAATTATTTTAGTCAGTTTCAATGTAATGCATCAGATGAACACTGGAATTACCTGAAAAGAGTACTACGATACTTAAAAACAACTACAGATTTCGAATTGGTCTACAGTCGCGATGAAACAGCAAGTCCAATAATCGGATATGCGGATGCAGATTGGGGAAACGACATCAATGATCGAAAATCTATTTCTGGTTATATTTTTAAAGTTTTTGGGTGCACAGTATCTTGGTCTTCAAGGAAGCAAAAATCTGTTGCTCTTTCATCGACTGAGGCAGAATATGTGGCGCTGACCAATGCAGCATGTGAAGCCCTATGGATTGCACAAGTATTAATTGAACTAGGAATTGAAAATGTAAAACCAACAACAATTTATGAAGATAACCAAGCCTGTATCAGTATAGCGGAAGAGCCGAGTTTTTAATACATTGTCATCAATACGATCAATATTTAGTGGAGGGGTCTCTGCTTTGCGTTCTGGAGTACAAAATCCAGGAAACAAATCGATATCAAGTAATGGATCGTTATTAGTTTTAGTCATAATATTTTGCATCATTTTTAAAAATTGAATTTTGTTATGTGCTGAATCAATAAAATGCCAATACCGCTGTGGTATATTTATAACTATATGAGAATCTTCTAAGAAATCTTCTAAGAAAGGGTGCGATTTCCTGTAGGATTTGGCAACACTACAAAGTTTGTTGAAATAATTCGACTATTAATTTTAACATCAGCTGTAGTATTTAATACTTCTTGTGCATTATAATTTATTTACGCCTTATATTTTATTTATTTCTCTTAAAATTTATTGCCTTATATTTTATTTATTTCTATTAACATAAATTACAAAATTATAAAAATGCATATATGAGTGCGCTAAAAAAACTAAATACGTAAAGACAAATTAATAGTGGATTAATTTTAAACAAAAAATCAATATACAATTATTGTTATTGTATTTCCTATAAAAAATCATTTTACTACGATCGCAAGTTCGTTGATCTTTAACCAAAAATAATGAAAAAATTTAAATTTGAAAAATAAATGAAATTTGTATCCTTTAAACAAAAAATAAATAAATGAAATTTGTATCCTTTAGTTTAAAAAACCCAAAACAGGTAGAATTTTTGCTTCATATAAAGTATATTTTTTTTTCCAGAACAAAGATTCCAAATATGAGTTTCTAAATTTTTGTTAAAATAGATCAAAATAACCAGAAATATACATATATTTCCTTACCCTTTCCATGTCATACATATTTTTCCCTTTGTCTATATTTTTTCTTCCTTATCCTTATTCCTTTTCCAAAATATAGTATACATCAGAACAGAAAATAAAAGCGCGCATATTATTATTCACCACGAAAAATGTGAGTGCCTTCGATCGTCTCCATACAATTTCTACGTCTTATCATAGATACAATTACAGTCTCCACTATCCATGACCGTTTCCATTTCCATTTCCATAGCCATTTCCATTTATGGATTGCCAAACAAAAAAAACTGGGCATTTCATGGACTGAAATATTATTCGAAATATCATTGAAATTTGTATTATATTTTGATTTTCAACGTGTAAAATTGTTTTGTATTGGTAATATAGAATATGTATTGGGAATACAGAACGAAAGTCAATTAATAAATTAACCACAATATGTACACGATTACATGCGCCTGCCTAGGAGCGACTTGATAAACTTTTTGTGAGTAGACGCTCCTTCCTCACCCAATTTTTTCATTTAAAATTCAACAATTTCAAAATGGCCGAAACTGAATTTCAGGGATAAGATCGTACCTGGGGAGTTTATAGAGGAACATTTTGGTATTGAAATATGTTAAGTTTGACATTCGTAGATTGAAAAAAATCATTTTGATTTTGAATGCTAGCGTTCTAACTTGTAACTCTTAGGGCCGGTCTGTTCAATTGTGGTTAAATCCGTGGTTTGGTTACCAGAGATTTTGCTTAACCCATGTTTATGAATCTATGGTTAAGCAATTGCGTCTTTTCACTACTTTTTCGGCTTTGGTTAACAAACCGTAGGTTATCGAAAAATTATAATATTTTTCCAAGTCTATCTGTCAAATCAATCACTAACATCAATCAATGGTTAATTTTTTCGGTGACACGTGTTTATTGTCGGCAGTTCATAGTGAGTTATTTTATAATTATTCATGATTTTTTTTGCATATATTATTCATTATTTTCGTTGTTTTTGAAGAAAATAAAACCATAAATTTACATTAAATAAATTAAAACCTTAAATTTACATTATTGTTATTTATTTAAAATATTGTGGAACACACCTCTCACGTTTATCTTGCAATTCCGGACGTATCAAATGCAAAATGTTTGCAACAGTTTGCTTTCGCAATCTAAAGAGTCTGAAGTAATCAATATCGTCCCATTTATTGAAATGGTCCAATCTTTCATACATATTATATTGTCGCCGTTCAGGAATCAATAAATCCTCATCATCACTAACGTCACTACCATCAGAACTCCACAAATCCCTAACACAATTTCCACGTGAACTAAATTTGTGAATGAAACAGTATTTCAAAATAATGAATTATAACAAGAATAATATTGAAGAATAATAATACAATATAATGAATATTAAAAAATTGAAATCAAATTCACTCCATCACACTGAATTGTTGTGTAGCCGAATGATGTGTCGAAAATAATACAAATTAACCAAACGTGAAAAGACAAAATTCCAATTAATCGTTGATTAAATAGCGTTAACCGACCAAAATTGGCTGGTTAACGATTTCTCTGGTTAGCTAACCAAACCATTCATTTGTTAACCAAACCAAGGTTGAAAAGACGCAATCTATGGTAACCACTGGAAAGAACCATGGGTTAAAATTAACCACACTTGAACAGACCGGCCATTAATGAGCCACGAAGCGCATAATCGTAGAGTTACAATTATTAATAAATTTATTAAATTCTACCAAAAGTTTTACTACATATTCGTAAATACAAATATTTAACTAATCATGAATTTGAATTAATTTCATTGTAGAGTCAAGTATAATATTTTACATTTTAATTGAGTTTAGATAATTTATACTATGTATAATAAATATAATAATATAATTTAATTTAATATTATTTTAATATTTGTTTTATAAAAACATATCACAAAATTAATAGAGGTTTCTTAATTCCTCCTCTTTAATTATATATTTCATTTATATTCAGTATTAATATTAATATTAATATTTATCTGTCTCTATATTTTTTCCGTGAAACATAAGTGGCCTTCACGACCTAAATATTTTTTCTTGATATTTTCATATATTTTTTTTAAATTACGTGAACACGTGTTTTTGGTGCCTGAGATATTTTGATATTTTTTTTTACATTTTATGTCTGGCAGTACTGAATATTTCATGTTTTTACGTTTATTTTACATATTTATATAATCTGGTAGCACTGAAATAATTTAAACAAATATTGTTAAAAATTTGAATTGGCAAAATTTAAGGAAAAATAAGTAAATAATGGTAATAATACTAATTTTAAACTGCAATACTAATTTTAATAAACAATAATCCCCGTCAATACAACACAAAATAAAATTTAAAATTTCAAAACAGAAAATTTCTGACAGTAGTATTTTGACATATATATGTATTTTGACATATATATTTTTTTTGACACTATCGTGATATTTTAATATTTTTTCCAACCAATCAAAATTCGTTATTTCGTAAAATATCAAAATATCAAAATATCAAGAAAAAATATTTAGGTCGTGAAGACCACTATAGAAAATTTATTATATAAATATTTATATAATATTTTATATACATATTTATTATACATATTTATTGTCTATATTATTGTATGTATAATAATATAGAGACAGATTTAAAAAAATTAAGGACAGAGAGATATATATATTTATCCGGATTTTTTTTATATTCCGAAAATACAAAACCTGAAAATTATTAGTTTTGATTTATCATTACGATTATAAAATCTATGAAATCTCTATTAGATATGAAATCTATTTTATTTGTTTTTTTATACCCGGGACACACAGGACCGAAAACTCAGTTTTCGTGTTTTCAAAGTTCAAAAATGGAAATTCATAAGGTTTAGTACAGTTTTCAGGAATAAATTGAAAACACGAAACCTACAAATTTTTAAGGTTTTCACGAAAATATATTTTAGCGCCATCTATTATAAAATAGAATATATGTATTTTTGAAGTAGGCATAGCTAAGTTTCCATACAAAAGTAGTCATTTTTGTGAAAAATCAAAAAAAATCGAAAATTTAAAAAAAAAAACAAGAAAAATTAAATTTTATTAAATAATTTTTAATATAATTAAATCAAAATTTGACATTAAAAACAAATAATTACTATTTTTAATTTTTTTGGTTTTTACGTAGAGTTGTTTAAATAAATAATTTTCATAATTTGACATTCGAAAACGAAATCGCGCTCCATTTTTGGTGTGTCACTATAAAAGTTTTTAAATCTAGTTTTCGCGAAAACTTAGGTTTTCAATTTTGGTGTGTCCCGGGTATTATAAATATTTCTCTATTTTTATTAAGCAATTATTACATTTTTATTATATTATTCTAATTTTATTTTATAATACATAGTTATATATTAGTTTTCTATATATGACTCAATTAAAGTTTTGAAATTACGATATAGAAAGATAAGATTATACTTCATAGTTCAACATTTAAAAGAAGAAAGAAGGATTAATTCATTTTAAACAAAGTAAATTTTTTTACTATTTTCCATCTTTCTATAATATTTCATTTTTCTTTGTATAACAAAAATGAAAAAGTAAATTAATGCCAAACAAATAAAGTCCAATAAATATAAGTATTACGATAATAATTTTGAAATCCTTTTTTTATCTTTATATAAATATAAAAATATAGTTTTTTTTTAGAAAAAGATATAATAATTATCTGCTTTTAAAATCATTTGTAAAAAAATAATAATTAGAAATAATAGAAAATATTTCACTAATAAAAATAATGTTTATATTTTCCACAATTACTAATTTATTTATACTTTCTTCCGGAGATGTTGCTCGTTCGGCACTTTGAAAATTATGGTCAATTAAAAATATTTTCTTCCGGAGATGTTACTCGTCGGCAATTTGAAAATAATAATAAATTTTTGACAAAAAAGGAATTATGGAAACTTGAAACAAATGGAGAGGAACGGGGCAACAAAAAAAATTTCTAAATTTTTTGAACTTTTTGTAGCTCTGCCCGCACTTACCTCTCTTCTACGAAAATGGTTGAGGCAGTAACCTGGGCAGGCGCATGTAATCATGTACTTTGATTTTTTTTTTATTAAACAAATTAAACCACTTTCAGCCATTTTATTTTTGACATATTCGTCTATAAACTTATCCATAAATGGACGTCCATAAAGTTTGCCATTTATGGAATGGCTGGTGGACGAGTGGTCTCCATTATCCATAAGGATTACCATTTCCATTGTAATATAATATTTTTGTGAATATTTTTTTGTGAAGTGGCCATAAAACAGGTATTTTGTCATAATGGGAAAAAAATAACATTTTTTTAAATTTTTTTTTTAACATTTTTTTAACATTTTTATAATGGGAAAAAAATAACATTTTTTGTAGACACATATATTGTATTGCAAATTTTTACATTGAAAACAACAACAATTTGACGGCAAAAAATGAGAATTACAATAGTTATTTATATATTGCAAATGAATTGTAATGGATAAATAGTTAATAATATGACATGTAGATGGCTCTGTCAATATTTCATTTCATTTCATTTATTTCAAATACATTGGACAAAAAAGGCATAGCCTATGTTTTTTTTTACATTAAAAAATGTCACTTTATTAAAGAAAAAAAGAAAGTTGTATTTTTTAATTATATTTAGATTTTTTTTACGTTTATAAAAGTCAAAGTTAATGTGATTTAAAAAAAAATTATCAGCTGATAAATTCAACTGTGTATGAAATAAAATAATTGTCGCCTCCTATGTTCAGTGAATCGCTTTTTTGCAAAAATTTTACAATACAATATATGTGTACAAAAAAACAGGGCTTATATATATTTAGAATATATATTTAGAATTTATTTATTTAGAATTTATTTTAGATAAAACAGAACAAGATAAAAAAGAACATGATAAAAAAGAACATGATAAAAAAGAACATGATAAAACAGAACAATGATATAACAGAACAGTGATAAAACAGAATAGTGATAAAAAAGAACAGTGATAAAACCAGAACATCTTAAAAAAAAAATATTATATATATTTTTTTTTAAATATTTTCCGCACATATTAAAATAAAAAAAATTATAAGTACTTGCTAACAAAGGGGTTATAAGTGTACCTGCTAAACAAATGGGTTTTTTAATTTGGATTTTTTAATTACAAGTGTACCTACAGTGGGCCCAAAAAGTCATCGTACCCTAGTAAAATTTTTAAACAAAGTGGAAAAACCAACAGGTAGAGGTAAAATTAAAACAGAGGCATTTATTAGATAAATTTACACAAAAAAATTTTTGGGGTTTTTCCACGCGGATATTATAAAAATACAGTTAATTGACAATTGATGAAAAATTTTTTAATTTTACAACTACATCAAGGCTAAATCATATCAGGAAATTGAAAATATAGTAAATCGAAGCAAATCCACCATTCAAAATGTTGTTAAAAAATTTAAAACGGAAAATACGATAGTCAACAAAGCAAGATCTGGTCGTCCAAAAACGCTAACTGTTGTGCAGGAATACCACATTCACACAAATTGAGGTACTTACGCAGAATGGCCAACCTGCAGTAATGATTAAAATAAGATTAGATGTAAAATAATGTAATGCAAAACATAAACAATTCCTAAATGGTAAATAAAAAAATATTTCATTCGCAAATATTATTCAACTTTTTTTCCAAATGTTCTGTTTAATCACTGTTCTGTTTTATCACTGTTCTGTTTTATCACTGTTCTGTTATATCATTGTTCTGTTTTATCATTGTTCTGTTTTATCGTGTTCTTTTTTATCATGTTCTTTTTTATCTTGTTCTGTTTTATCTTGTTCTGTTTTATCATGTTCTTTTTTGTCCGGTCACCATAGATTTTAATTTTAATTTTTAATAATATTTAATTTTTGATTATCTGTAGAAGATTTTTTTTTAATAGCCTCAAATTGCCATTTACAATTTTTCCTTATTAAAATTAATAAAAAAAAATTTAGTAAATGTTTATAGCAATTTTCAGTAAAATACAATTACAAAAATCTTTTATTTTCATTAGTTCTAAACATTTTGCTATTAAAATTTTTAATAATCCATTAATGTGAGAATTTCTAATAAATAAATCTTCAAAAATCTGCACCCATATTAGAGAAGTCTCGAATAAAACGTCGCTTGGGACATTTAATGATCCAAAATTAGTATTTATATTATAATTTGTGCTAAAAATATATTCACCAGTGCAACTCATATTGGGAAGCTAATGTTTTCAGTTTTTCAGTCTTTTCAATTTTTGAATATCTTTAGCACTTTTAACATTGTTTCTGATAAATTAAAGTATCTTCAAGAATAAATATGTATACTGAATAATGCTTGATAATTCCGGCCATAGGAAAATTAATACTTGAAACTGTACATATATTTTTATATTTACTATATAATTTTTGTAAAATATTCGAATTTGTAACACTTTTTAAATCTTGATTTGCGACTTTTTAAAAAATATAATAAAACTAACAAAATACTATTCAAAATATAATCACATTCTGAATTAATAAAGTACTTTTTGCAGTCTGGACAGTTCAGCGAGGACATGATTCCTACAGTAGGATTCAACATGCGGAAAATTACTAAAGGAAACGTTACTATTAAAGTTTGGGATATTGGAGGACAGCCGAGATTTAGGTCAATGTGGGAACGATATTGTCGCGGTGTTAACGCAATTGTGTAAGTAGAAATTAATTTTATATATTGGGTCCAGAGTTTGAATAACTATGTAAATTATTCTTTTCACAAGTAGACTTCACATAACTGATTGTAGTAGTAGTGGTATTTTTTTATTAGTACCTTTGTATTATAAACATATATTATTCCCGATTCAGCAGTGGAATTTTGTAAGCTGTGGAATTGACATTGGCATAGAGATTATCATTTATATCACAATTTGCGATTCTATAAATATTAGTCCGATGGCGCTGTTATCGCCTAGGCGCATTGATATCTCGTTCTGCCACATTGATACTTTGAATTCCGTAAAATGCCACTTCGATATATATCTCACTGACATAGATATTTTTATCGACAAGAATTTATGCTGTGGAAATTAAAAGTGTTGGTAGTGCTTTTTTACTTTCCCTTTTATGAATTCACACTTCCATGTACCAAAAAAATCATGTGGGTATCAAATGAAAGGTCTTGAAGAGTATATCCCGTTGGGTAGTCCGAGAGGCACCCTGGGTCAAGTGGGGCATAAAACCTGTGCCATGTGGGGCACATCATACAAAAAAAATCATGTGGTGATACCCCACGAAAGATCTTAAGGAATATATCCCGATGGGTAGACCGAGAGGCTCTCTGGGTATGTGGGGCACAAAAGTGGGTCATGTTGTTCCGTCATGCAAAAACATCATATGGGTTATCAAATAAAGGGTAATGAAGGTACATCTCAAGAGTACAGTACATCTCGTTGGGTAGTCGGTCGGGCTTATCGCGGAATAAACTTTCCGGTCCAGCAGCACATGAAGAATATCCCAAAAAAGTGGGCTGAAATAACAACATTAAATTCATTAATTAAATTCAATTTAAAATCGCAAAGCTGCACTTGTATTCCTGAAAACGTAAGTTTTTCCAATCGAATCGAATCTGATTTACGTTCGTTTATAAACGTTCAATTCTAGAAAAAGATTGTAAACGTAAAACAGGGTTGTCCTTGTAACCTTAAAAATTTGCTATCTTCACAGAAATAAATCAGCTGCTAATTGTAATTTTGTTGCCATTTTTCGTAAAAATGTCAAATAATAAATACATTTTGTTGATCAAATAATAAAAAAATCATAGACATAATCATATTTTGAAATTATATTGTATTTCCGACGTATTTCCGACACTTAATGTGTATTAAAAGTATTAAAATATCGAAAATGTTTTGTTTTTCACTTACATAAGATTTCATAGCTAATATTACTTTTTTTTTGCATGACGCAGTTACGCGGCATTAGCAACATAAACAGCTAACAGGTTAATCATACTTTTTTAGCTTCGCTAATCTCAAAAAATGTAGTTCAACAAGAATTCTAACAGATGTATCGCATGAAAGGGAATAGAGAAATATTTTTAAAGTTGCCAATGTGGTTATAGAATCAGCATTTTTTTACACATTGATATCTCGCATTGACATATCTCGATGTCTATGTTCAGCTGTTTCATCCTCAAATTGGTAAAAGCTGCACAGTGTCCTGTTTGAGTCCTAAATTATACATATGTTTTCTGAGTCCATAGCTAGGAAGCCTACCAGTACTTTGGTTAGGAAGCCTTCTGCTGCGCCCTAGCATCTCAGCAGGCTTATTTTTTCGATAAAGTTGTAAATGTCGAATGGGTGAAAATATCGATTGTAAAAAAAATACCGACTGAGAAAATGTCTACAAAAAAAATACCGACTGAGAAAATTTCGACAGATGATTTGCCTACAACTGAAAATATTAACAAAAACTGTCGACGTAATTAAAAATATAAAAAACAAATTATAACAATATATTTGATCTAGAAACAATAAATATCCATTCGAAAACTAAAAGAAAAAATAAATATGATAATTATATGTGAAACAACACGATAAATAAATTTACTAAAAAATAGTTTTTAGTATAACTTCATATTCCTCGCTAATAAACATAAATATTCAAATTTAAAATCGAAACTATTCTTGTTTGCAATAATATTTCTTAAACGTTCCGTCTTTTTAGGGCTTTTTTTAAAAAAAAAATCCCTTATGTTAACGCTTTTCTGTCCGTCCGTCTGTCCGATGTAAACAATAAAAAGCAGTTATTTCACATAGTTACTGTACACACAAGTTCATGATAGACCCACCAATAGAAAGCTTAATTTATTGAGAACCAGATGTAATTGATATAATTTTAGAATTCGGCCGGTAAGCGGCGCTATTCGCATTTTGCCAAAACATCTTTTTCCGAATAAAAATGTAATTTAATATAGTAAATGTGCACCAAAAATGAAGTTTGACCACTCGTTGGAAAGGTATTTAAGAGTAGAATACGATGTCAGTAACCATATTTCAAATTTGTACCGCTAGAGGCGCTGAATGGTAACATATAGAAAATGTTAATTTTTAAAATGTGATTTCCAATAGTCAATAATTCCCAAAAAATAGGTTTAATGTCGCATATGAAAGGTAGTAAGTAGTAGTATAAAATCACAGTTGTGTTGTGACTCTATTTGTTGTTTATTTATTTTACCTTTATTTTATCCTGGTTCTGGCCTGATCGTCTTCTTATTTTTCTTTTATGATTTTACTTCTTCAATATAATAACCCAATTAATGTTTAACGTTTTAAGATAAAACAATTAATGTTTAACGTTTTAAGAGTTCTTTTACCGTAGGCTAAACCTGTTCAGCATAAGGCTTCAATATTTGAACTCCCCGAAATACCAATTTTCAGCCGTTTATATATTCTAACATTGCTTCTTCAGCAATATTAGAATATTTCAATAAATATAATTAATTAATATTTCTTATTAATTAAAGGTAAAGTTGTGCAACAACAGTTCATACATGAATTATGTTGCTATTGCCCATTGTGCTGATAACGCATTATACTTTATTATTATTATTAGGAAAGCTTATGTGCTTTCGTTTATTTACTTTAGGTTTATTTACCTTTTATTTATGGTTTGTTCTACATTTTATACATAATAACTTAAGTGTGTCATTATGGTTTGTATTATTTGTAAACAATAATATTTATAATACGATGACGTATTTTATTATTATTTTTGTTTTCATTATTTATTACAATGCGCTATCGACACAATGACGACATAAATGCATGAAATGTTGTCACACAACACCTCCCTCTTCCAAGATAAAAAATATCTATATTTTTTAATTTAATGGTATTTCAGAGTTTTCAAATATGAATTTCCAAATTTAGAACATTCTTTATTTAAAAACATTATAAAACGTATAAAACAATTTTGATCTTAATTTAGTTACATTATAATTTTCCATTGTTAAATAATTTGATTTTATATAATATTTAAAAACCATTTGTAATATACATATAATTTAATGATTTCATAATTTTAATTCAATAATTTATTTTTTACATAATATAATAATATTGTTTCTCAAATCATTCAATTATTTATTTTCATTCTTTTCATACTTTGTTTTAAAAACCGAATTATGCACTCTCAACTATTTGTTAAGAAAATTCACCTATCCTTAAAAGATTAGGCTCGGTCGTTTCCCTAACATTTTCTTATAAATTTCATATAATTCCTTTATTTTCATATAATTTAAACAATATTTTCCATTTTTATACTTTTTTCAAATAACTTTTCAATTCTTTTTACAATAATTTTACATTTAATTTCAATAATTGTTATAATTCAATTTTCATAACCATGTTACATTTCATTTTAATAATTTTATATATACGATTTTTATACACAATTAACATAATTCGAGCTCTCCCCTTTTTTTATTATTTTTTTTCTCAAGATTTCATTTTAAAAAGTTTATTTTTTACAATTTTTCAACTTAATTCTAGTTTAACATATTAGAAATTCAATTTATTTTAAATATTTTTTATATCATTTTTATATAAATATATTCATAAATTATCTTATAGTATATCAATTTTTCAAGTTATAATTTTAAGCAATTTTTATGGTATAATTTTATTTTCACAAATTTTCAAGGAAAATTTTTTATAATTTATGTTAATTATAATTTTATTATTTTTTTTTTTTTTTATATATTTTTTATTTTATTTATGTATACCTCCCATTTTTTTTTTTTTTAAATTAAATTTTCAATTTAATTTTACATAAAAATTTTCTTTTTATATCATAAATAGTTTATTCTAAATTTAATAGTTTATTTGTTCAAATTTTTTGTTTTTCATAATAGACTAAAAAAATTTTTTATTTATTTTATTATCTTCTCTTCTCCAATTACAAAAAAAACAATTGTGTAAATTTTACCGAATTTTGCTAAAAAATTTTTTTTTTTAAATATGAAGTGTCTCGCAAAAAAAATTCAATTATGCTATTATGCATTTTTGGGATTTAATAATTTTGTAATTGCGTTAATAAAAATCATTCTTTCTGTGGGTTTTGAAGGATAAAGTTGATAAAATTTTTTTTTTAAATAAAATGTCTAATAATTATACAAGATGTTGTTCCAACGCCTCAATGGGTAAGTAATTATTTATTTTTAAAATTATTTTAAATTTTTATGTTAAATTTTTTTTTTTTTTTTAGTATGTTTCAACGGTCCACAATGGGGGTGGGTGCCTCGTCGAGTGGGAGTATGCAGTCCGAGGTATTCCGGGAGTCGCTGGTGGAAACGTGGCGACCTTCCACCGGCGTTTCGCTAAACGACTTCTTACGGAATTATGGCTCCCAACGGGGGCTGTATCACGCTGTATATCCCCCTAAACGGGTGGATATAATTTCTTATTCCGATGGAAATATTTTTAGACTGTAAAAAAAAATTATATAAAGTTTTTTTTTTTTTTTTTTTTATTAATTAAAATTAAAAAAATTTTTTTTTTTTTTATATATTTTCAGCTAGGAGTATATGTACATGTGAAAAAATGTAGATTTATTTTGATGTATAACATTATATAAATTTTTTTTTCAAATTGTATAAAATATTATGTATAAAATGTAGATTTATTTTGAGAAAAATGTAGAAAAAAAATGTAAAATTATTTTGAAAAAAAAAATTTATTTAAAAAAAATAAACCTATTGTTAATTAAAAATGAACCTATTGTTAATTAAAAATTAATATTTTTTTTAAAAAACAAAAACTAAATCTATTATGTTTTTATTTAAATAATTTCCACTCATATTTTTTTTTTGCAATCCACTTGTTTGTGTTCTTAAAAATTCGTTAGATTGATGTTCCCGAGAAAAAATTTTTTTTTCTTTCTTATAGACAAAAAAAATTCCTATTCCTCTCTTCAATTTTATTATTAATTCCTAAATTTATGTTGATAAAAAAAATTCTTATTTATTTTTTTTGAGTACTCCTAAAAGTATAATTTAACATAATTAATACTAAAACCCCTTTTAATCTAAGACACTTAGTTGGTAATAATCTTTACTAATACTAAAAAAATATTTGCTAAACTTTATTGTAGTTAAGTTTCACACCTTTACTAAACCTGCGCTAAAAACTTTTCTAAACCTGCGCTAAAGACTTAACGATACTATCGCGTAATAGATGTCGTACCGTAAATTAAATTTTAGTAGATTATCCGTAATGTAGATTATTTCTATTATTATGTATTTTTTTTTGTTTTGATAAATGTTATTTTATTATAAATACAATGTATGTTTATTATTTATTTATTCTCTAAATGATAACACTTCGGGTGTTACATATTCATCCATTGTGTTATCCCTTTGTTGGATCATTCTGATTGATTTATTTAACTTGGAACTAGGTTTTGCCATTTTGGTTCTGGGTAATTTTGGGGTTTTTGTTGCCATTTTATACAGAGATGCCCCAATGTCGGCGAGTTTGGGCATACTAGGTCTGTAGTAGTTTACTAGCCCCAAAAATGATTGAAGTTCTTTTGTGGTACTAGGTACGGGGTGTTCCTGTACGCATTTGGTTTTTTCTGGATCGGGCATTACTCCTTCTGATGTTATTTTATGGCCCAAATATACTACTTCTTTTTTTAAAAATTTACATTTTTCCGGTTGTAATTTCAGATTATTTTCCCTCAACCTTTGGAACACACATCGCAATTTTTCATCGGGATCTATTAAATTTTTCCCGTATATAACTATGTCATCGAGATATACGAAGCATTTGAACCCCTGAAGTCCCGTTAAGACGCAATTCATCATTCGTTGGAATGTGGCGGGTGCTCCGGTTAGTCCGAATGGCATTCGCTTGAACTCGAAATGGCCATATGCAGTACTGAACGCAGTTTTTTGTCTGTCTGTAGGTTCCATTTGTACTTGGTGATAGCCACTAGCAAGGCATCGCCTATCGTGACTTCGTTTAACTTTCGAAAATCTATTACCACTCGATGTCTTTTTTCTCCGTTAGGCCCCGCCTTTTTTGGCACAACAAGCAATGGTGCGTTCCAAGGGCAATTACTAGGCTGAATTATATCTTCCGTTAATAATTTACCGATTTATTCATTTATTACTTCCCTATGGCATTCAGGTAAACGGTATTGACGACTGTTTATAGGTTTGGTATCTGCTTTAACAGAAATTGAATGTGTTATGTTTTCAACATAGCTTAATTTATCTCCGGGTAGGTGAAAAATGTCGTGACATTCTTCACATATCCTTTCTAGTGTTTCTATTTCTCAAGATCCGCATCGCAGTTGTCTGCAATTTTCCCATCTCGTACTTTGCTGATGCAATTCCCTAAGAATATTCCATTTTCCAAATTTTTCCCTATGTTTAATAACTCTCCCTGTTCTTTAACAGCTACTGCTATAATTTTATCTGATCTCGCGGGTATTTTAATTTCGTTTTCCTTTATATTCAACTTTGATTTTCCACCTTTTCCTTGGGTGAACTCAAGATCCGCAGCGCAGTTGTCTGCTCCTGAAACTTTTCCCTTGGATTGTACTTTTTCCTTTTCTTTTGTTAAAATTGGTTTGTTCTCGTTGCCTGAAAAAACTTCAAGATCCGCTGCTCTATGGTCAGCTCCTGAGTTTTCTGGTTTTGAGTTTCCACCAATTTCAAACTCTTCGTTAATTCTATTATCCATTTTTCCTTTTTCGAAATTTCCCTTTTTAATTTCATCATTATTTCTCATAATTTCAAAATGAATTCCTTTTTTAAACTCGATATTTTTTTTTACTTCATCATTATTAATTTCCTCTATTTTAACTTCATTATTTCTCTCTATTTCATTATTTCTCTCTAATTTTCTATTATAAAAACTAGTAATTTCCTTATTTTCAAATTTATTGTTACTCTTCGTTTTGTAGATTTTAACTTCCTCAAACTTTCTATTTACTTCAATATTATTCTGGTTCGTAAAGGGAATTGAAAATTCATTTTTATTGACTTTTGTTTTGGGAAAATGTAAAGTCCTTTGTTGGTCCTAAAATGTTACAGTTCTCTGCTAAAAAATCGTTTCCGAGAATTCCATCCGCAGGAAGGTCGCAATTACTACCTACTACTTGGAACTCGCATCTCATTTCTTCTGGTGTCAAAAATTTTCCAAAGCACTTGCCCAAAGTGGCACTTTGGTTATGTATTGTATTTATTAATATATTTTCCTTCAGATCTATAGGTACCTCCTTAGCTATTTTTTCTTTTTTAATTAAACTTATTTGAGCCCCTGTATCTACCAATAATGTGACCTTTTTTGTGTTTGAAATGTCCAAAGGCATAGTCACTAAGGGGTCTAAGCGGAGGTTACCGTTTTTTACACCCTTTCCTTCGTTGTTTGGGGATGAGAATTGGGATTTTACCTCATCCCTTGCTCGTTTCCCTGCTTCGATTGGTAGTATTGCCGTGCTGGACATGTTAACTCACTTTGTCTTTCTCTTTGACACCACTCACAGTGTCCTAATCGGAATGTGTTAACTCTTTGTTGAGTTGTGGCTTCCTGTGCTTTTGATTTATTAAACGGACAATTGGTTGCAATGTGTCCTGAATTTTTGCATAAATAACACTCCATACGTGCCCATTTATTTTCTCTTTGTATGTTATTAGCTGGTGGTGCGCCTGTTTTGCGAGGTGCCCTACAATCCTTGCTGTAATGGCCCATCCTACCACAATTGAAACAAGTTACTCTCTGTCCATTGTTATTGTTTGGCACGTAAGAGTTATTTACTGGCCTAGCTGCTGTTACCGGTACTCTCATTCGTTGCGGTGCTTGCTGCATAATTGGTTGCCTAAATAATCTATTATTGTCTCTATTATCTCTATTATTGGAACCGAGTTTCAGTTCTTTTATCATTTCCATAAGTTGTTTTGTGGTGTCATTCATTGCCTTTTCCGTTGATTTTTCCGCTTGTTGTGGTCCCAACAATTCCAAGGATTCCCTAGCAAATCGTATTGCTTTTGTAAGGGTTTCTTCAATATTAGCTCAATTTTGGGAAATTATGTAATGTTTAATGGATTCCGATCGCAAACCTCTAATAAATGTTTTCCGTGCAGTTTCTTCGGCATCCTGTATGATTCCTTGAAACCCACTAGGAAATTTGTGCCTGGCGGCCTTTTTAAAACATCCTAATTTTCGTTCTACCCGATCTCCAAATTGTTCCACAGATTCATCAGGAATCTGTACACATTCCTCAATTTCTTGCCTTAATTGTGTTAAATCCTTGTAAGGAATAATTGCGTTTTCCAAAATTGCTTTGAAATCTCTAAAGCTACTAACGGCTCGCTCCTGAAAAATCTCCGCGGCTCTGCCTTTTAATTTTCCTCGAATTATTTGATTTAATACCGCGGCCCGGTCGCATTCATCTGTTCTGAAGTATGCGTCATGTGCGAGCGCAACAAAATTTTGTAAATCCAGTATCATACGATCTCCTTCTCCGCAGAATGTTGGAATGCCCTGAAAAAATGTTTTATATGTTTTTTCTAGGGGCATTGTTGCGTTCATTGGAGCTGTCATACCGAAATCGTATGTATTATCCTTGTTTAAAAAATTTGTTGATCTCCTATTATTTTTGTGTCCTGATCCGTTGTTTGGTGGCATTAAATCCTCGTATAATCCGTTGGGTATTTGTAAGCCGCTATTGGTGCGTGGAATTGCTCCCTGCGTACATAGTCTATTTGTATCCATTTCTAATTTGTCAAAGTTTTTGTTAATATTAATCAAAGTTTTGTTTCTTTCCTTTAATTGACTAATATTATCTATTGTTATACCTCCTACGGCACCTTTTTCTTCGCTTTCGCTACTATTATTTTCAGAATTTGTCCTAATGTTATTTGAACGTAAACTCAAATTAATAGCATTTAAATTAATTTCCGTTTCCGACCCGCTTTCGTTTGATATAGTGTCGTCTCAATTTTCCGGCGCAAAAGTTACCGACCGTCTTCTTTTTGTTAAATTATCTGAATTACCCTGTGGTGTGGATTTTATTAATGATAATTCCGCAAAATTAAGGTTTTCCGGTAAAATAGTAGAATCCTCTAATATTTTCCTTTGTCCGCGAGTAGTTGGTGCCATGTGTTAAATGGTACCCAAAAAAAATAATTAAATTAATTTTTCAACAAATTATACCTAAAATTCTATACTATTTTGTTATTATTATTTTTATTTTAAGAATATTCCTATACTTTCGTAAAAATAATACCACAATTATTAAAACTCATTAACATTCAATAATAAAAATTATTCGCATTCAATTTTTTATTGAATCAAAAAAAAAAACTCCCCTGTCCTCTACGCCTATGGTTAAAAATTATTTTAAATAAAAATATATTCTCAATACAAAACATATGTACGCTCAAAAACGACCATTTATTGTATCGCATATACACCAATACAACACAAAAAAAATCTCTCAATAATTATGCATATAACATATATGTGTTATGCACAAAAACTTTAACGAGTTTTTTTTGTGTATTATTTTTTTTTTTGCACAAGCTTAAAGAACGATTTTTATTGCGAGAGAAAAAAAATTTTATACTTTAATTAAAGCTCAAACCTTTAAATTTCAGTGAGCAACTTTTGAATTATTTAATTTTTAATTTTAACTCTTTACTTATTATAATTTAATATAATGTAAATCCCGACAAAATTTTCTCTTCCAATATTGTAGTTATTTATAAAGTTAATTTATAATATAATTACAAATAATTGTATTTTATTTCGAGAGACCACAAGTGAAATTAGAAAACGACAAAATTCCTAAGAGAAGATAATACAACAAATTCCAATTTAATACAAATTTCAGAGAAAATTTTTTTTTTTTTAATATACAAATATAACTTTAAGTTTATTATTATTTTTATTAATTAGTCATTGTATTTTTTAAATATGATAACATTTCCTCTCTCAAAAATTAATATTAACTCTTCTGAAAAAATAATTAAAAGAAAATACTGGCTCATGTAGCTTGAGATTTTCATTTTAATATTATGTAAAAATTTTTTGTGTGATTCTAAATATTTTTTACTTTGAATAATATTTACTAATATTTTAATAAAATTCTAATAGTTTTTTCTTTACTTCGAATAAATTTTTTTTTTTCGATATTTTATGTTACAAAGTTATAATTTTTTTACTACTTCCTCAACTGTTTTAATACAATTTTCAAACAGCTGATTAAAATTTTTTTTTCTAATTTTTTCTCCTTTTGCTCCTTCCTTTGTGCTTTCCGTAGTTCCTTTATCTGTCTTTTAAATGATTCCTCCTGTTCCTTACTGCACCCCAGTCTTAAAATCCTGTGCAGATCTTTGATTTTTTCTCTTCTTATCGCTGCCTCGCCGCCTCTAGTTTTTGTTGGTATTGGTTCTATTAATTTTGTTGGTGTTGTTGTTGTTGCTTTTTGCCTTTTTCGATATTCTTCGATCGAAATTGGCTTAGGTCCAGCGGTTGGTGATTCTTTAACTTTTCTTCTAACTCCTTTAACGTCTTTGAAGACATTTACTTTATTTTATTTATTTTTCATTTAAATAAACAGATAGTGAGACCTAAGCCTGTTCACTATGCCTCATGCAAACTGCAAGTAGAGGTATCTGTTTATGAATAAAAAAAAGAAAAAATAACGACGATAAATAAATTTATTTCATAATCCAGTCCGGTTTTTTGGAGCGTAGTCCAAAAATTGGTCACGGCACCAATGTTGTGACTCTATTTGTTGTTTATTTATTTTACCTTTATTTTATCCTGGTTCTGGCCTGATCGTCTTCTTATTTTTCTTTTATGATTTTACTTCTTCAATATAATAACCCAATTAATGTTTAACGTTTTAAGATAAAACAATTAATGTTTAACGTTTTAAGAGTTCTTTTACCGTAGGCTAAACCTGTTCAGCATAAGGCTTCAATATTTGAACTCCCCGAAATACCAATTTTCAGCCGTTTATATAATCTAACATTGCTTCTTCAGCAATATTAGAATATTTCAATAAATATAATTAATTTATATTTCTTATTAATTAAAGGTAAAATTGTGCAACAACAGTTCATACATTAATTATGTTGCTATTGCCCATTGTGCTGATAACGCATTATACTTTATTATTATTATTAGGAAAGCTTATGTGCTTTCGTTTATTTACTTTAGGCTTATTTACCTTTTATTTATGGTTTGTTCTACATTTTATACATAATAACTTAAGTGTGTCATTATGGTTTGTATTATTTGTAAACAATAATATTTATAATACGATGACGTATTTTATTATTGTTTTTGTTTTCATTATTTATTACAATGCGCTATCGACACAATGACGATATAAATGCATGAAATGTTGTCACACAACAGTTGTTATAATTTTAGTTTCTGCCACTAGAGGGTGCAACATAATACTCAAAATATGCAGTTACAGTAGATAATTTAAAAAAAGCCCATGATTATAAAACTACTGATCAGTAGTTCGGCTGCGCGGCATTTTTGATAAGTTTGGCTTCTATTTCCGTCTTTTTGATAAGTTTGGCTTCTTATGACCTTCTATCAACTACGTTCCGTCTTTTTGATAAGTTTGGCTTCTTAGGACCTTCTATCAAATGAATGAGCTTGTACATCGATGATAGGACCTGAACCTTTCTGTGGTCACTTTTAAATAATAAATATCTGTCACTTTTAAATATTAAATAGCTATTTATACAAAGTATTTTAAAAAATAAGGGTCCGGGTTATAATATCGACTCAGAAAATGTCGATTGAGAAAATGTCGACTGAAAAAATGACTTTTTTAAAACTATTGAATGATTTATTCATACTGGAAAACTAGATTGCATATAAAAAACATGTTTATTTTATAAGAGTGTTAAAATATAAAAAACATGTTTATTTTATAAGAGTGTTAAAATATAAAAAACATGTTTATTTTATAAGAGTGTTAAACCTCAATTAACTTTTTCACTGAAGAAATATTGCCTAAGAAAATATTGATTTAGAAAATACTGCGCAGTATTTTCTCATTCAACATTTTCTTAGTTTTTTCAGTGACTCTAATTTTCTCAATTGACTTTTCCTCAATCGATATTTTATAACCCGGACCCTTATTTTTTAAAATACTTTGTACAAATAGCTATTTCATATTTAAAATTTCTACTTAGTTGTGCATTTCTTAATATTTTATTTCTCAATAAATATAAAAGCAAACGTTTGCTTTTTATTAATTAACAAATAATTCAGGTTGTTGTGCTTTTTATTTACATAATTTTGTGCTTAAAATCATTGAACTAAATATTATATGAAATAGGATCTAATTTGTCGGTTTTTCTATAACATTGAACTTGAATTTGTATAACATTGAACTTGAAATTCATATACATAATTTTATTTAATACATTGAACTTGTAATTTAATAAATTAACTTTTATAATGAAGAAGTGCAGTAGCGAAAATTGTTGTACTGAACCTAATGACACAACAATCTCTGGTCTAGTGGCATGCAAAGGTATTTGTAAAAAACTATTTCATCCCCAGTGTCTTGGTATTTCACGTCCTGGCATTAAATATATAAAAGAATTTAAACATGTTTTCTTGTATTATTGCAAAGAATGTAAATTACTCAATCTATCTCACGTAATGCTTGGAATCAAAACAAACAATGATATAGTAAAATCATTCTCGGAGACAATTGAATCATTGAAAACAATGGCACGTAATAATGAGAATAAACGTTCAAAGGCTGAGGAAAACATTAACTTGTTAATGGAACATGTTGACGAGATGAGCTCCCAGATTTATAAAATCGATGGTAAGCTCAAGACACAAACTGACAACTTTAGCTTATTCTTCAAAAATTTTGATAAATTATATGCTAATATGGATTCCATTAAAGATTTAGATAGTAAAATTAGCGATTCATTGGCAAAAAAATTTAGTTTTCAATTTGACTCTACACTATCATTATTAAAAAAACTTAAAATTTCGTCAGAGAGCAATTCTATAAAATTTCAAGCATTACTTGACAAAAATGTCACTGTGAACTCCGAAAATTCAGATAAGATTTTAAATACTTTACTTCAATTAAATAATAACGATAAACTAAAGGCTCAATTAATCTCCATTGGCGATGAACTTGCTGCAATTAAATTGAGCTTTGTTGATATCGTAGACGAAGTAAAAAATTTAAAATACATGTCAATAAATAAGGAAAGCTCACCAAAAACAACATACAATAACATGATTAATCAGCTATCTATCTGCCATGAGATCAACAACAGTGTAAGCAATAATAATATTAATAATGATAATAATAGTGACACTAACAAGCAAATTGATAACATTAATAACAATAGTACAATGGTAGATAAAAATAATACAAACGAATATATTGTCAACATTACTAACAATGTTAATGATAATATCACTAATAATAATAATAATGATATTATTAATAATAATAACATTGTCAACAATAATAAGGATGAATCTGTACCACCGCATGTATATGCTACAGTAAATGTAGTGCAACAGTGCACTCTGTACATAAAAGCGACGACTGGGAATTTCAATAATGATTGGTTATCGAATTTCATCAAAACAAAATTTGGCGTCACTGACGTAATTTGCAAATGTGTAACACCACGTTATATTAAAATTCCTAAAGTTAAATTTTCAAGTTTTAAAGTTGATGTCCCTGCTCATGCAGTAGTAATTTTGTTGAAAGATGATACAGTATGGCACAGTATCAATGCTACTGCTACGATATGGAAAACTAAAACAAATAAAAAGAACAGTAAAAATAATAAGATGATTAGTAAGAACAGAAAAAATATAAGGTCTAAAAAATCGCGGTCTCAATTTCAACAAACTTCACCACTTATATCGCAAGAGTATTCTGTGAATGGTGAATTTATATTACAGCGGCCACAATTACAACAAACTTCACCACTTATATCGCAAGAGTATTCTTCTTCTTTACTTCCGCAATTCTATAGACCTATTTCTACACCAATTTCATACCGCAGTGCACTAATAAATGGTTTTAAAAGTAATAAAAATGACCATAACTATACTTATAATAGTAATAATAATAATAAAAAATATAATACTAATAACAAAAACAATAATAATAATGGTAATAGGAACATTAAAAATCAACAAAATAAAAATAAGAAAAAATATAATACTGGTAATAATATTAATAATAATAGTAACAATAATAATAATAATATTAGAAATAATAATAATTATAATAATATTAGTAATAATAATAATAATAATAATAATAATAATAATAATAGTAATAATAATAATAATAATAATAATAATAGTAATAATAATAATAATAATAGTAATAATTATAATAATAATAATAATAATAATACAAATAATAAAAATATTAAAAATAATAACAATAAAAATAATAATAGTACTAAAAATAGTAATAATAAAAATAATAATCATTATAGCATGAATAATATCAGAAAAACATTTTCTAAAAAGTTTAAAAACCTGCAAAGATTTGTTCAGGGACCAACGCTAAACCCTCTAATCAGTGTGAGGGACATACCACAAATAGCCATGGCCAGACCTTCAGCAATTGTTTCCTCTAATCATGCTGATAGAACACATCCGTCGCCCAACTTCGCTAATCCATTAATTCCACCACATATAAGGCTAACTAAAAATTCGGTTGAACATGGCGATGGCAGTTATGCACTTTCAAGACTTAAAGAAAGTAGAATATTTGAAAATGTACGATTATTCTTAGCTTATCTCCATGATCAGGATAAGTCTGTATGTATCGATGGGAAAACTAAATTAAATATCATGATGTTAATTCAGCAAGAAGGTCTTCCATCAAACCCAGCTCAACTAAGAAGTCTTTTTGACAGACATCATGAAAGTTTTGGATACTCATCTGCAATGGTATCAGATGATTTAGAATCTTATCGGAGACATATCGCTTCGAAAAGAATTGAATACCTACAGAGACAAAGAGAAGCTCAATCTAGGTATTTTCGGCCTTGCTCCTAATTCACCGAACTCCATTTCTCAATTATCGCAGGCTAATACAATAGGACAAAATGATGTATTTAATTACTGCCTGAAAAATAATTCAAATTCGATTTCAAATTCAATTTCAAATAATATTAATCAGTTGAACAGTATTAATCAGTTGAACAGTAAACGTAGACAATTTTATATAAAAAATGTGCATACAAATGTTTCTAGTTCTAACATAATTAAATTCATTAATAACTACTTTAATATATACGATATTATTTGTAATCCTGTAATTCCATGGAATAATAAGAAAAATAATCTAAAATATCAAAATTTCACCAGATTTTTTTGGTTCGATTCTCTTAAATAATGTAGAATGTATTGTGAGAGAATTTAAGCCTATCTCTTCTCGAAAAAATCAGATAAAAGGGTCTAGGCTAATTCACTGTACACAATTCACTGTGGACAATTCACTGTACACAATTCACTGTGGTGACAATTCACTGTGCACAATTCACTGTGGACAATTCACTGTGGACAATTCACTGTGGACAAGGCTTGTGGCCTAGAGAATGTATTGTGAGAGAATTTAAGCCTATCTCTTCTCGAAAATAAAAGGGTCTAGGCTAATTCACTGTACACAATTCACTGTGGACAATTCACTGTACACAATTCACTGTGGTGACAATTCACTGTGCACAATTCACTGTGGACAATTCACTGTGGACAATTCACTGTGGTGTACAATTCGCGAATTGTACACCACAGTGAATTGTCCACAGTGACCATGCTTTTAATTCTCGAACATATGACCCACTTTCTGCTTCTGTCACCACAGTGAATTGTATACAGTGAATTGTCCACAGTGAATTGTGTACAGTGAATTAGCCTAGACCCCTTCTTAATTGTTGAGAGAAACAACTGTGTTAAATAAAACAGTTAAATTTTAACTGTGTTAAAAATTATTTAAATACAATTTCAATTTGAAAATTTAATCTAGTTTATTAATTAAACTTAAACCTAAAGGTTTGAAAAAAAAACTATATTGGTAGTGTTAATTTAGGTAGTGTTAATTTATATTGGTAGTGTTAATACTATATTGGTAGTGTTAATAATATATTGGTAGTTAATAATATACACCACAGTGAATTGTCCACAGTGAATTGTCCACAGTGAATTGTCCACAGTGAATTGTCACCACAGTGAATTAGCCGGCTACGATTAAGAAGGTAAAAAGTTTTTATTAATTTCCACAGTGAATTGTGCACTTAATTTCCACAGTGAATTGTCCACCACAGTGAATTGCGCACAGTGAATTGTGTACAGTGAATTGTCCACAGTGAATTGTGTACAGTGAATTAGCCGGCTACGCAGATAAAACCAATTCTTTAAACGTGAATAGCCAAAAATTGCTTCACAAAGATTCGCTATCACGTAAAGAATTACGAGTTTTCTATCAAAATATGTCTGGCATGAGAGGTGACATCAACGAAGTGTTCAGGGTTACTGCAAGTATACAGTATAATGTTATAATTTTAACTGAAACCTGGCTAAAAAGTGAACACCTAAATTCGGAAATATTTGGGCCTAATTGGAATGTCTTCAGATGTGATCGTGACCTACAAAATAAACAAATTAGAGGTGGCGGAGTAATTATTGCCGTCCACAACTCACTTTCTTGTTTCTCAGTTGAGTTAGGCCAAACCATACTTAACTTAAATTTGTCAAACCATACTTAACTTAAAAAAAAACAAAAAAACAGCAGGTATGGGTGAAGATAGTAACAACTGAAAAAAATATATATATATGTGGGTGCTACATTCATCAAGGTTCTAATGAAATTATTTATCAAGAATGTGTATCTGGTCTACGTGAGATCTGCACTAGTATTACAAATTCTGATGATGTATGGATTTTTGGTGATTTTAACCTACCTGGTTTGGAATGGGTACCATCGGACGACAATGTTATAATATAATTATAATATTAACTTAATTAATATTGAAAATAAAGATGTTGTGAAAGATCTTGGAGTACTTTTTGGCAAAAAACTTACTTTTAAGCACCAAATTGACAAAGTGTGTTCTCACAGCAAACGAGTTTTAGGTTTCGTTAAGAGAAGAGCTAAAGAATTTGACGATCCTTTTGTCACCAAAAGCATTTACTGCAGCTTGGTTAGACCGATCCTAGAATACTGCCAAATTGTCTGGGCTACACACTTCCAATGTGATATAGACAAAATTGAGTCTATTCAAAAACAATTTCTCTTATTTTCTTTAAGGCGGCGGTACCTACTTGAAGATACTTTCATTCTGCCTTCTTATTCAATAAGACTAAGAGAAATTAATTTACTCTCTTTAAATAATAGACGAGTTCTTGCTGAAGCTCTTTATGCTTACGATCTTTTACATAAAAATATCAGTTCACCAGATCTATGCTCTAAAATGCAATTAAATATTAATGTTAGATGTTTAAGACATACTAAATATTTGATTGAACATAGTCACAATACCAGCTATGCTAATAATGAACCGTTTAATCGATGTGCTAAGGCTTTCAATAAGTTCTACCACTTATATGATGCTAATTTATCACGCGATACTTTTAAGGGTAAAATAATTAAATTTTTATGCAACTAAATACTTATTAGTTGTTTTTTACTTTTTTTAAATTAATTCATTATTGTATATTAATTTTTAATATATAATGTAAATTATGTTTGTAATTTTTTTTTTGTAATATGTATTATGTATTGTAAAATGTAATTGTATATAATAATTTGCTGTCTTTTTTGACAAGAAAAAATAATAAATAAAAATAAATAAATAAATAAAAGTATTTATAAAAAACTTTTTTATTTATATTTTTTTTTATATTTATTTACGAGAAATATCGCGCCAACACAAAATTTATTTAATTTAATTTTTTTTTATTTATATTTATTCGGCAACAATTTTTAAATAACCCGACGGGTACAAGTAATTTTGAAATATGACTTTTCTCTCAAATTCGATTAATTATATAGATGTATATATAATTTTTTTCTTTACTTCGAATTTGGAACAACAATAAAAGAATAAAAGTCAATTAAAATGGTATGACCTGGTACAGTCTCGACCAAAAGTTTGTATACACTTCGTATTTTTTTGT
This sequence comes from Empis stercorea, assembly GCA_949752835.1. Lineage (NCBI taxonomy): Eukaryota > Metazoa > Arthropoda > Insecta > Diptera > Empididae > Empis > Empis stercorea. The sequence goes on along the minus strand of OX457086.1, from coordinate 36,010,855 downwards.
AATATATTTTTTTAATTTTAACATATATATAAATATATATTAGATTTATAGAAATTTATTTTGTTTTTGATTTATGTCCGCAATGAAATTTTAGAATTTTTAATAAAGTTTTAGGATTATTATTTTTTTTTTAATTTTTTTGTAAAACTTAATTTTTCTTTCTTTACTTGTTATTTTTTTTGTTAAAATTTACATTTGGATATACTTTTCGTTTTTTTTAACTTAAATATATTGGTTTTATTTCATTTTAATTTCTAGGATAACAAAAAATATATAACACCGATTTTTTTTTTTGAATATTTTTTTGATTTTGTTTTTTTTTCTGGTGTTTTTACATAAAAGAATGAATAATCCAAAAATAACTAAATTTTTTTTTTATAAAATGTTAAATTTTTTGGTATCTTTTAGTGATTTAACCAAAAATTATTGAACTGATAATTTAGTCCATAAAAAAACACAAAATTTATTATTTTCTTCAAAAAGAAATTCAAAATAATTTTCACATTTAAAAATTTTAATGCACGGACATTTTTTGTTTGTTTTATATATAATAATAAAATATTATATATAATATAAACAAAATATAGATATACATTTTAAATTTATTGTACCGTCCGCCGACAATGAGTTTTACCATTGATTTTAAATAACTAGATAAATCATCATTTGAAAAAAAATATTGTTATATTTGGGCTCCAGAGGGCGCATGTATCGCTTTTAACAAACAAATATTATTTTTTCATTTCTCTCTCTTTCAGTGAGAAAATTATTTATTCATATTCCTTTTTGCGTTTTTTGTTGTTTTTATGGCCTTGAGAATTTTTATTTTGCTATATAAAGAAAAAATTCATTTTGAGAAGAATAGAAAAACTCAATGTACATAGGGAAAATATATGAAAAAAATTAGCTTTGTCCTTATGAATGATAAGGATAACCATACAAACATCTAAATATGTATATATTGTTTTAAATAAAGTTGAAATTAAATTAATTTTTTTTTAAATGCTTTAAAAAAAATATTTTAAAAAAAATTAATTTAAAAAAAATATTGTCTCCGATGGTTATTTTTCAAAATGTAAACATATGAAAAAAATTGTCTTGTCTTATGTGTGATGCATATTAATTATATATATGTATATACATAATCATTAATTATATATATACATAAACATATTACACACATATATAATAAATATATACATATGTATTTGTATGAAAAAAATTATGAAAAATAACATTCGGGTTCAATCCCCATCAGAGACAATACATATTTTTTTTAAATTAATTTTTCAAAAAATACATTTTTTTAAATATAATAAAATAAAATCAAAAATCCTGTAAAAAAATAATAAACAATCATTATCAAATTTCTTGACAAATATTAAGGGCGTGTTTCAGAATTACAACTAGGTGTAGTGCAGGTGAGGTGCAGCCACTATCCGTGTAGTACACTTCAACTATACCGATAGAGTGCTACACCGAAAAAATTAACTTAAAACTATTTCACAACCGTTTCTTTTCTTTTTGCTTATTGGTTGGATTGTCAATTGACAGCTTGCTACACCATCTGATCCTCAATTTCAAGTTAGTGTAAAAAGTGTAGCAAAAGTGCGCTACACCCTAGCTACACTTTCAGTTATGAAACAGAAAAGTGTAGTACACTTTTTGAAAGTAGTGATTCTGAAACAGGGTGTAGCTGTTTGATAGTTCGCTACACTAAAAGTTGTAATTATGAAACACGCCCTAATTTTCACTAACATAAAATAAAAATAAAAATTCTAAGGCTTAAAAAATCAACAAAAAAGAAAAAAGGCAATAATGGAATATACATTTTTTTCTTATTTTCTCACTGAAAGAGAGAATTTATTTTGCTGCTCACATATTTTCAATTTATTTGGTGTATGTGGCGGCACCTGTTGACGAAAGTATGCAGCGTCGGTGATTTATCTAGTTATTTAAAATCAATGGTTTTACTCACTATTTTTTTATTAAAATTCTAAAATCAAATCAATTATTAAATTGTTTGACTTTAATTGTTGCAAAAATTTATCGAAACCAGAGTTTTTTGACAATAGAAAAACTGGTTTTCGATAATTCAAAAGAAATCTTTCGTTAATTGCATCTGATGTTAATTTACACCCAATCAAAATTTATTTGATTGTTATTTATAAAATTTGATTTGGTTACTAAGGTTTAAAGGTTAAGGTTTAAATACAGATTTGATAGAGATAGGTTCCATGTGTCAGATGGAGAAATGATATACCCTTGCAGATACCTTAGCCTCCTATTCGAGAGGGCCATGCATTCGCATAGTAGGTGTTCTGCCGTCTCGTCTTCTTCTTGGCAGTATCTACATACTCGTTCCTGTGACAGCCTCATAGTGTGTACGTGTTTTCTTAGTCCATAGTGTCCTGTTAGGAAGCCAGTTATGGTTTTGACCTTTTTCCTGCTGCACATTAGGAGTTCTTTTGTCCTTTTCTTCGACGGCTCCTTCATGAAGAGTTTGGAGTGTTTCATCCCCATCTTGTTGTTCCATGAGTTGATTTGAGCGCATCTCGTTTCTTCTTTTATTAGTCCCTTAAGATGGCATATTGGTACTCCACAGAATGGTACTGGACCCTCAAATATTGAGCCCGCACCTTCCTTTGCCAATTCGTCCGCCATCTTGTTGCCTTCATACCCCGCATGTGCAGGAATCCATGATAACGTAACCCTGTTCCTTTCTCCTAATTTTAACAGGGTGTTGAAACAATCTATTACTGTATTGGATTTCATCTGATGCGAGTCCAGAGCCTTTAGAACCGCCTGACTCTCCGAGTAGATTGTTATGGTTTTGTTGGTGTATCCTCTGCGTAAGTTCTCTTGTGCGCACATTTGGATTGCGTAGACTTCTGCTTGGAATACCGTTGTTAGGGATCCTAAGTTTTGTGCTTACACTGGGTCTTTTGCCATAGACACCAGATCATACACCATCATCTGTCTTGGATCCATCTGTATACCATTCGAGCTCGGTCTCCCTACCTTTCCCAGTCGTGTTTGTTTGGAATCACTATATTGAATGGTCTGTTGAATATGTATTTGATCTTACAGTCATCCCTTGGCATATCTAGACATGATCTATTGTTGGTTGCTAATTTTATGGAGGGATGATTTTTCAGCGCTCTTTGGTCAAGACCTTGGTAGCCTTTAATTCTCATAGCTCCCATTCTCGCTTCTTCCTTTATGGTTATGTGAAGTGGGGCTAAGTTCAGCAAAATTTCGAGTGCTGACGTTGGCGTCGTGCACATTGTTCCAGTTACATTTAGACATGCTACTCTTTGTATCTTGTTTAGTTTGTTCTGGATGTTGAGTTGCTTGCTTTTCTTCCACCATACTACCGCCGCATAAGTTACGATCGGTCTGATGATTGTTAAGTACATCCAATATGGTATTTTTGGAAGTATACCCCAGGTCACCGCATATACGTCTGCAGGTCCACAGGGATAGGTTTGCTTTTTTTTACGATATTGTTAATGTGGCTGTTCCAATTAAGCTTTTGGTCCAGGGTTACACCCAGGAATTTGGCTTCCCTAGAGAATGCCAGTTCTACTCCAAACAGCGTTGGTTTGTTTAGATTATCTATCTTATGTTTTTTGCTGAATGGAATTATGATGGTTTTGTCCGGGTTAACCCGAAGTTCCTCCTCTATACACCATCTTTCAACTATGTGGCATGCTCTCTGCAGCAGGTCACACTGTACACTAGTGAACTTACCTCTGATTATTATCGCGAGGTCATCCGCATATCCCTGACAGTCAAAGCCATTATCTTGTAGTTTAAACAATTCTTGTAGTCTGTCCACTACTAATGACCACAGAAGGGGTGAAAGGACACCACCTTGAGGACATCCTTTGACAGTTCTCGCTTTGATGTTGATTCCGCCAATCGATATTTCTATTTTCCTGCTTATTAGCATGGATCTAGTCCACCTGCAGATTCTGTCGCTTATACCTTTCTCTCTCATTGCTCTGATCATAGACTCATGAGAGGTGTTGTTGAAGGCTCCTTCGATGTCCATGAAGGCCATGGACATCGAAGGAGCCTTCAACCAAAAGCTTAATTGGAACAGCCACATTAACAATATCGTAAAAAAAATAGACTTCTTTATCTTCCCCGTTAAGTTTAGTAGCGCCATCTCGGTGGATTTACCTGCTTGATACGCATACTGGTAGCGGTTAAGAGGTTTACAAGTGAGAGTTGTGTCTCTTATATATCTCTCAACTACTTTTTCCAGCGTTTTCAAAATATAAGACGATAAGCTGATGGGACGCAGTTTTTTTGGATCCAGACCAGACTGGCCTTAAAGAGCCTGGTTAGCACGGGGATGATTGCTTATTTACCTTCTTGTAATAGTGTCGGAAATAACTCATCCGGTCCTGGTGACTTAAAGGGCTTGAATGTGCTGATGGCCCATTTTACTCTTTCCGGGCTGACGATATTGGAAGCCTGTTTCCATTCTTCTCTCAGGTTCATGCTGATATCGCGCGTTGTCCTCGGATAGCTATAGTCTTAGATCTAGAACTTCACTTCTAATCCTGTTACTAAAAGTTGGTTCGTTACCTGTGTTAACTACAAACAGGTTATTACTATTAATGAATTCTAGGACTGACTCACCTCTGCTGTTGATGTTTGTGCTACCCCAATTGGTGTGATGAGCATTTGCGTCACATCCAATTACTATTTTCATCCTGTTTCTTCTTGCGTAGGATAGCAGTCCGATTAGCTCCGGTGATGGACATTGTTCATCTCCTGGTAAGTACGCCGAACATACTATGACATCCGCCGCTTCTCCTCTAGATGTTACAATGGCTTCTACTACGTCCTTTTTGCAGTATTCTGTAATGGGAACGTAATTTATATTTTTATTAAATAGTATACAGGCTCTTGGTCTTTGGTCCTTGTAATCATAAAGTAGCTTACCTTTAGAATCACCTAGCTCGCAAATTTTACCTTTTGCTAGCCATGGTTCCTGTATTAAGGCAAAACTGATTTCTTCTTTTGCGAATCTGCACCTGCAACTGCCGATGCAGCCTTTGCATGCTGCAGATTCACCTGTAGAGCCTTAAAAACAGGCACCTACTTCCTTTTCTCCGGCAGGGACTATGACGAGAGGTCTCCCTGCTTCTTCTGTTGCTGGAGTGATGACCTTCCCTGCTCCTCCATCGAGAAGGGAGACCCCTTGATCCGGACTACGCCTCCTCTCTTTCCTTGCTGGTGAGCTGATTTTAGCTGGTCTGCCATGCTCGACTTTGTGCCATTTGTTCTTCTCTTCTCTGGGAGGTGTCCTGTTTCTGTACGGTGACCTGCTTCTCCTTCTGCGGGATTCCCCTCGTCTACCACTATCCTCTCTCCTCTCTCTCCTGTCTTTATTCAGGGGTGGTCTAAATTCTGCAACCTTTTTAAGGCCGCTGGTCGACGGAATTTGTTCCGATGCAGATTTGACCACCTCTGATAGCGTTAGTGCTGTTGTTGTAATTGTCGCTACTGCTGGTGTAGACGCTGCCTCAGGTTCCTTCATAACCACATCCACTGCCTTCTCTGGTTCTGGTGTCCTAGAGACTACCATTTCCTTTGTTTCTTCTTGTGGCGTTGGTTCAAGCTGCCTCCTTGCCTATTTTTCATGTGTCCTTAGTCTTAGGCGCAGACCCACGGCCTGCAATGGAGTGATTGAAAGGTACTAGCAGAGGCCTCATCGACAAAAAGGACCATGTGATGGCCCCTTCCTGTCGATGTCCTCTTCACGATCTTCCAATTCTCGGTGTACAGACCGTCATTCTGCCTGCCCAACCTGCTCAGTATCTTCTCCTCATGAAGACCCTCTTCATCCGGGAAGAATCCTGAGCAGGTGGCGTAGTTAGGGAGGTCTTTGCCCTCGACCATGATCAGCTCTGCTCCGTGATACGGTTTGATGTTTTTTATCGTATTACCGAGCCAGGTCTTGCTCATGTCATCGTTGCAATTGAACGAGACCCAGCCAGGTTTCCGCGACGAGCCGTTGAATCGGACATGAGTGCCCCTCGGAAGCTCGTCCATTGCTTTGATCACCGCCGTTTGGACCATCTTAGCCTCAGCCTCGCTTAGCGCTTTTAGCGGAAATTGTTTCGGTGTGATTCCGACTTTGGTACAGCTGGTGACCTCGCTGGAGGTTGGACGATGATGTTTGGTCGCTATCTGTTGCCCTTTAAAACGCTTACAGAATCCGGCGGGATAGTTGATTCTGACCGGTTCCTTTTCTTAGCCGCTTCTGACTCCGCATACTTCCTGTCGATTTCAGCCCTGGCTACCTCATATGGCATGCCACCTCTTACCATTCCACGAAGTCTTTTCTTAACCGAGCCACACAAATTCTTCAGTTTTTTAGCCGCTTCCGTTAGTACTGGAATGTCGGCATCCTCTGTCTTCTTACCATTTGAGGTGCTGTCAATGACAGTAACGTTGTCACTATCCAAGCCCTTTAAATAGATGCTCTCGTCATCTGTCGCAATTTAGCTTTCATCGGTGTCTTGCATCCGCGCTCTTTGTAGCAATTCGATAGCATCCGCCAGGGCCGAGCCAGTCTCAGTGGCCCGAGAGCCAACTGGGACGGCTGTATGAGCCACCGGCGATTCCTATGTTGTAGCTGCTACCGATGGTATCGTTGTTGTTGGTACTGTTGATGTTGTTTTGTTTTTGTTGTTGTTGTTGTTTTTTTAGATTCAATTTTTGTTCCCACGAGTGTCGCGGCAAAAGAAGGTCCACCATAGCAGAGGCCCGATACTATGGCAATGCTGGTTAAAACCGGAGGTCGCCTGGTATTCGGAGTCCACCGTTAGCGACTGAGCTCACCCTCAGCCATGCAGCTCTAGGCACGGTACGAATTACACCCTTAGCTTGGTTTCGCGCTTGCAAATTTGGTCTGTATCCATATTGAAGACAGATTCAGTTCCAGGGGTCACCACGAGGAGGTATTGTAAGTACTTGTTCAGAAACCTCGACAGTTGCAACAAAGCAAGCCGAAACTTACTTTGTCTACCCTGTCGACTTCCAAACCCGACCCCCTTTTTTTGTCACTAAGTAAAGTAATTTACTTAGAAATAACAAATCGAAGGGTGTAAATTTGCACAAAAAAATTTTTAAAAAAACCTACCCATTACAAAACAGGAACTTTCGACGGAAAATTTTGACGTCGAAGATACTGAAGAAGGGTAAACATTTTGTTTCTTCAAAAAAAACAGAACAAATAAAATATTTTATTTGTTCTCTTCCCGATTTCTAGTACTCACTCAGATAATCGTTGAATCAAATGTGAGTCAGCGTAAAGTTCCTCCATAGAGAGTCCCAAAGAAAAACCATAAAAAATACAACCCTTTCTATTAAAAAAATTTAAGCTATGTTAAATGAATAATTGCAAATATAGCAACTGTATTATTGCACAGAACAAAAACTCGCAATGCATCCTCAACATTACCTTGTAGAACCGGACCGAAAATAGCTACCAGCCATAAGTCGGTAATTCCATTGAACTACATAGCAACAACGAACATACACAGCTAAAGAATCTGTACTCCGCACAAAATACAGCAGCAACGGAAACTTAAAACCATGACTCTAAAAGTTCTTGCAGGTCTGAAGGCAGCTAAATGCGACCTCCTCTCAGTAATTCCAGGCGCAAACCAAAATAAAAATAACTAAAACTAAATTAAACCTAAGAGTTGCTGCCGGTCTGAAGGAAGCTAAATAAGACCTCTTCTCAGTAATTCCAGGCGCAAACAAAATATGTGGACCACCAAACAAGATATGCAAAAAGGAAAAAATACACAAGAGAAGAGACTGTAACAGATTAATCCATATGAGTCAGCAAAACTCTAATGCTCAAACCACGGAAACTAGTAGCAGATATTGCCGGTCATATAATCGATAACCAATCAACTAATTTGCAATTCCCGGTACATCTACAACTGCATCCATAATAATAAAAAAAGCTAAGTCTGGGTCACAAAAATTAACTATGTAAAATAAATAAATACGGAGCTCGTCAGGTATCTTCTTCTTCTTAAGGTGCCACTCCTCTGTGGAGGTCGGATATCATCATTTTTATTTTATCTTTAGATTTTACTTTTCTTAACAGCTCTGGCGTGGAAATATTAAACCATTCTTCTAAATTCTTTGTCCATGAGACCCTGAATCTACCTCTACTTCTTTTGCCCTCGATTTTGCCTTGTAGAACAAGTTGAAGTATTCTATATCTCTGGCTTCTCATTATATGACCAAGGTAGCACAACTTTCTTTCTTTGAGGCATGGAACTTTTACACTGGAGCGAGCGAATTTCAGCATTGGTGATTCGCTCGCTCCAGTGTACTTTTAGAATTTTTCTGTATATCCAGTACTCAAAAGATTCAATTCTCTTTATATCCCGTTTACTTAATGTCCAGCATTCAGCACCGTAGAATAATATTGGCCATATATAGCATTTTATTATTTTTAGCTTCAAATTGAGATTGATATCGCTTTTGCACAGGATATAGTTCATATTTCCAAACGCGGTTCTGGCTTGTTCTAGTCTAGATCTTAGTTCCGTTCTCGATGATGAATTGCTCTCTATGAATGTGCCTAGATACTTTATTCTGCTAACTTTTTCTAATTCCGCATTGTTCAGAATTAGTTTTTGGTTCAGTATTTGCTTTTTGCTGAAGATAAGATATTTAGTTTTCTTGATATTAATTTTTAAACCATATTTGGAGCAGCTTCTATTCAGGCTTGATATCATGTTTTGAAGTTCAGCGTTATTTTCAGCTAGTAAAACTGAATCATCAGAAAATCTTATGTTGTTTAACCTTTCACCGTTTACTTTAATGCCTGTGTTCATGTCTGCAATAGATTCGTTGAAGATATACTCTGAATAATCATTAAATAACAGCGGCCCTGTCTGACTCCTGATACAACCCTGTCTGACTCCTTTGGAAATTTCGATGATCGATGTTGTTCCATCCTTGATTCTAATTTCTGCAATTTGATGCCAATAGAGATTTTCAATAATTCTTATATCTTTATCGTCTAAATTTTTTTCACGAAGGATACTCAACAATTTATCATGTTTGACATTATCAAATGCCTTCTCGAAATCTATGAAGCATGCATGAATTTGAGCGTTCATGTCAATACTTCTTTGACACAATGTGTTGAGCGTAAATAGGGCTTCTCTGGTTCCAAGAGCATTACGAAAACCAAATTGCGTCTCACTGATATCAGCTTCCAGCTTGTTACGTATACGTTCATGAATGATTTTTAAAAATATTTTTAGTGAATGATTCATTAAACTTATCATACGGTAGTCATTGCAGTTAGATGCACTGTTCTTTTTGGGTAACGTAATAAATGTGGATTTTAGCCAGTCTTTTGGGATTTTTCCGGTGTCGTATATCTTATTAAGTACGTAAGTTAACAATTTTAACCCTTCTTCGTCTAACAACTTTAATATTTCGTTCGGTATAAAACCTGGGCCAGCTTGATGGGCCACAAGCTTCATTTATTATAGGTAAAACGTTTCTGGAATCATCAAACAGTTTACTGACATACTGTTTCCAGTGTTCTAGACGTTCTTCAGGATAAACAATTATTTCATTTTTATCGTTCTTTAGTATACCGTGTTTAAATTTTTGTTTCCTGGTCTGTTGTTTTATTTTTTTGTGTAATCTGAAACTATTATGTTGTCTTTGCAGTTCTTCGATTTCTTCACATTGATTATTCCAAAACGTAGATTTTGCCACCTTAATTTTGTTTTTAATTATTCTATTAATTGATTGGTATCTTCATGGATATGTATTTTTGAATTTACTGCGTTCATGCATTAGTAATAAAATTTCATTAGTCATCCATAATTGTTTTTTTACTAGGTTTGGATTTTGGTTGGCTAGTTTTCTAGTTGCTTCTTCTAAAGGTATTTTAAATGTGTTCCATATATTATCCGTATTAGTTTCATCTAGCAAGGTATTCTTGACCAATTCTAATTTATTTCTTATATTATTTTCAATTTCAGTTTTCGTTTCAGGATTTTCTAAAAGAAATATATTTGGATTACTAATAGCAGTTTTCTTTTTACTCACTTTTTTTAAGGCAATTTTGATTTTAGCTGCTAGTAGTACATGGTCAGATTGTATATCTGCTCCCGGATATGTTTTGGCTACTTTTATAATATTCTTGAACCTTGAGTTAATTAGAATATAGTCTATCTGATTCTTAACTATGGACTTCGCATTGTTCCTAGGAGATATCCAAGTATAGAGTCTTCTTTTTGGCATTTCAAAGAACGTATTTGTCAATGCAAAAGTCTATAAGCTTATTACCTCTGTTGTTTCTTATACCTAATCCAAATTTACCAACGACGTTGTTACGTGTTCCTTCACCTACTTTCGCATTGAAATCGCCTAATATAATTGTTATATCATGTTTTTTTATTACTTTTGTTAATTCAGCGATTTCATTATAAAAATAGTCGCACTCGGTATCAGCACTATCTGCAGTAGGTGCATATATTTGAATTAAATTTATGTAATTAGATTTACCTTTTAGCTGCAGTAGCAATACTCCGTCTGATTTCATTATTACGCTGGTTACACATGGTTTCAACTTATTTGAAATCATAAACCCTACACCTTTTCTACAGTAGTCATCAGATTCTGAATAAATAAAGAAATTGTTGTTGCATTGGATTTCACCTTTACCTTTCATGTGTACTTCACTGACACCTAAGATATCTATATTCAGCTTATTTTTTTCTAACGCTAAGTTTTCTAATTTTCCAGGTTGTATTAGGCTTCTTACGTTCCATGTTGCAATATTGAATGTATTTTTAATTTTACTGGGATTTTTGTAACTATTTGAGTTTGAGTATGGCATGATATTATTTGGAATATTTGAAATATATTTTTTTTTTTTTTTTTTAATATTTTCTTGGTTTAGATTTGAGCTGTATAAATTAGATGATAATTACTTGGGAATGAATTAGAGAGGTGGTTTCCCGTTGTCTACCTCTATTGTACTAATCAGTTACGTTTAAATCTTATCTTGTCCGTGTTTCGTGCCAGTCCGTTGCCAAAAATTCGATGTTTTAGTGAGTTTGGATAATTTTAATTGATAGCAGTATCCCCCGTTGTATTGATGAGCGTGCTGGACCCAATACCTGTTTTACCAATTGAGTTTTTTCTCCCACGTGTAAGACTAGCAGTCCTAATTTTGATGGTGCTGTTACTAGATGGCCTTTTGGAATCTGGGGTGTTTTCTGATGGAGAGTTGGTTTTTCTTTTTTGGTTAGTTTTATTATCTTGGTATTCGCTTAACTGAATCGGATCTATAGTTTCACCTTCTACTAGTAGCTTGTTTTTGCTAATTATTACTTTTTTGCCTTCTTTTTCTAATATTTTCGCAGATTCTATCAGTTTATTTCTCTGGTCTCTTTGGTTTTTGGTATAATCACTCTTGATCGAAAATTGAGAACCTTTTAGAAGAACGTTACTTTTCAATATTACTTCTTTTTTTAAGTAACTGCTAAGGCTGCCTAATATTGGTCTATTGGATTCTTCCTTATTGACACCAATTCTGTAAGCGTTATTAATTTCGGAGTTGTTTATAGTTATCTTAAGCTTTGATAAGAAAAAGTGCAATACTATATCAACTAATATTTCTTTAGGTGTTTCTTTTATGCCAAAAATAATGATATTATTCTTTTTTGCTAACCTTTCGTGTTTTTCTTTAAACTTTTCTTGGTCAATTGTTTTAGCTTCCAGTTCAGCTTCTAGAATTTTAACCTTGTCCTCTAAGGCTTGGATTTTTTCAGAAGTTGCTATGTGAATTTTATTTAACCCGTTAAGAATCTTTTCTTGAAATATGTTATTATTTTCTTGATTTTTATCTATTTTCAAGGACAAGGACGAAAATTCACTTTTGAACATCTCTTTCAAATCGGTAATATCCGAAGGATTAGTGCTTGACGTGGACATTTAATATCTAAAAATAAAGATAATAGTAACTGTATGTTTATTCAAAATTTAAGTTTAATATCAGTTTTATCAGGTTATGATGAATGCAGTATTTGAATCACTTTTTTTCTGGTTTGTTATTGCAGGTTGACTATTCGCTTTATTTCCAGGTATGCCCAGGTTATATATAATGAGTTATATCCACTTTAAAAATATTTCCCAATGATGATAATTATTTAAATAATTAAATTTTTTCCACTATGCTTTTTTTTCGCTTATATCTTTGACAGATCAGGCGCAGATTAATTAGATTAATATTCAATTATTACAGATTAATTTTCAAATTACCCAAATTACTAATTAAATTAAAAGTAAAGCAAAGAAAATTGCATTATTAAAAATTATAGTAAAATTTAACATTATTTTTGGCCTCACAAAAATTTGATAATAAATTTATTCCCATTCCGATCCCATATCAGGTATCTAATAAGTTTCAAGCACGTTTCAGAACGAATTACCTTGCACATACTTATAAGATGTCATACTTATAAGAACAAAAACTCGCAATGCATCCTCAACATTACCTTGTAGAACGGAACCGAAAATAGCTACCAGCCATAAGTCGGTAATTCCATTGAACTACATAGCAACAACGAACATACACAGCTAAAGAATCTGTACTCCGCACAAAATACAGCAGCAACGGAAACTTAAAACCATGACTCTAAAAGTTCTTGCAGGTCTGAAGGAAGCTAAATGCGACCTCCTCTCAGTAATTCCAGGCGCAAACCAAAAAAAAATAACTAAAACTAAATGATACCTAAGAGTTGCTGCCGGTCTGAAGGAAGCTAAATAAGACCTCCTCTCAGTAATTCCAGGCGCAAACAAAATATGTGGACCACCAAACAAGATATTCAAAAAGGAAAAAATACACAAGAGAAGAGACTGTAACAGATTAATCCATATGAGTCAGCAAAACTCTAATGCTCAAACCACGGAAACTAGTAGCAGATATTGCCGGTCATATAATCGATAACCAATCAACTAATTTGCAATTCCTGGTACATCAGCAAAAGCTGTTATTTTGCCCCTAAAATTCTGTTTGAAAAGAGAATTAATATAAATTAAAAAAAGAATTGGACCTAATACTTATCCTTGTGGAACACCAATGTTAATAATAACTTTTTTGTTGTACATCAGAATATTAGGTTAGGAGTCTAAGACAAAATTTATTTATTTTACATAGTTAATCTTATGTTGCTAAGATTCTCTCCAACCTTAACCCTTTGCGTTCTATCGGCAAGGTAAGACTTAAACCAGTCAAAAACGAACCCTCTAAAACCAGCATTAAATATTTTTTCTAGAACAATATCATGATTAACCATATCAAATGCTTTGGTTATATCTACAAATAAAGCAGCACAAGATTTTTTATTATCGAGTCCTTTATATATATTTGAGCAAAGGTCTAAGAGTGCATCTTCAGTAGATACCCCTGTCTTGAAACCAAATTGTTTTGGACTGAAGAAATGAGTTTTCTCTAAGTGATTTAATACTCTACTTTTGACGGCTTTTTCAAATATTTTCGAAATGGAAGACAATAGAGAAATTGGCCTATAATTTGTTATTTCTTTTGAATTACCTTTCTTAAATAAGGGTATAACATGTGCACATTTTAAATTATTAGGAAAAATTCCAGAAAAAATACTCAGATTGAAAATATGAGCTAAAATGTCAACTATATTCATAGCAATATTTTTTAACAGTTTATTAGATAATTCATCACTACCGCAGGAATTTTAGTGATTTAATGAATTTATTATTTTTAACACCTCTAACGCCGAAATATGTTCAAAGAAAAAACTATTACTTTGGGGCATATCTTCCTCAAGACCTAAATCATGGCAACAACTACAGAACGAATAATCAACTGGAATTGTATTTTCTGCTACAGACGAAAAGTAGCTATTAAATTTATTTGCTATAAGCGACTGATCAGATATATTAATGCCATCATCAGACAGGACAATGGGATTATAGTTATTATATGTACGATTTACAATATTATTTATTAACTTCCACTCATATTTCAGATTACCTTTGCATTTAGAAAACTCATATCTATAATAATTATCACGACATAATTTAATTTCCTTTTTTAAAGATTTACATATATTTTCGTAATTATTTTTTAGTCTAACATTATGAGGGTGTTTATAACATTTTATTCTAAGCTTATTTTTCCTATTAATTTTTTTTAGTAACTCACTACTCATTCAAGGTTCAAGCTTTTTTGATTGTTTGTTACAAGTTACCTAGAACTACATTCATTTATATGTAAATTTAAAGTTTGCAGAAAGTTATCGAACGCCAATGATACATTAGCTTCAGCATAAACATTTTCCCAATTCTCATATCTTAAAATTTCATTTAATTTATTATAGTTTATTTTATTTTTTGTGAGAAGAGTAATATATTTCCCATCATTTTTTAACAAGTCTTTTAATAAAAGTCCTGTCATACAGTGGTCTGAAATTTTAAAGTCAAAATTTGCACTTTCACAGTTCGAAATTAAAATATTATTGACGACCGAAAATATGATCCAAACATGATCCAGAAACAGGTCTAGTTGATTCATTTAAAAAGGAATATAATCCATGTTCAGCTAAGAGTGTAAAATATGAGTCTACCTCATCATTTTTCATTAAAATGTCTAAATTAAAATCACCTAATAACACAAGATTTCTAGCGTTTTCTTTTCCTAATAAATTAGAAAATTCCTCAAAAAATAGTTTAAAATTGTATCGATGAAATCTATACACACACAAAAACGTAAAATCTACATTGTTTATACAAACACATATTTTTATAACATCTGCAGTTTTCAGATTGAGATTAAAAACTTCACATTCATAATTTTTTTTTTTTAAAACTGAAAATTTTTCATTAGTGTTTGCATAAAAGTTAAAACCAGGTAAATTAAAATCATTTTGTTCGCATTCAAAGATCCAAATCTCAGAAACAAAAATAAAATCAGGTATATTAGAAAAAGTTTCAAGATGTCCTACAAGTGAATCGAAATTTTGTCTTAGACTCCTAATATTCTGATGTACAACAAAAAAGTTATTAATAAACGTAGAATTAGATTTAAAAACTGTACTACAATTATTACTATTATTACTAAAATTATTTAAGGTAAGATTATCGTTCATAAGATCATTATTATTTAAATATATATCATCAAACATTGAAATTAGCAATAAATTTTATTACGACATTAAATTTTATCTAAATCATCAAATGATCTTATTACCATAATCTTACCATTATCTACCTTTTTCATTAATATTTTAGAGTTTTTAAACCATAGATATTTGTAATGCTTTTCCTCTTTCATTTTCTTCGCTGCCATAAACAGTGCTTGCGTATATTTTGTGAAACTTTCGTTGATGTAAATATTAGTGTTATCTGTTTCTCCAAAAAGTGATGTATTCAGTTTTTCTTTAGCCGCCAATTTACTTTTTAATATTTCTTGCTTATCAACATTAGAGAACAATTGAACACAAATGACATCTCTTGATTTCTTTGTATTTTTGTTAATAATTTTTTTTGTATAGCATTTCTCAATTTTATCAGTTGAAATAGTAATATTCAAACCTTCACCGAAAATTTTTTGTGTTAAATCCAAAACATTATCATTATTAATATTTGGTACTCCAGTGATCTCAATTTCGTTTCGTTTTTTACTCTGCTCTAACCAATTTACTTTGTTTTCTAAAAATGTTAATTTATTCTTCAAAACAGTGTTATCTGCCTGAAGAATTTGCATTTTTTCTAAACAGTCGCGGTTATATTGTTTTAAGTTTATAATTTCTTCATAAAGAAGTTGAACAGTAATTGAATCAGCTGGTGGAGTTTGTTGCTCATCATTGTTACTAATTGGTAATGTTTGTTGTTTCTCATTATCATTAATTCTCACTGTAGGAGAGTTAATTGTTGATTTTGACGAAGAAGTTGATTGTATTGTCTTTCCTTTATTTTTATTTGTGGTTGATGATTGTTGCAAAGATTTACGCCTTAGGATAGTGCACTTGTCGCAACGATATATATTTCCACTAGATTTAAAGAATTGAATATCTTCTTCTTTTAGATTTACACAGTTAGAGTGAAAAAGATGCTTACAATCTCCGCAACAAATTTTTGCAGTATTTTGACGATCAATTTTATCATTACAAATTAAGCAAATCATGTTGACCACAAAAAAAAAAACTGTTTTTATATTTTTTTTAAATTTCTATATTTTGTTCTTATAAATTTGTATCAAATTGTCTTTAATACTTATATGTTTATTATTGTTTAATTGCAAATATTTAACAAGTTAAACGATTAATAAATATAATATCTAAATTTCTTTATTTTTATTTATTTATTAATTTTTTTTTTTTACGGATTAAAATATCTCAGTGTGCGCACCCCACGCTTGCTCACGAGAGACTCATCTGCATAACTGATGCCATTTGATTTATGATCGAAACTATTATTTTGAAATATATCTGAAATAAATATATTGAATAATGTGGGTGCCAATATTGTTCCTTGTTGTAATCCATTTTCCATATAAAATAATTTACTTGATGTTCCTTCATTTTCAATTAAAAACTTTTTGTTTATTAGCATTTCTCTTATAATATATATTAGTTTTTTTTTAAATGAATGTTCCATCATTTTGTGAATGAGTCCATCAATCCATAATGTATCGAAAGCTGATGTTAAATCAATCATACAAGCTCCTACGCACTTGCTAACATTTAAGCTCCAACATATATCTGATACAAGTTTATTAGTAGCATGAATTGTCGTGTGATTTTTACGGAATCTGAAATGTGTGTCTGGAAGTATATGTTTTGTATCTAATTCTTTATTTATTTTATTTAGTATAATTTTTTCAAATATTTTGCTTATATTTGGTAGTAGATTGATGGGTCTATAACTCATAGGACTTGTGTTATTTTTATTTGGTTTTAAAATCGGTATAATTTTAGCTATTTTCCATATATCTGGATAAAATGAGTTATTAATCATGTTATTAAATATCTTACAGTATTCATCTGTTATATATTGTGGCAATCTTTTCAAAACTATATTTGGTATTTCATCAATTCCTGACGATTTTTTTTGGTTTGTATTTTCAAAAATTTGTTTGACTTCAATTGAATTTGTAAAGATGTCCAAGTGTAAGCCGTTTCCTAGTGATGTTTTATTCTGATCAAACATACAGATTTTAATGTTATTTTGCTTTCTATTTATCATTTCCAATGTAATATTATTTATTGAATTTTTAACTTTGTTAGTAATAATTGGATCACCTTCTTCAATTAGTTGATATGTATCTGTATAATAATCGCCTAGTGCCATTATTTTGTGATCATTTCTCGAATTAATTATATTATTACTATTATCTCTACCAGCATCATTTATCTCTATACCATTTAATATTTTAGTGTCATTCTCATTGATATATAGATCATGTATTTTTATATTTAATACCCGGGACACACAGGACCGAAAACTCAGTTTTCGTGTTTTCAAAGTTCAAAAATGGAAATTCATAAGGTTTAGTACAGTTTTCAGGAATAAATTGAAAACACGAAATCTACAAATTTTTAAGGTTTTCACGAAAATATATTTTAGCGCCATCTATTACAAAATAGAAGATATGTATTTTTGAAGTAGGAATAGCTAAGTTTCCATACAAAAGTAGCCATTTTTGTGAAAAATCAAAAAAAATCGAAAAATTTTAAAAAAAAACAAGAAAAATTAAATTTTATTAAATAATTTTTAATATAATTAAATCAAAATTTGACATTAAAAACAAATAATTACTATTTTTAATTTTTTTGGTTTTTACGTAGAGTTGTTTAAATAAATAATTTTCATAATTTGACATTCGAAAACGAAATCGCGCTCCATTTTTGGTGTGTCACTATAAAAGTTTTTAGATCTAGTTTTCGCGAAAACTTAGGTTTTCAATTTTGGTGTGTCCCGGGTATTATTAAAATTTTATTAATTTTTTGAAACATATTTTGATTATTCGGTTTAATATTTTCAATTTCTTGTTTCCAGTATTGATTTATTTCCTTTTTAAAGTTTTCCTCAATTAATGTTTGTATATTTTTTATAAGTGATTTAAATCTGTTAATTTGCAAATTGTTGATATTATTAAGATTAGTTTTTCTCATATAATTTAAATTTGATATAAGAGTTGTTTTTTGTTTCATAAGTTTGTTTATGATTGGGTTTCGATATTTATTTAAAATATTTTTGTTTTGTTTTTGCTTTAGTGTCGATTTCCTTATTGTTTTAATTATTATTTTATTTAATATCTCTATATAATTTAAAATTTTTTCATTATTAATATTTTGTTTTTCAGGTAAAAGTTCAGAAATATCCTGTGCAATTTTAAGTTTATAATTTTGTTGTAATTATTTATAAAAATTGTCCCAGTTTAATTTGTTAAAGTCTAACATTTGTTAAAATCTTCATGAGTTTCTATATTAAAATTTTGTTTGTCTTGTAAGTTTACTATAATTTGTATTGCTTTGTGATCACTGTCGTAATTAATTGTATTGAGCTTTTCTGTAAATATGTCTAATTCAACACTTAATCTAATATCAATAATAGCTAAGTCTAAGAATGATCCTGATCGGGGATATATGTTGGTTCGTTTGTAGCATACAGTTTACATTTGTATTCTGTTTCATGTTCATCAATCCATTTATTTAAAAAAATACCTCTTACGTTGTTTATTTGATTACCCCAATTTTTATGTTTTGCATTTAGATCACCGCTTATTATATAATAATTACTTTCTTTTTCTAGTTGTAAGACATTGAATAATTTCTCATATTCTTCTTTAAATTTTTCAGTATTATTTTATGATGCATATAGAGTTATTATAAGTATATTTTGATTATTTTGTATTTTAATTTTAATGATCGTTGATTCAATGCAGGTATTGTTTAAAATCGATGCTATTCTAATTTCATTATATTTATATTTTTCTTTAATTAGTATTCCCGTTCCTCCCCCTGCTTTTGGTTCAAAATTTCGATCATTTCTAACAAGATTGTATCCATTAAATACTATATTTTTATTTCTATTATTTAATTTTGTTTCATTTAATAAAACAATATCTGGATTATTTTCTTCTAAAAATGTATTTAAATATAAGCGTTTATGTACAGAAATTAATGAATTTGTGTTTATTGATAATATATTAAGGTTATTTGTACTAATCATTATGATTTATATTAAATAGACTATCATATAAAATATCTATACGATTGTTTTTGTCTTCTAACTTATTTTCGATTTTATCTATTTTCGTATTTATTTTTTTAACAAATTCTAATATATCTGTCATATTTTGTGTACTTCTGTTTTGTTATTCTCATTTTTATTTCTCGTTATTTCTGCATAGGATATTTGTGTTTGTACAATATTATTAAACATTTTTAATTTTTGTTGTCGCATAAATTTTATTTCTTGTCTTTTTTTTAAAATTTTGTAGCAATATTTTATAGTTGGGGCATCCCTTATGCGACGCTGGATGACCTTCATTTTTACATAGAGCACATTTTAATTTTTTTCTGTTTTCTACTTTTTCAGCTTCTGTGAGATTATCAATTTTTGGTAATGAACATTGGTTTGGTTCATGATTTTCTCATGACTTTACACAACGATATTGTAATGCACAATTCGCTGCTGTGTGACCATATCGTTGGCATTTCATACACTGTGAAATTTTATTATTTTTCATGATCTTATCCCACTTAATTATTCGGTGTTCAATTTCTTTTATATTGTATACTTCTTTTATATCTGAATCATTGCTTAGTTGTATTATGAATAGTTATGTATCATACTTATTTTTATTGGAATGGTTAGTTTTAAATCTTTTGACGTTTAAAAATTTAACATTTTCATTTTCATATAATTCTTTCAATTTTAATACTATTTCATTTGGTTCATCTGTTGAGTCTAAACCTTTTAATATTAAAGTTTTTATTTTTTCAACTTTTGGTGTAAAAGTGAAGTATTCATATTTTGATAAATTCATTAATTCTTTTATTTTTTTATAAGTATTTAATTCATTTGTAATAATATAAAATTAATTTTTATTAATTTTTTTAATCTTAAATTCATTAATATTAGATTCTTTAACTTTTTTAATAACTTCAGTAATGTTATTATAATATATATAAATAGGGGGCATTTTTTCATTTCTTTTTTTCATTTTGTTCATTATTAGATTTTTGATTTTCTCCAACAACATAATCGTTTTCATATTCATTTTCATCTTCCGAATTCTCTAAGTCCATATAATAATTATTTGAACATTCTGGTTTGTCATACGATGATTTTTCAATGTTTTGATTTTTTTCTTTATTATTATTTATTGTAGTATGGGGTGATCTTTCGATGATCTGATTTTTATTTTTATTACTTTCTATTGAAGTTTTTAATTTACTTATTGATTTTTGTAAATATTTCACTTGAGCTTTAAGCTTTTGATTTTCTGTTTTTTGCAATTTAAGTTCTTCACTTGCATTATTATTAATTTTTATTTTAGATTTTTTCATTTTTATTTGGTTTTTTAAATTAGTATTTTTACAATTTGATATAATATTTTCAGTTTTTTCACTACATTTTGTCATTTGCTTAATATTAAAGTAGATTTTTTTTTTTTTTTTACGTAATATTATTGA
The DNA here is from genome assembly GCA_949752835.1 of Empis stercorea. Classification (NCBI taxonomy): domain Eukaryota; kingdom Metazoa; phylum Arthropoda; class Insecta; order Diptera; family Empididae; genus Empis; species Empis stercorea. Next base: position 35,990,093 of record OX457086.1, on the reverse strand, counting down.
TATTATTTATTTAGTTATTTAATAAGTAAATTAGAACACGTCTATATCTATACTGATTGAATAACCGATCAGAATTTCTCAAATATGTCCTAATAATTATATGTTTGGTAATGAAAAAAATAACTCCGCAACATTATTTTGTATTTGGATATCAAAAATAATTCTGCAACATTCATTTATATTTTTCATATGTAAAACAAATCCGCAATCAAATTACTTTCCCTTTTATGAATTCACACTTCCAGTATATATGACCGATTGAGCTCAAATTTGGAAGTTGAGCTCGCGCCATCAAAGGCTTGGTACCATATAAATTTGGGGCCTTTTGATGATTTTTACAATTTGATATAATATTTTCAGTTTTTTCACTACATTTTGTCATTTGCTTAATATTAAAGTAGATTTTTTTTTTTTTTTTACGTAATATTATTGACATTATTTATTTAGTTATTTAATAAGTAAATTAGAACACGTCTATATCTATACTGATTGAATAACCGATCAGAATTTCTCAAATATGTCCTAATAATTATATGTTTGGTAATGAAAAAAATAACTCCGCAACATTATTTTGTATTTGGATATCAAAAATAATTCTGCAACATTCATTTATATTTTTCATATGTAAAACAAATCCGCAATCAAATTACTTTCCCTTTTATGAATTCACACTTCCAGTATATATGACCGATTGAGCTCAAATTTGGAAGTTGAGCTCGCGCCATCAAAGGCTTGGTACCATATAAATTTGGGGCCTTTTGATGAGGGGGAAGGGGGCGCGGAGGGCCGTTTAATTTTTGAATGTACCAAAAAAACCATGTGGGGTATCAAATGAAAGGTCTTGACGAGTACATCACATTGGGCGGTAGTCCGGGGGCGCCGTGGGTCATGTCGGGCCCGAAACGGGGGCCGTTGGGCCCTATAATACAAAAAATCATGTGGGGTATCAAATGAAGGGTCTTGAAGAGTAGATCTCAATGGGTGATAGTCCGGGGAGCGCCGTGGGTCAAGTGGGGCTCAAAATCAAAAAATTCATTTTGGGTATCAAATGAAAGGTCGTGAAGAGTACATCTTGTTGCTTAATCCATAGGTCAAACGGGCCCAAAACCAGTTAACGGAAAATGAAAATGTTAAATGTTAAAATTAACAGAAAATGTAAATTTAACAGAAAATGTAAAATTTAACAGAAAATATAGAAATTAACAGAAAATGTAAAATTTAACAGAAAAATTTAAATTTGACAGAAAGTGTAAAATTTAACAGAAAATATAGAAATTAACAGAAAATGTAAAATTTAACAGAAAAATTTAAATTTAACAGAAAAATGTAAAATTTAACAGAAATTGTAAAATTTAATAGCAGATGTAAATTTAACAGAAATTGTTAATTTGACATGCACTGTAATATATGTACATATAACAAAAATGTAAAATTTAACAGAAGAAGTAAATTTAACAGAAAATGTAAAATTTTAAAAGTAATGTAAAATTTATTGCAAAATGCGAAATCTAACAGAAAATGAAAAATTTTACAAAAAATGTAAAATTTATTACTTTCCCTTTTATGAGAATTCACACCTCCAGTATATTTATTACTTTCCCTTTTATGAATTCACACTTCCAGTATGTCGGTATGTCGGTATCTCCTCACCTGGCCATAACTTTTAAACGGCTGAACCGATTGAGCTCCAATTTGGAAGTTGAGCTCGTGTCATCAGATGATTGGTGCCCTATAAATTAAGGGCCTTTTGATTAGTGGGAAGGGGGCACGGAGCGCAGGGCCGCTTAAATTTTTAAATGTTAATGCCATTTATAAGGAGCTCTACTTACCCTTACTATCACTGACAGTGTCTGAAACTCAACGGGAAAGTACACTAATGTGGTATTATTTGCTTGTTTATTACTTTTTAGTTGAATATTTCTTTAAGGGAAAGTATTTATAAAAAACTTTTTTTTATTTATATTTTTTTTTATATTTATATTTTTTTTTATATTTATTTACGAGAAATATCGCGCAACACAAAATTTATTTAATTTAATTTATTTTTTATTTATATTTATTCGGCAACAATTTTTAAATAACCGGACGGGACGGGTACAAGTAATTTTGAAATATGACTTTTCTCTCAAATTCGATTAATTATATAGATCTTGTATATATAATTTTTTTCTTTTATTTAACTTCGAATTTGGAACAACAATAAAAGAATAAAAGTCAATTAAAATGGTATGACCTGGTACAGTCTCGACCAAAAGTTGGTATACACTTCGTATTTTTTTGTAATATATTTTTTTATTTTTAACATATATATAAATATATATTAGATTTAGAGAAATTTATTTTGTTATGATTTATTATGTCCGCAATGAAATTTTAGAATTTTTAATAAAGTTTTAGGATTATTATTTTTTTTTTTTTTTTTTTTGTAAAACTTAATTTTTCTTTCTTTACTTGTTATTTTTTTATGTTAAAATTTACATTTGGATATACTTTTTGTTTTTTATGGCTTTTAAAAAAAAATCCCTTATGTTAACGCTTTTGTCCGTCTGTCCGACAAAAACAAAAAAAAACAAAAAAAAAACAAAAAAACCAGTTATTTCACACAGTGAAATAACTGGTTTTGTAAACAAAAAAACCAGTTATTTCACACAGTTAGTGCACACTCCAGTTTATCATAGATACACCGATGGAAAGCTTGATTTAGTGAGAACCAGATGCAATTGATAGAATTTTAAAATTTAAAAATTCAGTCAATAGGTGGCGCTATTCACATTTTGCCAAAACATCTTTTTTCTGAATGAAATTGTAATTTTATATAGTAAATGGGAACCGAAAATTAAGTTTGACCATTCGTTGGAAAGGTATTTAAGAGTAGAATACGATGCCAGTAAGTGTATTTCGAATTTCAACCGCTAGAGGCGCTAAATTCTAAAATATATAAAATGTAAATTTTTAAAATATGATTTCCAATACTCAAAAACCACCAAAAATTAGGTTTAATGTCGCATATGAAAGGTAGTAAGTAGTAGTATAAAGTCACAGTTATAATTTTCATTTCTGCGGATAGAGGGTGCAACATATACTCCGAATATGCATTTAGAGTAGTTGAATTTAAAAAAAGCCCGTAATTATAAAACTACTGATCAGTAGGTAGGTTGCGCGGCATTTTTTTTAACTTTGGCCGAAATATTGGTTTTATTTCATTTTAATTTCTAGGATAAAAAAAAATATATAACACCGATTTTTTTTAATATTTTGTTGATTTTGTGTTTTTACATAAAAGAATCCATTCAAATAATCCAAAAATACGATAAACAAACCCCGGGTTTGTCACAAGCACATTTCCTCAAAATCGCCACATGTAGAACTATGAGCTATTCTAAAACAATGTGAATTCCTATACGTGCATATTGTGCAGTTTTAGTAGTATTTTCAATGTACTATAATATTGTGCAGTTTTAGTAGTAACTATTGTGCAGTTCTAGTAGTATTTTCAATGTACTGTACATAGGAAAGATAAAAAATGATATGGTAAATATAGGTAAAAAATGTGTCCTTGTTCGATTTTACTATTTTTTTTTCCTTCCAAGTTTATTATTCCAACAAAATACATATATATAAACTTATCATTTAAGTTTTCCCTAATTTTGCTTTTAATTGAACATATAATGTGATGAATATTCCATTTATATACCTCCTAAAAATATGCAAAATGTTCGTTTTTTGCAAAATTTTACATGATTAAGAATTTTGATTAATTATAAGTGTGAGGCAAATGACTATAATTTATTAATTAATGTACTTTAAAGAAATATGATTCTCGAAAGTTTTCTCATTATTTGTTTTTAAAAATATTGCGCGGTTATAATTATACAAGTAAATTAAAAATGTAATTTTTTGATTTTCGAAGGGCCACAACGGAAAGGGGAGAAGAGATACGGATACAATTTCTTCAGAGACTCTAGTTATTTTTTAGATATCTCTTTGGCACATAAATTTCAGCCTTCCATAATAAGCAGTTTGGGAAATACAGGGTGTTAAAAAACCTAAAAAAAGGTGTATGAAGATAACGGTATTTTTATACATCAAAGAATTAAATTTTAAAAAATTTGTTAATTTCACAATTAAGATAAAAGATTTTCCTATCTTATAGCTTTTACAGACCTCAAAAATTTTAATTGCTTTAAAAGTTATGAGATGTTCAATATGGGCAATTTTCGAACTTGGAGGGGGAATAACTCAGAGGGGAAAAGAGATAGAAGAAAATTTTGTTCTACTGGACCTATTATTTTATTACTATCTATCTATGATCAAAATTTTAATACTCTATCTTAATAGATGTAGAAGTTTGTGTAAACGGACGGACGGACAGACGGACAGACAGAGTGAAACTAATATACACATTTCTTCCAATTTGGTTGGAAATGTGCTAAAAATAACAAAATTTGGTTATCACCAAAATTTTTCTTTTTATTAAATGTTAAATTTTTTGGTATCTTTTAGTGATTTAACCAAAAATAATTGAACTGATAATTTAGTCCATCAAAAAAAAACAAAATTTATTATTTTCTTCCAAAAGAAATTCAAAATAATTTTCACATTTAAAAATTTTAATGCACGGACATTTTGTTTTTGTTTTATATATAATATATATATATATAAAATATTATAAATTATATTATATATAATATAAACAAAATAGAGATATACATTTTAACTTTATTGTACCGTCCGCCGATAATGAGTTTTACTCACTAGTTTTTTATTAAAATTCTAAAATCAAATCAATTATTGAATTGTTTGACTTTAATTGTTGCAAAAAATTATCGAAACCAGAGTTTTTTGACAATAGAAAAACTGGTTTTCGATCATTCAAAAGAAATCTTTCGTTAATTGCATCTGATTTACACCCAATCAAAATTTATTTGATTGTTATTTATAAAATTTGATTTTGTTACTAAGTAAAGTAATTTACTTAGAAATAACAAATCGAAGGGTGTAAAATTGCACCAAATTTTTTTTAAAAAAACCTACCCATTACAAAGAGTATGTATCGTGTCAGGCATACGCGTTGGTATATAAGTCGGGCCGACATTGGTTTAAACATTCTCACTGGGATAAGAAAAAAAATAGTATTATTTTGGTCTCTTATGAGTGCTTTATAAGAGTGCTTTATCATAGTATCGTGATTAAAATTAAAACGTTAATTCTCTCTTTGTGGTTATTAATTTCATATTTCTTTTATGATGTTATCATATCACCTTACAAAAACACAATGAATTTATCCTAACTATAATTTGACATATACAGTATGCAGTAGAAGCATGATCTAATAATACAAAGTCTGCTTGACAGTTCTATAGATAAAAATTGTGTCATTGTGAAGAAATTTTGTATGGACGAAAAATTCGGTTTTATATAAACGAAGATTTGTTTTAATTTAACTTTATAGAAAAAAATCCTTACCGAAAAAAAAAGAAATTGTTTAGTTTTTAATTTTTATGTAATTGTTTTTTACTTTCCCTTTAATGAATTCACACTTCCAGTATATACATATGTCGGTATGTCGGTATATCCTCACCTGGCCATAACTCTCAAACGGCTTGACCGATTTTGCTCAAATTTGGAAGTCGTATCATCAAACACTTGGTGCCCTATAAATTTGGGGCCTTTAGATGAAGGGGAAGGGGGCACGGAGGGCCGCTTAATTTTGAAATGTACCCAAAAAACCAAGTGGGGTATCAAAGGAAAGGTCTTGACGAGTACATCTCAATGGGCGGTAGTCCGGGTGGCGTCGTGGGTCATGTAGGGCCCGAAACGGGGGCAATGTTGGGCCCCTTCATACAAAAACCATGTGGGGTATCAAATGAAAGGTCTTGAAGGGTACATCACAATGGAGGGTAGTCCGGGGGCGCTGTGGGTCATGTCGGGCCTAAAACGGAGCAATGTGGGTCCCATCATACAAAAAATCACGTGGGGTATCAAATGAAAGGTCTTAAAGAGTACTCTCAATGGAGAGTATTCTGTGGGGTACCGTGGGTCATGTGGGGCCCAAAACGGGGGCAATGTTAGTTCCCATCATACAGAAATCAAGTGGGGTATCAAATGAAAGGTCTTGAAGAGGACATCTTGTTGAGTACTCCGAGAGTTCCATAATGCAAAAAGACAATAGAGTTATCAAATAAAAGGTATTGAAGAATACATCTCGTTGCACAGTCCGTAGGGCTTCGTAATTCATGTTAGGCCCCAAAATCTGTATCATGAGGGGTTCATCATAAAAAAATCATGTGGGGCATCAAATGAAAGGTTTTGAAGAGTAGTCGGAGCAGTACCCTGGGTCATGTGGAGTCAATTATACAAAAAAAAAACATGTGGGGCACCGGGGGCCATGGAAGGCCTAAAACATCGGCCACATGTGGAATTCCAAAAAAAAAACAAATCATTCCCATGTTGTAAAAGTATTTGAATATTTTAGTCGGTCAAATTAATAAATATTTGACCGACTAAAAAGTGTAAAATAAAAAATATAAATAAAAAAAAAGATTTTTTAAAATACTTTCCCTTAAAGAAATATTCAACTAAAAAGTAATAAACAAGCAAATAATACCACATCAATGTACTTTCCAGTTTAGTTGGAGCAACTGTCAGCAATAGTAAGGGAAAGTAGACCTTATCAGAATTAATGCCATTTATAAGGAGGTCTACTTACCCTTACTATTGCTGACAATTGCTCAAACTCAACGGGAAAGTACATTTTTTACACAATTATTCCCTCTTAACATTATTACACAATTATTCCCTCTTAACATTATTTCCAATTCAAGATCTTAACATATTTTCTCACCTTAAAATAAATTCATTAAAGGACACAAAACTAAATTCATTTTCATATACATAATACATACATTCATTTCAATTAGCAATTCATTTTTTTCTATTAAAATAATTATAACTAATATAATTTTATACTAATATAAATTTATATATTTATTATTTCAGGAGCTATAATTGTCCTTTTTAGGGTCTTTTTAAAACAAAATTCCCATATGTTAACGCTTTTGTCCGTCTGTCCGTCTGATGTAAACAATAAAATACAGTTATTTCACATAGTTAGTGTACACTCAAGTTAGTGTACACTCAAGTTAGTGTACACTCAACCAATGGAAAGCTTGATTTATTGAGAACCAGATGTAATTGTTAGGTGGCGATATTCGCATTTTGCCAAAACATCTTTTTCCGAATAAAAATGAAATTTTATATAGTAAATGTGCACCAAAAATGGTATTTAAGAGTAGAATACGATGCCAGTAAGTGTATTTCAAATTTCCGCTACAGGCGCTTCAAATTTCCGCTACAGGCGCTGAATACTAAAATATATAAAATATTAGTTTTTAAAATGTGATTTCCAATAGTCAATAAGCCCCAAAAATTAGCTTTAATGTCGCATATGAAAGGTAGTAAGTAGTAGTATAAAACCACAGTTGTTATTTTAATTCTACTACTAGAACCATATAATTATAATGTTTTGTGAACCATATAATTATAATGTTTTTTAAAAATGTTATTTAACTTGGTGAACCTTTTCCAAAAATGAAGGAAAAGCAATCGCAGGAAAGCTAATCTAAAATAAAATAAATCAGACATTCTTATAACATAATTTTTTGCAACTAGAGGGCAGTAAAATACAAGTAAAAAGTTCTAATTTAATATAAGCTACGTTTCTTTTTGGTTGCCAGGAGTAGATAGGAGTAGTTACTCCTACTCCTCGCTATATAAAGGAGTAGTTCCCAGGTGTAGTTGAGAGTAGTAACTTATTTTTCCGATGGAGTTTTTTTCGTTCTAGAAAATATGATAGATGGCTTAGGCTTAGGGAATTTAAAGATAAATATATAAACAAATTACCTTATTTATGTAATGATCGTCTTGTCCATCTTGTCTTGACGATTATTATTTATTAATCCGGCTTGTAATATTCCAGATGTCAGCAGTCGGCTGAAGTAATAATTTACTAGGTTGGTAGCCATGTTGTAGTATTTCGAAATTCCCGTCAGCGCTGCGGTCTCTTGATTTTCGGAACAGAAAACAATAGACAACCTTTGTTGCCCTTGTGGACCACGTTTTAATTCCGAAAGTCAAGAAATCACGCGAATCGAGGAAACAAAGAGAATTTCGAATTGTCAAATTGAATTTTTTTTTGGTAAATCGAGGAGTTGATTGGAAAAATTGAATGCGGGCGTTCGTAGAATAATAGAAAAAATTTATGAATGTCGACATATTTTTTTGAAAATTTTTGTGTTTTTTAATAATTTTGAAAAAGTTTGGGTGAAAATAAACAATTATAAAAAAAATAAGAGAACCCAAAATAATCGATAAATTAGTGCTAAATAAATTCGGAGGAATAAATTAATTTATTGACCTCCTTTTATTGCATTTTTTTAATAGAAAAAATAATAATTATTTGATTTTTTTATAAAAAGAGGGAAAAAAACCCAACCAGAAAAAAATAATAGTCCATACCTCAAGTTGATTGTGTTATCAAAAATTATTAAAAAAAAAAAACAGAAAAAATTAAAAATTAAAACTAACCGACGAACAAACAGTAGATAAAATCACCACTTGATCGCTCGGTGTAGTTGCCCGACACGATTATAATCCTGGAAGTATCACGGAATTCTGAGAAACAAATTCCAAAAACCTGATCCATAAAGGAAAATTTAAAAAAAAACCCACTCAATCCACATCCATCAAATCCGAAGTCAGGTAGCATATAGAACAACACTCCGAAGCAACGTCAGCGTCAGCGATTTTTGATTGATTTTTTTTTAATAGAAATTGTGTAATTTTTAGGGCTTTTTAAAAAAAAAAATCCCTTATGCTAATGCTTTTATCCGTCTGTCCGTCCGATGTAAACAATAAAAACCAGTTATTTCACATGGTTAATGTACACTCAGGTATATGATATACCCACCGATGGAAAGCTTGATTGACCAGGTGTAATTGATATAATTTTAAATTCGGCCTGTAGGAGGCGGTTTTGCATTTTTCCAAAATATCTTTTTTCGAATAAAAATGTAATTTTATATAGTAAATGCAGAATTATATTTATGCTGTTTTTGTGATGTGGCTTAAAGAATTTTTATATTGGAATATTTGCTTTTTTTTTATTCAAAATAAAAAATGGAAAATATTTTTAATTTTTTTTATTAATGACATTGCAATATTATTTTACTTGCGTTTACATATTAGATAATTAATTTTTTAGCTTAAGGCTTTTCAAATTTATGATATACATATTATTTCGTATAAATACAAATTTATATTAACTACTATTACTACTATACATAATTTTATAACATATTATATTGACCACAATTATTCATTATATATATACATAGTTAGTTATTTTAATTAGTATACATTCAATAATTTTGTTTTTAATTTGATTACAATTTTGCAACTTAAATAGTTGGATATTAAATTAAATGATTCTTTACATTAATTTTAGTTATAATAAAAAGATTAATTTGCCGATGAGCTCGTCCATTATCCATTTTTCCAGTCCAGTGTTTTCTAGGTTTTATTACGTTGGTACATGTATTTTAAAAAAATTTCTGAAAATATTAAATAAATTTGAGATATATCCCAAGCAACAAATTAGGTCAATATTACGTATATTTTACGTACTTTCTGATACGGTAGTTAAAATAACCTAATAATTTTATTTCTAACGTACGTAAATTTTACGTCGCATATACCTATTTGAGAGTAAAAGTAACTTAAATGGTGGGTTAAATTTCCGTAATATTTCCTTATTTATAACCGTAATGAAATTTATCATAATTCTGTTGAAATTTATCATAATTTGACGTCTTTGGGACCTTATATTAACTTATATTCAACCTAATTCTAACTTTATTGCAAATTAGAATGAAATAGCAATAAGCTATTATTTTCTGTCCTTTTAATCTCTTTAGAAATATCTATATCATATTTATAAATAACATGCTACATTATTAAGATAACAAATTATATTTCTGATTATATAATATATTTTTAATATTATGTTCTAGTCATATATTTATTTTTCATATTATCCTAGGTATAGTAAAAAACATATTACAATGCCGTATTTGATGTGAAATATGATATTGTACTTGTTAATTTTAAATGAGCTTTAAAAATAAAAATGTTTGGTAATAAATATTAAATATTTTTTTTTCTTATTTTTATTTATTTATTTTCCAAGATCAAAACTATTTCTAAAATTATTCTTTGAACTTTAATGCAAAAAAAACGAATTTGTTTATATTTTTATAATTATAATATAGTGCACCAAAATGTAAAAAAAAAACTTTAAATTAGATAATTTATGTGAGATTATTTTTTTTATATAAAAATATGGCTGGCTATCCCAATTTTACTTCATAGTTGAACGTATAAGTTAAATAGAATTTCAAATAAGGAAATTTTTCGATATTTTTAGTCTATCAGGGCGAAAATCCCTAGTTTCCTTCAAAGTTCAAAGTTATTTTTCCCTAAACATGTAATATTATGAAAAGAAAATTAACCTAAATAAGTTAAATTTCCCTAAACGCCCACTAATTTTGTAAAGGGTCAGTTAGAATCATATAGCTAAAACACAATGGGCAGCAAATGCGGACTTTTCTTCGAAGTTTGTGGCAAAGTACAAATATTATATATCCTAGACCTCGGAAACCCAACATTGCAGTTCAATTTTAAGACGGTTTCATGAAGTTTTCGCAACGTATAATTAGCACTATTATTGCGTATATTTCCACAGAATAAATTAAATAATAAATCTAAAAGAAAATTGCTAAATTCGGTTAAGTCTAAGAGATGTAGTTAACTTTTCAACAAATTACGAAATTTAAATTAAATCGATATATGTATATTTTTAAAATTATGTTACTGCTTACTGTTATGAAAATATTTTTATTTTCAGTATTTAGTTTTCATTAATAAATATCTTAATGTCCCAATTACTCTCAACAAACGCAACGGCAACGCGCTGCAACGCAACATTTACAACTCCGTTACAGGCACTCTCAATGTTCTATTATTTCGTTAATGACATAAAACAGCTGATTTTTTGGAATCAAAAATTAATTTGTCAGTTGAATTATTTGCGAAGTGAAAATTTTTGAGTGAAAATTAATTTTTCATCAAAAGATGAAGATTTCGCAAAAAAAAAATAAGATGGAATTTAAAATATAATATTTTTAATTTTGTCAAATTTTTGCGTTGAAATTTTGGGCGCGTTGAAAGTTCAATTTTTGAACTTTCTGCCTTGTGAATGTTTGCGCAGAATTTATCTGCTCCACTCCATACATTTATACGGAATAAACCTTTTTTGACAGCGCGTTGTAGTGCGTTGCCGTTGTGTATGTTGGGAGTAATTGGGATTAAGTTTAAAAAAAAAATTTTTCACTAAATTGTGAATCAAAAACATTTCGGAGACCTACTACGAAATTTATTTTAAAGAAAAATAATTACAAAAAAAGGTAAGATAAAAGATAAGATTTATATAATTTATATAACCCGCTTCCTTATATATTATTTAAGTTTATTTGATTTCCAAAAAGTAATTTTTTTTCAAGTATACGACTACGTCTAATACTAAGTCGCTGCCCCATTGTGTTTATAAGGCCGATATATAAATGGCGAATATTTATGGATTTATGCTTAAATAAATTTATTAACATTTTGCTGTCCTTTATTCATGCAAAAAATTCCTTATTCGAATTTTTTACGTAAAAAATACTTATATGACTTTTTTATAATTTACTTAGAAGTACATTTTACTTTGAAGTAATATTTCGACGGAAAATAGACGAGGTTAGTATATTTCGTAAAGGAAAATTTTAGGTCATAATTACGTAAAATGGTCTTATGAAATTCCTAATAGGTACGATTAACTATTAAGTTAGAAATAAGGAATATTTTCTTTCTTGTCTTTTTACCGTGAAAGTAAAATTTACGCCAATGTAATTTTTAGGGAAAAATTAGGATTATTTTCCTTAACTTTAGACCTATAAGGTAAAAAGTGTTATTTGTAAATTTTCCTTAAAACATAACTTAATGAAAAAAAATAATTTTCATAAAAGTTAGGTATTATGACAATTATACGTAAATATAACTAAATTACGGCACACCAACTTAGATATTAACATTTTTCCTTATTTTGTTGCTTGGGATTAGAATTTCAATGAATTTTTTTTCTGCTTTTATTATACATACCTAATTTTTTTTTCATAAAATTCCAAAAGAAATTCATCTGCATTTCCACGGAAAAGGTTATTTCAAATTAAAAAAACAATTTTTAATTATTACAAATTAAAAATAAAATTTAATTACATATTAAATATACAAAAGACAAATACACAATAAAAATACTCTACAATCACCATATAAAAACACAAATATTGTTTTTCTCCGACATTTTTATTTTGTTTCCACCAATTATCCGCTTGGAGCGTAGAATTTTCGTATAATCCATACGAATCGGGTGAAAATTGGTAACGTGTCAGGCTGACGAGTTTATATCAAATCGAGAAAATACTTGTATTATCTTCATCTTACTCGGACATTATATTTTTATATATTGTTATTTCGATACCAACAGAGTACCTACGCGTTGGTATATACGTCAGTTCTCTCTGGGTGTGCACCAAAAATGATGTTTGACCACTCGTTGGAAAGGTATTTAAGAGTAGAATACGACTAACATCATACGACTAACCGTACATATATACCGCTACCGCTAGAGGCGCTGAATACGAAAATATATAAAATCTTAATTTTTAAAATGTGATTTTCAATAGTCAATAAGCCCCAAAAATTAGGTTTAATGTTACATCTGAAAGGTAGTAAGTAGTAATATAAAACCACAGTTGTAATAGTTTTAAATTCTACTAGAGGGCGAAACATATAATTATATTGTTTTTTAAAAATGTTATTTAACTTGGTGAATCTTTACCAAAAATGAAGGGAAAGCAAGCGCTGGAAAGCTAATATAAGCTGAAATAAATCAGACATTCTCATAATCTGATTTTTTTGCCACTAGAGGGCAGTGAAATACAAGTAAAAAGTTGTAATTTAATATAGTAAATGTGCACCAAAAATGAAGTGTGAGTACTCGTTGGAAAGGTAGTTAAGAGAATACGATGCCGTTAACTGTATTTCCAATTTCTACCGCTAGAGGCGCAGAATACTAAAATAGTTTTTTTAATATTTAGTGTCAAGTTTGCTGTGCCAATTGGTTTAATTTTTTTAAAAAAATCATAAAAAAAATGAATAAAATTAATAGATTATATTTACCAATAATATTTAAAATATTAATTTTAAAGCATAAAATATTAAAAAGTGATGCTTTATATATTGCAAATAAAAAAAAAGAGATATTCAGGTAAAAAAAATTAAACATAAATTATTAATAACAATTATTAACGTATTTTTTATAATAGAAAGTTCCGTACCTAATTTAGGGTTTTATCAAAAGATGTTCGAGCAATATTTGTATATCATGATAATAAAAAGACCAAAGAACATCTTAGAATTACCGCGGATAGTTTTCAACAAATTGTTTCTATGATGCCGAAAAATCAACATGGTTGATGCGTTGAATTTGAGCTAATGGTTTTTCTTTTTTGGATGGCGGCAGGAGTTAGCTATAGAGTTACAGCTTCATTCATCGGTATGAGTAGGTAAAAACTAAATGTGTTTTACATTTTTACGAAGCAATTTATTATTTTATTTGCTTTTAGATATACGGTAAGAAATATAATTAATAAAATGCTGGACCATTTCACGAATACATGCGTCATATAGCAAAACAGTCACAGATTAATGAATTTGACGGAATTGGCAATAAATTTTGCAGAAGAGCGGGTAGTAGAATTTTTCATAATGCTATTGGAGCTATTGATGGAAGTCATATAGCAATTAAATGCCCTGTTCAAAAGCACGATGAATACATAAATTATAAACTATTTTATTCTACCCAACTTACAAGCAGTCGTAAGCAGTAATTTTATGTTTACAGATATTTTCGTGGGATTTACAGGCTGTGTGCATGATACGCGTTTTTTGAAAAACAGTCCAATTTATAAGAACGGAAATTTGCCACCGCGAAATTATTATTTATTGAGTGATAGTGGTTACCCATGTCGTTTTAGAGCCGATTGCAATAATAACGCCGTTTAAAAATCCAAATGCGTAACAAAGAAAATTTAATACTCTACACAGTAAAGCGAGAAACGTAGTTGAATGTGCTTTTGGAACGCTAAAAGTTCGATGGCGAAATATTTTTGATAGATCCCTGCAACTGAAAATAAAGAATTGCATAAAAAACTGTATTTGTTGCTTGTTTATTGCACAATATTTGTGTATCTAACGCTGATATATTGGACGTTCAACTACTCGAAGAAAAGAAAACTTTAATAGTGAAATGGAAGATATTGAGAATGATTCTCCAGAAGCCATTACATTTCGGATTGAATTACTTAAAATGAGTGATTAACATTAAAAATTTATTTTTAATTCAAAGAGAAATTAAATTAATTAAAATAATTATGTAATAAAATAATGAATTATTAATTATTAATTAAATTAATTAATTATTAACAATTTATGATAAAATAAAACAATTTTAAAACAATAATAACTAATATCATAATATTTTGATGTAATACATTATGTACATATTAGTTAAAACATTAAAACATTATGTACATACACCATCTTTTTCATTAAATGTAGATTCCTTTATTGGTGTATCACATTACCGACATACAAAATGCTCTGGATGTCATGATTTTCCTGATTATTATTACTTTAATTATTATAATTTTTTAATCTGAGTCTGATGAATCAGATTGTATTAATAAAGAGCTTGCGTCAATGTTTGGGTAATCGTGTTGGACCATTTGTCCGAAAACTGATAACAAACTCGACATTTTTTCCCCAATTTCTTATCTCTCTTCACAATATGACTTTCTAAAAAAATATATATATGCTGTTTTTGTGATGCTGATGATCCAGGTCTTGCTGATGATCTAGCAGATGTTGACGCTTCTGCTGATGGTACTGAAGATAGTCATGATTCGTTTAAGCAATCACTATAAAACGAACCAGCATCCAATTCGGCGATTGGTGTTTCTGGTACATTTCGCCGAAAAACTCCCTCTGTGCGTGCTGCTTAAGAGCAATGATGGGTGAAAATTATTTTTTGGAGATGCATATTTATGTATGATATCAAAAACAGGCCAATCTTCTTTCTCTTTTCTATTGTTGTCAGGCTCAGCTTCATCACCCGCTCCAGAACCAGTTTTTTGTTAAAAAAACTACAACAAAAATAAAATAGGTATGTTATAATTAAAAAAAAATACTGAAGACTTTGCTTTATATTTTCTTATCAATTGCACCATTGCAATTTGCATATTTTTCGTGGTTTTAGCAGCATCTAATCCAGCATTTTGTGTGACAATTCTGTAAATAAAATGTTTATAAATTTTTTTAGCATTTAATTTCAACTAAACAGACATCTTACTTTTCCAAGCTTCGCTACAATTGGCGTTTTTCGAAACAAAAAATTTATTCTCTGTAATTCTTACTTCCAAAAGCCTTCGTTTATCTTCAGTTCTCCCTTTAAATTTAATTACGGTTTGATTACTGATATAAATATATAATATATATAATAAAACAAACTTACATGTTATATATCCTCCAGACTGTATTTTTCTTTTTTTTGATACACTAATTTTTTTTTTTAATTTTTTTAATTTTTTCCAATTTTTTCAAATATTTTGAAATTTAAAAGAAAGCAAGTGAATATGTACGAGCTCTACCTCATATGTATACTTTATAATTTCTAATTTCTATAATTTCAAAATAATAAATTCTATAATTTCAAATAATATTTCATGTGTTGTTATTTATATTTATACAATATATTTTATTACAAACATATTAACATATTAATATATTTATGTATATATTTATATAGTATAAAATATTAAAAAAAAAATATAAAATATTGGAATGTATCAATACATATGATATAGGGCTCGTAAATGAAAAATTAGTAGTGGGATTCTCTAACGATTTATAGTTATAGTTTAGATTTAGACTATAAATTCTAATTTTAGAGCATTTTGGAATTCTGTAACGAAAAATTCTCTAAGTTAGAGTTAATCTGACAGCTCTAAATTAGAAAGAATTTTAGTGCGCGCGCAATCTATTGCATTATCGGAAAGTATTTTTTTTGTACTAGTTTAGTACTAGTTCATTTCTAACTTAGAATGAAAGAGCTATTCACTAATGAATTTTGACTCTAACTTAGAGTGTGATCTTACTCACTATTTATTCTTTGTGAGAATTGTATTTGAAAAGATTTAATTGTTAATTTTAAATATTTAATTTTTATTTTTCAAAATACGTATATATATATAATATAATATATAAGTATATATAATATAATATATAAATATATATATAATATATATATAAGTATATATATATTTATTTTAATAGATGTAAAATACACTTTTTTAATTTGATTTAATAAATATCAATATTTTATTTCGGGATATTAAAACAACTCAATTATATGGAACCTTAACAAAGAGGTTCATATAATCAAATATGTTTGTGAGCATCTTTAAAAAAAAAAAATGCCCTCGACATTTTAAAATTATTATAATTTTTTGTTATTGTTGTCAATCTTTCAAACGCTTGCTTAATAATAAATTAATATGACAGACAACTACTGTAAATTCATAAAATTACAAAAAAATCTAGTACTTCTCTCTAAATCTATTACTTGGAATTACAGAATACCAAATTTCTCTAAGTTAGAGAATCGATATATAGTTAGAGTGTCTCTAAACTCTAAACTCTAAATCGTTAGAGAATCCCACTACACAAATATGAATATGTAAAATAAATCAAATTTAACGAGGTCTGAAGTGTCAAATTTAACGAGGTCTGGAAGGTCGTTTAATTTTGACTTTCTATATTCACCACTCTAGTGTCATAATTTATTTCATCAGTCATAATTTAATTTTAATATACAAATTTAAACCCTTTGGCATACAGCCTAATTTTTAGAATTACGACCAATAACTGTAATATTTCGAACTAGAATAATTACATTTTATTTTATTTAATCAACCAAAAGTTG
>OX457086.1:34508711-34767435 GCA_949752835.1 Empis stercorea | reverse complement strand
CTTAATTTTTATAAAGAAAAATTTATGTTTCTAAACATGTTTATCATAATTTAACATATAATTCAACATATATTTAACAAAAAACATTATTTATTTAGTTGACTTTTTTGGCAATTTTTTAAAAATTTGTTAATTTTTATAAAGAAAAATTAAATTAAACATATTTAACAAAAAAACATAATTTAGTTGAATTTTTTGGCAATTTTTTAAAAATTTGTTAATTTTTATAAAGAAAAATTAAATTAAACATATTTAACAAAAAAACATAATTTAGTTGACTTTTTTGGCAATTTTTTGAAAATTTCTTAATTTTTATAAAGAAAAATTAAATTAAACATATTTAACAAAAAAACATAATTTAGTTGACTTTTTTGGCAATTTTTTTAAAAATTTCTTAATTTTTATAAACAAAAATCAAGTTAAACATATTTAACAAAAAAACATAATTTAGTTGACTTTTTTGGCAATTTTTTGAAAATTTCTTAATTTTTATAAAGAAAAATTAAATTAAACATATTTAACAAAAAAACATAATTTAGTTGACTTTTTTGGCAATTTTTTTAAAAATTTCTTAATTTTTATAAAGAAAAATTTATGTTTCTAAACATGTATATCATAATTTAACATATACAACATATATTTAACAAAAAACATTATTTATTTAGTTGACTTTTTTGGCAATTTTTTAAAAATTTGTTAATTTTTATAAAGAAAAATTAAGAATAACAACTTTATTCAGCTGTATGTTTCTTAACATATAAATCGTAATTTAACTTATAATTCAACATATATTGAACAAAAAGACAAAATTTAGTTGACTTTTTTGGCAATTTTTTAAAAATTTGTTAATTTTTATAAAGAAAAATTAAATTAAACATATTTAACAAAAAAAACATAATTTAGTTGACTTTTTTGGCAATTTTTTAAAAATTTGTTAATTTTTATAAAGAAAAATTAAATTAAACATATTTAACAAAAAAACATAATTTAGTTGACTTTTTTGGCAATTTTTTGAAAATTTCTTAATTTTTATAAAGAAAAATTAAATGAAACATATTTAACAAAAAAACATAATTTAGTTGACTTTTTTGGCAATTTTTTTAAAAATTTCTTAATTTTTATAAAGAAAAATCAAATTAAACATATTTAACAAAAAAACATAATTTAGTTGACTTTTTTGGCAATTGTTTTTTAAAATTTCTTAGTTTTTATAAAGAAAAATTAAGAATAACAACTTTATTCAGCTAAATGTATGTTTTTAAACATGTAAATCGTAATTTAACATATAATGCAACATATATTTAACAAAAAAACATAATTTAGTTGACTTTTTTGGCAATTGTTTTTTAAAATTTCTTAGTTTTTATAAAGAAAAATTAAGAATAACAACTTTATTCAGCTAAATGTATGTTTCTAAACATGTAAATCGTAATTTAACATATAATGCAACATATATTTAACAAAAAAACATAATTTAGTTGACTTTTTTGGCAATTTTTTTTTAATTTCTTAGTTTTTATAAAGAAAAATTAAAAATACCAACTTTTTTCTGCTAAGTTTATGTTTCTAATCATGTTTATCATAAAAAATCATAATTTAGTTGACTTTTTTTGGCATTTTTTTTAAAAATTTCTTAATTTTTATAAAGAAAAATCAAAAATAACAACTTTTTTCAGCTAAATTTATGTTTCTAAACATGTAAATCATAATTTAACATATAATGCAACATATATTTAACAAAAAAACATAATTTAGTTGACTTTTTTGGCAATTTTTTTTAAAATTTCTTAGTTTTTATAAAGAAAAATTAAAAATAACAACTTTTTTCAGCTACTTTAAGTTTCTAAACATGTTTATCATAATTTAACATATAATTCAACATATATTTATCAAAAAAACATAATTTAGTTGACTTTTTTGGCTATTTTTTTTTAAATTTCTTAGTTTTTATAAAGAAAAATTAAAAATAACAACTTTTTTCTGCTAAATTTATGTTTCTAAACATGTTTATCATAATTTAACATATAATTCAACATATATTTAACAAAAAACATTATTTAGTTGACTTTTTTGGCAATTTTTTAAAAATTTGTTAATTTTTATAAAGAAAAATTAAGAATAACAACTTTATTCAGCTAAATGTATGTTTCTAAACATATAAATCGTAATTTAACTTATAATTCAACATATATTGAACAAAAAAACATAATTTAGTTGACTTTTTTGGCAATTTTTTAAAAATTTGTTAATTTTTATAAAGAAAAATTAAATTAAACATATTTAACAAAAAAACATAATTTAGTTGACTTTTTTGGCAATTTTTTAAAAATTTGTTAATTTTTATAACGAAAAATTAAGAATAACAACTTTATTCAGCTAAATGTATGTTTCTAAACATATAAATCGTAATATAACTTATAATTCAACATATATTGAACAAAAAAACATAATTTAGTTGACTTTTTTGGCAATTTTTTAAAAATTTGTTAATTTTAATAAAGAAAATTAAACTAAACTTATTTAACAAAAAAACATAATTTAGTTGACTTTTTTGGCAATTTTTTAAAAATTTGTTAATTTTTATAAAGAAAACTTAAATTAAACATATTTAACAAAAAAACATAATTTAGTTGACTTTTTTGGAAATTTTTTTAAAAATTTCTTAATTTTTATAAAGAAAAATCAAAAAAAACCACTTTTTTCAGCTAAATTTATGTTTCTAAACATGTTTATCATAATTTAACATATAATTCAACATATATTTAACAAAAAACATAATTTAGTTGACTTTTTTGGCAATTTTTTGAAAATTTCTTAATTTTTATAAAGAATAATTAAATGAAACATATTTAACAAAAAAACATAATTTAGTTGACTTTTTTGGCAATTTTTTTAAAAAATTCTTAATTTTTATAAAGAAAAATCAAATTAAACATATTTAACAAAAAAACATAATTTAGTTTACTTTTTTGGTAATTTTTTAAAAATTTGTTAATTTTTATAAAGAAAAATTAAGAATAACAACTTTATCCAGCTGTATGTTTCTAAACATATAAATCGTAATTTAACTTATAACTCAACATATATTGAACAAAAAAACATAATATAGTTGACATTTTTTGGCAATTTTTTAAAAATTTGTTAATTTTTATAAAGAAAAATTAAATTAAACATATTTAACAAAAAAACATAATTTAGTTGAATTTTTTGGCAATTTTTTAAAAATTTGTTAATTTTTATAAAGAAAAATTAAATTAAACATATTTAACAAAAAAACATAATTTAGTTGACTTTTTTGGCAATTTTTTGAAAATTTCTTAATTTTTATAAAGAAAAATTAAATTAAACATATTTAACAAAAAAACATAATTTAGTTGACTTTTTTGGCAATTTTTTTAAAAATTTCTTAATTTTTATAAACAAAAATCAAGTTAAACATATTTAACAAAAAAACATAATTTAGTTGACTTTTTTGGCAATTTTTTGAAAATTTCTTAATTTTTATAAAGAAAAATTAAATTAAACATATTTAACAAAAAAACATAATTTAGTTGACTTTTTTGGCAATTTTTTGAAAATTTCTTAATTTTTATAAAGAAAAATTAAATTAAACATATTTAACAAAAAAACATAATTTAGTTGACTTTTTTGGCAATTTTTTGAAAATTTCTTAATTTTTATAAAGAAAAATTAAATTAAACATATTTAACAAAAAAACATAATTTAGTTGACTTTTTTGGCAAGTTTTTTAAAAATTTGTTAAGTTTTATAAAGAAAAATTTATGTTTCTAAACATGTTTATCATAATTTAACATATAATTCAACATATATTTAACAAAAAACATTATTTATTTAGTTGACTTTTTTGGCAATTTTTTAAAAATTTGTTAATTTTTATAAAGAAAAATTAAGAATAACAACTTTATTCAGCTGTATGTTTCTAAACATATAAATCGTAATTTAACTTATAACTCAACATATATTGAACAAAAAAACATAATATAGTTGACTTTTTTGGCAATTTTTTAAAAATTTGTTAATTTTTATAAAGAAAAATTAAATTAAACATATTTAACAAAAAAACATAATTTAGTTGAATTTTTTGGCAATTTTTTAAAAATTTGTTAATTTTTATAAGGAAAAATTAAATTAAACATATTTAACAAAAAAACATAATTTAGTTGACTTTTTTGGCAATTTTTTGAAAATTTCTTAATTTTTATAAAGAAAAATTAAATTAAAAAAATTTAACAAAAAAACATAATTTAGTTGAATTTTTTGGCAATTTTTTAAAAATTTGTTAATTTTTATAAAGAAAAATTAAATTAAACATATTTAACAAAAAAACATAATTTAGTTGACTTTTTTGGCAATTTTTTGAAAATTTCTTAATTTTTATAAAGAAAAATTAAATTAAACATATTTAACAAAAAAACATAATTTAGTTGACTTTTTTGGCAAGTTTTTTAAAAATTTCTTAATTTTTATAAAGAAAAATTTATGTTTCTAAACATGTTTATCATAATTTAACATATAATTCAACATATATTTAACAAAAAACATTATTTATTTAGTTGACTTTTTTGGTCATATTTAAAAAAAAAACATAATTTAGTTGACTTTTTTGGCAAGTTTTTTAAAAATTTCTTAATTTTTATAAAGAAAAATTTATGTTTCTAAACATGTTTATCATAATTTAACATATAATTCAACATATATTTAACAAAAAACATTATTTATTTAGTTGACTTTTTTGGCAATTTTTTAAAAATTTGTTAATTTTTATAAAGAAAAATTAAGAATAACAACTTTATTCAGCTGTATGTTTCTAAACATATAAATCGTAATTTAACTTATAACTCAACATATATTGAACAAAAAAACATAATATAGTTGACTTTTTTGGCAATTTTTTAAAAATTTGTTAATTTTTATAAAGAAAAATTAAATTAAACATATTTAACAAAAAAACATAATTTAGTTGAATTTTTTGGCAATTTTTTAAAAATTTGTTAATTTTTATAAAGAAAAATTAAATTAAACATATTTAACAAAAAAACATAATTTAGTTGACTTTTTTGGCAATTTTTTGAAAATTTCTTAATTTTTATAAAGAAAAATTAAATTAAACATATTTAACAAAAAAACATAATTTAGTTGACTTTTTTGGCAATTTTTTGAAAAATTTCTTAATTTTTATAAACAAAAATCAAGTTAAACATATTTAACAAAAAAACTTAATTTAGTTGACTTTTTTGGCAATTTTTTGAAAATTTCTTAATTTTTATAAAGAAAAATTAAATTAAACATATTTAACAAAAAAACATAATTTAGTTGACTTTTTTGGCAATTTTTTTAAAAATTTCTTAATTTTTATAAAGAAAAATTTATGTTTCTAAACATGTATATCATAATTTAACATATACAACATATATTTAACAAAAAACATTATTTATTTAGTTGACTTTTTTGGCAATTTTTTAAAAATTTGTTAATTTTTATAAAGAAAAATTAAATTAAACATATTTAACAAAAAAAACATAATTTAGTTGACTTTTTTGGCAATTTTTTTAAAAATTTCTTAATTTTTATAAAGAAAAATCAAATTAAACATATTTAACAAAAAAACATAATTTAGTTGACTTTTTTGGCAATTGTTTTTTAAAATTTCTTAGTTTTTATAAAGAAAAATTAAGAATAACAACTTTATTCAGCTAAATGTATGTTTCTAAACATGTAAATCGTAATTTAACATATAATGCAACATATATTTAACAAAAAAAACATAATTTAGTTGACTTTTTTGGCAATTTTTTTTTTAATTTCTTAGTTTTTATAAAGAAAAATTAAAAATACCAACTTTTTTCTGCTAAATTTATGTTTCTAATCATGTTTATCATAAAAAATCATAATTTAGTTGACTTTTTTGGCAATTTTTTTAAAAATTTCTTAATTTTTATAAAGAAAAATCAAAAATAACAACTTTTTTCAGCTAAATTTATGTTTCTAAACATGTTTATCATAATTTAACATATAATGCAACATATATTTAACAAAAAAACATAATTTAGTTGACTTTTTTGGCAATTTTTTTTAAAATTTCTTAGTTTTTATAAAGAAAAATTAAAAATAACAACTTTTTTCAGCTACTTTAAGTTTCTAAACATGTTTATCATAATTTAACATATAATTCAACATATATTTATCAAAAAAACATAATTTAGTTGACTTTTTTGGCAATTTTTTAAAAATTTGTTAATTTTTATAAAGAAAAATTAAGAATAACAACTTTATTCAGCTAAATGTATGTTTCTAAACATATAAATCGTAATTTAACTTATAATTCAACATATATTGAACAAAAAAACATAATTTAGTTGACTTTTTTGGCAATTTTTTATAAAGAAAAATTAAATTAAACATATTTAACAAAAAAACATAATTTAGTTGACTTTTTTGGCAATTTTTTGAAAATTTCTTAATTTTTATAAAGAAAAATTAAGAATAACAACTTTATTCAGCTAAATGTATGTTTCTAAACATATAAATCGTAATTTAACTTATAATTCAACATATATTGAACAAAAAAACATAATTTAGTTGACTTTTTTGGCAATTTTTTTTAAAGTTTCTTAGTTTTTATAAAGAAAAATTAAACTTAACAACTTTTTTCAGCTAAATTTATGTTTCTAAACATGTTTATCATAATTTAACATATAATTCAACATATATTTAACATAAAACTTTATTTATTTAGTTGACTTTTTTGTCAATTTTTTAAAAATTTGTTAATTTTTATAAAGAAAAATTAAGAATAACAACTTTATTCAGCTGTATGTTTCTAAACATATAAAACGTAATTTAACTTATAACTCAACATATATTGAACAAAAAAACGTAATATAGATGACTTTTTTGGCAATTTCTTAAAAATTTGTTAATTTTTATAAAGAAAAATTAAATTAAACATATTTAACAAAAAAACATAATTTAGTTGAATTTTTTGGCAATTTTTCAAAAATTTGTTAATTTTTATAAAGAAAAATTAAATTAAACATATTTAACAAAAAAACATAATTTAGTTGACTTTTTTGGCAATTTTTTGAAAATTTCTTAATTTTTATAAAGAAAAATTAAGAATAACAACTTTTTTCAGCTAAATGTATGTTTCTAAACATATAAATCGTAATTTAACTTATAATTCAACATATATTTAACAAAAAAACATAATTTAATTTACTTTTTTGGCAATTTTTTTTTTAATTTCTTAGTTTTTATAAAGAAAAATTAAAAATAACAACTTTTTTATGTTTCTTTTATAAAATTAAAAATAACAACTATTTTAATTCATGTTTCTAAACATGTTTATCATAATTTAACATATAATTCAACATATATTTAACAAAAAACATTATTTAGTTGACTTTTTTGACAATTTTTTAAAAATTTCTTAATTTTTATAAAGAAAAATTAAATTAAACATATTTAAAAAAAAAACATAATTTAGTTGACTTTTTTGGCAATTTTTTTACAAATTTCTTAATTTTTATAAACAAAAATCAAGTTAAACATATTTAACAAAAAAACATAATTTAGTTGACTTTTTTGGCAATTTTTTTAAAAATTTCTTAATTTTTATAGAGAAAAATTTATGTTTCTAAACATGTATATCATAATTTAACATATAATTCAACATATATTTAACAAAAAACATTATTTATTTAGTTGACTTTTTTGGCAATTTTTTAAAAATTTGTTAATTTTTATAAAGAAAAATTAAGAATAACAACTTTATTCAGCTAAATGTATGTTTCTTGGCAATTTTTTGAAAATTTCTTAATTTTTATAAAGAAAAATTAAATGAAACCTATTTAACAAAAAAACATAATTTAGTTGACTTTTTTGGCAATTTTTTTAAAAATTTCTTAATTTTTATAAAGAAAAATCAAATTAAACATATTTAACAAAAAAACATAATTTAGTTGACTTTTTTGGCAATTGTTTTTTAAAATTTCTTAGTTTTTATAAAGAAAAATTAAGAATAACAACTTTATTCAGCTAAATGTATGTTTCTAAACATGTAAATCGTAATTTAACATATAATTCAACATACATTTAATAAAAAACATAATTTAGTTGACTTTTTTGGCAATTGTTTTTTAAAATTTCTTAGTTTTTATAAAGAAAAATTAAGAATAACAACTTTATTCAGCTAAATGTATGTTTCTAAACATGTAAATCGTAGTTTAACATATAATTCAACATACATTTAATAAAAAAACATATTAGTTGACTTTTTTGGCAATTTTTATAAAAATTGCTTAATTTTTATAAAGAAAAATTAAATTAAACATATTTAACAAAAAAACATAATTTAGTTGTTTTTTTTGGCAATTTTTTAAAAAAATTCTTAATTTTTATAAAGAAAAATAAAAATATCAACTTTATTCAACTGAATTTATGTTTCTCTCATACCCTTTGAATTAATTACAAACGGATTTATAATCGTTTGATCTTTTTTTTTAATAGAATTTTTTCCACTGTTCATAATTCCAGCTACCCGGAAGTAATGAGCATAAGTTTCTTAATTCAACGTATGATATTTTTGAAAAAGTCGTGTTAAGATAGTTTATATGTTTTTAGTTTGTTTTGTATATTGAATGCGTTAGTTTTTCTCGGGTTGGGATTTTAATGATATTTTCTCGGAATTCTATTTTCTTTTTTGAGGGGTATACGCGTTGTGTTTAGCTTCAAATAACAGGAACCATGTACACACTTGAATTATTGCGTAACAACGCAGTTACTGTATTTTTGGCTTATGTCTGTCATCCGATTTTGGGTGCGTCAACAATGTAAGCCAAGATTACAATTGTATGCACCTTAATACTCCCATTTTGTGTTACCCACTAGGTAGTTTTGTTGTGGTTTACCTGTAATTGTGTCTCGTTGTGAATTATTTGGGTTATTTTTTATTTTTTAATTTTATTTACTGCCATTTTGTATTACTGATTTTAATTCAAAATGCCAGTAAATAAAATAATGATTTAATGGTCAGCATGAAGTTCCATATGCTTTTTAATAGGTGTCGTGAATTTTTTGTATTGTATTTTTTTGTTGATATGTAAGATTAAGTAAGTTCAAAATGGGACAAAAACGTCGTGTTTTTTAAAAAAATATATGAGGCTGTGCTGAGGAAGTCCGTATACTTTAGTTAATTTTTTCTCGGGAAGAAATTCGTTAAAAATTCTATCGAATATTCTTTTATTTGGGGATAACGCGTAGAGATGAATTACAATTAATAGAAACTATGTACACATTTGAATTGGTGCGTTGAAGGGCATTTTCAATATTTTCAGTATATGTCTACCATCAGATTTTAGTTGCGCTCACAATGCACGAGAACCATATATTTGTTTGAAACTTAATACTGTCATTTATTGTCAAGAAAGGAAACCGACAATTGGGTGTGTCCACAATGTAAGCCAAGCTTATTATGTATGCACCTTAATACTGCCATTTTGTGTTACCCAGTAAATAATCTGGTGGTGGTCAAAATGGAATTCTATAGGTTTATAAGGTTGTCATGTCTCGTTGTGAATGTTTGGGTTATTTTTATTTTTTATTTTTTAATGTTTTATTTTTTGTTGATTTTGCGTGGTATAGGTATATTGTGGATGTTTTTTTCTGGATTTAGAAGAATCCTTATTTTTTTTGTGTTTAAGGTATATGTTTTTAAGTTTAATTTAAATTATTTTCCTCTTGGACAAACCCAAGACACGTCATGCAAGACAGACCCAAGACATATCATGCTAGACACACCCAAGAAATGTCAAGCAAGACAAACCCAAGACAAATTGTTTGGTGATGAGAAGTATTTGTATATATAAATTGTTTTGCGGTAAGCAGTAACAATTTTTTAGTTAGTGGTCAAGTTCGAAGGAAACTGGCCACTTGTGTATCAATGTTAAAAACATTGAAAAAATGGCAAAACCTGGCAAAAGTTTATAAACTGTAAAATTATGTAGGAGCTCTAAAAGAGCTATTTTTCATAATTTTAAGCGTATTGCTTATTTTTGTGTGGACATTTATATAAACACATATGTGTGTATATAAAGTTCACATCAATAGTATGAAGTATTTCCTCACAACATGTCTGCATCATGATCATGGTCAAAGAGATTCCCCATTGCTTCATCATGACCGTGATCAGACAGTTTTGGATCAACATATACCTGCATAGCATGTATATAGGTCCGGTATGGATGTCCATATGTGTTTTTGTAGGTTGTAAAAACTGGAAGGTCGGCAGCACTCAGCCGTAGTTTTATATTTAGGTACATTTCTTTAAAAAAGGATGATTTGTGTGTCCAACTAGGAACACAAAATTTAATCAGCATTTTCCAGGGATGACCAAAATTGATGGATCAGTGTTCAGTTATGGTTTGTGTTTAATTTTTTAATTTAATGAAATTAGTATTGTTTTCAAGTGAAAGAATTTGTGATTTAGTTATTTTATAGATTTTGTTTCAGTTATATGCTTTCAGGCTTGTTAGTTAATTTGGGTTAAAGTAGCTAAGGGGCCGTGTATTTTGTGATTGAGCAATTTATTTTAATTAGAAAAACATTTTTTGTTGAGGGAAATTTTTGTTAATTTTTATGTAACTCGGTTTTTATATACATACACATTAACATAAATATATATATATGTGTGTACATACATATATATAAATTTTCTTTTTAATTTTAGGACCAATTTATCTTAAATTACCATATCAATGTTATAAGTTTTTTGTTTTCACAAAAAGGCTTTTAATTATGTTATCCTGTGCTGTAAAAAAAAACTAATTTAGAAAAAACATTTTTTCAATCTTAAAAAACTTAAAATTTTATTTTTATACAAAAACCTCTTTTTTCAAAAAGAGAACAACTTTCAAAATATTTTTAATATTTAAAAAACAATTTTTAACAGACCATTGATTTTTAATGCTTTATTTGTTTTAAAAAAAATTACTTAACAAATCCTTTTTTTAAAAACAATAGAATTTTTCAAATTTTTTTTCTATTTTATCAAATCTTTAGATAAGTTATACTTTGTTTTTAGTTTAATAAGTTGATTTTACAGTACAGATTTTTGATTGTGTTAATATCTATATAATTATGTATGACTGACGTAAAAAAATTTTTCAATTTACAATACAAAATTCATATGCTCTGCAATTCAGGATATTCTTTCATTTTTTAAAAAGCTTTTAATATTTTTTATATTTTGTATTTTGTTAAAGATTATACCAACTTGTGTATATACTTCGCAACAGTATTTAACATCTGAATATGTTACATATACATATAGTGTGGTTATTAGTTGACATAACTTTTCTTAAATTATGGTATAGATGTTTTAATTGTAATAAATTTTTAAAAAAAATTTCGAAATAATTATGTATGTATTTTTGAAAATTTATACTACTTTTCTTTTTTATTAAAAACAATTATTTACAAACTCTTTTATAGCAAATTTTAATCAATTTAATAAATAGGTTACTAAGAGAATGTATACTATTTTTAGTTTTACATTTTACTTTACTGTGTAATTTTTAATTGTGTTATGATTTGACTATCAATGAAAAGATCTATGTAAGCATATTTCATAAAAAGGGTCTTTTACTTTAAAATAATAAGAACTTTAATTTTAGTCGTAAAGAAATATGTGTGACAATTTTTTATGGTAATTTTATTTTTGCCAATCGTGATTCCTGTTTTTATGTAGCTGTATTCAATAATACTCATGTATTGTTGTGCGTCTTTGAATTGGATATTTTTCTTTACTATGGTGAATTTTTCGGTTCTTTTATGTCCTGTATTTATGAAATGTGTATTATAGTTCTGTTTAATTTGGTTTTTGATGTTTTGGTTATTGGTGTATGATGTGTTACACATGGTTAAGTTGGTTTGATAATAATTTTGTTTTAGTGTTTGTGTACCATATGTCCTTATTTTTTGAATCGGTTAAAGAAAAATTAAAAATAACAACTTTTTTCAGCTAAATTTATGTTTCTAAACATGTTTATCATAATTTAACATATAATTCAACATATATTTAACAAAAAACATAATTTAGTTGACTTTTTTGGCAATTTTTTACAAATTTGTTAATTTTTATAAAGAGAAATTAAAAAAAAAATATAAATGAAAAAAAGTTTTTTAAAAATACTTTCCCTTAAAGAAATATTCAACTAAAAAGTAATAAACAAGCAAATAATACAACATCAATGTACTTTCCAGTCAAGTTTGAGCCACTGTCAGCAATAGTAAGGGTAAGTGGCATTAATTCTGATAAGGTCTACTTTCCCTTACTATTGCTGACAGTGGCTCAAGCTTAACGGGAAAGTACATTGATGTGGTATTATTTGCTTGTTTATTACTGTTTAGTTGAATCTTTCTTTAAGGGAAAGTATTTTTAAAAAACTTTTTTTTATTTATGTTTTTTATTTTACACTTTTTAGTCAGTCAAATATGTATTCATTTGACCAACTAAAAATATTTAAATACTTTGACAACTTGGGAATGATTTGTTTGAGCTCCTCATGGCCCACAATTTGGAATTCCACATGTGACCGATGTTTTGGGCCTTCCATGGCCCCCGGTGCCCCACATGTTTTTTTTGTATAATTGGCTCCACATTACCCAGGGTAGTGCTCGGACTACTCTTCAAGACATTTCATTTAATACCTCACATGATTTTTTTACGATTTTCGGCCCCAGTTGACCCACGCTGACCCATGGACTACCACCAGATATGTACTCTTCAAGAACTTTAATTTGATACCCGTTTGAATAATGGGCCCAACATGACCCAATTTGGGGGCCCGTATAAGCAAATGTGCCCCACGGACTACCCTCATGGAGATGTACTCTTCAAGACCTTTCCTTTGATTCCCCACATGATTTTTTGTATGATGGGGAACCACATTACCCCGTTTTGGGCCCGAGATTACTCAAGGCGCCCACGGACTACCGCCCAATTAGATGTACTGTTGAAGACCTTTCATTTGATACCCCACATGATTTTTGTTGATTGAGCCCAACATTTTCCCCGTTTTAGCCCCTACATGACACACGGCGTCCCATTGAGATATACACTTCAAAACCTTTCATTTGATACCCCACATGAATTTTGTATTATGGAGCCCAATATTGCACCATTTTGGGCCTGACATATTCCACGGCGCCCCCGGACTTCCGCCCAATTAGATGTACTCGTCAAGACCTTTCATTTGATACCCCACATGATTTTTTGTATTATGGAGCCCAGCATTGCCCCCGTTTTGAGCCCGACATGACCCACGGAGCCCAAAGACTACCGCTCAATGAGATGTACTCGTCAAGACCTTTCATTTGATACCCCACATGATTTTTTGTATTATGGGGCCCCACATTGCCCCGATTTGGGCCCGACATGACCCACGGCGCCCCCAGAGCACCGTCCAATGAGATGAACTCGTCAAGTCCTTTCATTTGATACCCCACATGGTTTTTTTTGTACATTCAAAAATTAAACGGCCCTTCGCGCCCCCTTCCCCGTCATCAAAAAGGCCCCAAATTTATATGGTGCCAATCATCTGATGACACGAGCTCAACTTCTAAATTGGAGCACAATCGGTCCAGCCGTTTAAGATTTATGGCCAGGTGAGGAGATATCGACATACCCCCATACTGGAAGTGTGAATTCATAAAAGGGAAAGTAATAAATATACTGGAGGTGTGAATTCATAAAGGGGAAAGTAATAAATTTTGCATTTTTTGTAAAATTTTTCATTTTCTGTTAGATTTCGCATTTTGCAATAAATTTTACATTACTTTTAAAATTTTACATTTTCTGTTTAATTTGCATTTTCTGTTAAATTTACTTCTTCTGTTAAATTTTACATTTTTGTACATATATTACATTACCTGTCAAAATATGTACATATATTACATTACCTGTCAAATTAACAATATCTGTTAAGTTTACATCTGCTATTAAATTTTGCAATTTCTGTTAAATTTTCCATTTTTCTGTTAAATTTTACATTTTCTGTTAACTTCTACATTTTCTGTTAAATTTTACATTTTCTGTTAAATTTACATTTTCTGTTAATTTTAACATTTAACATTTTCATTATCTGTTAACTGGTTTTGGGCCCGTTTGACTTATGGATTAAGCAACAAGATGTACTCTTCACGACCTTTCATTTGATACCCAAAATTATTTTTTTGATTTTGGGCCGCACTTGATCTACGGCGTCCCCGGACTACCACCCATTGAGATTTACTCTTCAAGACCCTTCATTTGATACCCCACATGACTTTTTGTATTAAAGGGCCCAACATTGCCCCCGTTTTAAGCCCGACATGACCCACGGCGCCCCCGGACTACCGCCAATGTGATGTACTCGTCAAGACCTTTCATTTGATACCCCACATGATTTTTTGTATTATAGGGCCCAACATTGCCCCCGTTTTGAGCCCGACATAACCCACGGCGACCCCCGGACTACCGCTCAATGCGATGTACTCGCCAAGACCTTTCATTTGATACCCCACATGATTTTTTGTATTATGGGGCCCCACATTGCCCCGACGTGACCCACGGCGCCCACCGGACCACCGTCCAATGAGATGTACTCGTCAAGACCTTTTATTTGATACCACACATGGTTTTTTTTGGTACATTCAAAAAAAACGGCCCTCCGCGCCCCCTTCCCCATCATCAAAAAGGCCCCAAAATTTATATGGTACCAAGCCTTTGATAACACGAGTTCAACTTCCAAATTTGAGCTCAATCGGCCAAGCCGTTTAAGAGTTATGGCCAGGTGAGGAGATATATATGTATATATATATATATATATACTCTGGAAGTGTGAATTCATAAAAGGGAAAGTAATAACAACTTTTTTCAGCTAAATTTATGTTTCTCAACATGTTTATCATAATTTAACATATAATTCAACATATATTTAACAAAAAAACATAATTTAGTTGACTTTTTTGGCAATTTTTTTAAAAAATTCTTAATTTTTATAAAGAAAAATTAAAAATAACTACTTTATTCAACTAAATTTATGTTTCTAAAAATGTTAATCATAATTTAACATATAATTCAACATATATTGAACAAAAAAACATAATTTAGTTGACTTTTTTGGCAATTTTTTTTTAAATTTCTTAGTTTTTATAAAGAAAAATTAAAAATAACAACTTTTTTCAGCTAAATTTATGTTTCTAAACATGTTTATCATAATTTAACATATAATTCAACATATATTTAACAAAAAAACATAAAGTAGTTGACTTTTTTGGCAATTTTTTTTTAAATTTCTTAGTTTTTATAAAGAAAAATTAAAAATAACAAGTTTTTTCAGCTAAATTTATGTTTCTCAACATGTTTATCATAATTTAACATATAATTCAACATATATTGAACAAAAAAACATAATTTAGTTGACTTTTTTGGCAATTTTTTTTAAAATTTCTTAGTTTTTATAAAGAAAAATTAAAAATAACAACTTATTTCAGCTAAATTTATGTTTCTAAACATGTTTATAATAATTTAACATATAATTCAACATATATTTAACAAAAAAACATAATTAAGTTGACTTTTTTGGTAATTTTTTTTTAAATTTCTTAGTTTTTATAAAGAAAAATTAAAAATAACAACTTTTTTCAGCTAAATTTATGTTTCTCAATATGTTTATCATAATTTAACATATAATTCAACATATATTGAACAAAAAAACATAATTTAGTTGACTTTTTTGGCAATTGTTTTTTAAAATTTCTTAGTTTTTATAAAGAAAAATTAAGAATAACAACTTTATTCATCTAAATGTATGTTTAAACATGTAAATCGTAATTTAATATATAATTCAACATATATTGAACAAAAAAACATAATTTAGTTGACTTTTTTGGCAATTTTTTTTTAAATTTCTTAGTTTTTATAAAGAAAAATTAAAATTAACAACTTTTTTCAGCTAAATTTATATTTCTAAACATGTTTATCATAATTTAACATATAATTGAAGATATATTTAACAAAAAAACATAAAGTAGTTGACTTTTTTGGCAATTTTTTTTTAAATTTCTTAGTTTTTATAAAGAAAAATTAAAAATAACAACTTTTTTCAGCTAAATTTATGTTTCTCAACATGTTTATCATAATTTAACATATAATTCAACATATATTGAACAAAAAAACATAATTTAGTTGACTTTTTTGGCAATTTTTTTTAAAATTTCTTAGTTTTTATAAAGAAAAATTAAAAATAACAACTTTTTTCAGCTAAATTTATGTTTCTAAACATGTTTATAATAATTTAACATATAATTCAACATATATTTAACAAAAAAACATAATTTAGTTGACTTTTTTGGCAATTTTTTTTAAAATTTCTTAGTTTTTATAAAGAAAAATTAAAAATAACAACTTTTTTCAGCTAAATTTATGTTTCTCAATATGTTTATCATAATTTAACATATAATTCAACATATATTGAACAAAAAAACATAATTTAGTTGACTTTTTTGGCAATTGTTTTTTAAAATTTCTTAGTTTTTATAAAGAAAAATTAAGAATGACAACTTTATTCATCTAAATGTATGTTTCTAAACATGTAAATCGTAATTTAATATATAATTCAACATATATTGAACAAAAAAACATAATAAAACATAAACATAAGTGTGTTTCTAAACATGTAAATCGTAATTTAACATATAATTCAACATACATTTAATAAAAAACATAATTTAGTTGACTTTTTTGGCAATTTTTATAAAAATTTCTTATTTTTTATAAACAAAAATTAAAAATAACTACTTTATTCAACTAAATTTATGTTTCTAAAAATGTTAATCATAATTTAACATATAATTCAACATATATTGAACAAAAAAACATAATTTAGTTGACTTTTTTGGCAATTTTTTTTTTAAATTTCTTAGTTTTTATAAAGAAAAATTAAAAATAACAACTTTTTTCAGCTAAATTTATGTTTCTCAACATGTTTATCATAATTTTACATATAATTCAACATATATTTAACAAAAAAACATAATTTAGTTGACTTTTTTGGCAATTTTTTTAAAAATTTCTTAATTTTTATAAAGAAAAATTAAAAATAACTACTTTATTCAACTAAATTTATGTTTCTAAAAATGTTAATCATAATTTAACATATAATTCAACATATATTGAACAAAAAGACATAATTTGGTTGACTTTTTTGGCACTGTTTTTTTAAATTTCTTAGTTTTTATAAAGAAAAATTAAAAATAACAACTTTTTTCAGCTAAATTTATGTTTCTAAACATGTTTATCATAATTTAACATATAATTCAACATATATTGAACAAAAAAACATAATTTAGTTGACTTTTTTGGCATTTTTTTTTTAAATTTCTTAGTTTTTATAAAGAAAAATTAAAAATAACTACTTTATTCAACTAAATTTATGTTTCTAAAAATGTTAATCATAATTTAACATATAATTCAACATATATTGAACAAAAAAACATAATTTAGTTGACTTTTTTGGCAATTTTTTTTTAAATTTCTTAGTTTTTATAAAGAAAAATTAAAAATAACAACTTTTTTCAGCTAAATTTATGTTTCTAAACATGTTGATCATAATTTAACATATAATTCAACATATATTTAACAAAAAAACATAAAGTAGTTGACTTTTTTGGCAATTTTTTTAAAAAATTCTTAATTTTTATAAAGAAAAATTAAAAATAACTACTTTATTCAACTAAATTTATGTTTCTAAAAATGTTAATCATAATTTAACATATAATTCAACATATATTGAACAAAAAAAACATAATTTAGTTGACTTTTTTGGCAATTTTTTTTTAAATTTCTTAGTTTTTATAAAGAAAAATTAAAAATAACAACTTTTTTCAGCTAAATTTATGTTTCTAAACATGTTTATCATAATTTAACATATAATTCAACATATATTTAACAAAAAAACATAATTTAGTTGACTTTTTTGGCAATTTTTTTTAAAAAATTCTTAATTTTTATAAAGAAAAATTAAAAATAACTACTTTATTCAACTAAATTTATGTTTCTAAAAATGTTAATCATAATTTAACATATATTGAACAAAAAAACATAATTTAGTTGACTTTTTTGGCAATTTTTTTTTAAATTTCTTAGTTTTTATAAAGAAAAATTAAAAATAACAACTTTTTTCAGCTAAATTTATGTTTCTAAACATGTTTATCATAATTTAACATATAATTCAACATATATTTAACAAAAAAACATAAAGTAGTTGACTTTTTTGGCAATTTTTTTTTAAATTTCTTAGTTTTTATAAAGAAAAATTAAAAATAACAACTTTTTTCAGCTAAATTTATGTTTCTCAACATGTTTATCATAATTTAACATATAATTCAATATATATTGAACAAAAAAACATAATTTAGTTGACATTTTTGGCAATTTTTTTTAAAATTTCTTAGTTTTTATAAAGAAAAATTAAAAATAACAACTTTTTTCAGCTAAATTTATGTTTCTCAACATGTTTATCATAATTTAACAT
Source organism: Empis stercorea (assembly GCA_949752835.1). NCBI lineage: Eukaryota > Metazoa > Arthropoda > Insecta > Diptera > Empididae > Empis > Empis stercorea. Next base: position 34,748,839 of record OX457086.1, on the reverse strand, counting down.
ATAATTCAACATATATTTAACAAAAAAACATAATTTAGTTGAGTTTTTTGGCAATTTTTTTAAAAATTTCTTAATTTTTATAAAGAAAAATTAAAAATAACTACTTTATTCAACTAAATTTATGTTTCTAAAAATGTTAATCATAATTTAACATATAATTCAACATATATTGAACAAAAAAACATAATTTAGTTGACTTTTTTGGCAATTTTTTTTTAAATTTCTTAGTTTTTATAAAGAAAAATTAAAAATAACAACTTTTTTCAGCTAAATTTATGTTTCTAAACATGTTTATCATAATTTAACATATAATTCAACATATATTTAACAAAAAAACATAAAGTAGTTGACTTTTTTGGCAATTTTTTTTTAAATTTCTTAGTTTTTATAAAGAAAAATTAAAAATAACAAGTTTTTTCAGCTAAATTTATGTTTCTCAACATGTTTATCATAATTTAACATATAATTCAACATATATTGAACAAAAAAACATAATTTAGTTGACTTTTTTGGCAATTTTTTTTAAAATTTCTTAGTTTTTATAAAGAAAAATTAAAAATAACAACTTATTTCAGCTAAATTTATGTTTCTAAACATGTTTATAATAATTTAACATATAATTCAACATATATTTAACAAAAAAACATAATTAAGTTGACTTTTTTGGTAATTTTTTTTAAATTTCTTAGTTTTTATAAAGAAAAATTAAAAATAACAACTTTTTTCAGCTAAATTTATGTTTCTCAATATGTTTATCATAATTTAACATATAATTCAACATATATTGAACAAAAAAACATAATTTAGTTGACTTTTTTGGCAATTGTTTTTTAAAATTTCTTAGTTTTTATAAAGAAAAATTAAGAATAACAACTTTATTCATCTAAATGTATGTTTCTAAACATGTAAATCGTAATTTAATATATAATTCAACATATATTGAACAAAAAAACATAATAAAACATAAACATAAGTGTGTTTCTAAACATGTAAATCGTAATTTAACATATAATTCAACATACATTTAATAAAAAACATAATTTAGTTGACTTTTTTGGCAATTTTTATAAAAATTTCTTATTTTTTATAAACAAAAATTAAAAATAACTACTTTATTCAACTAAATTTATGTTTCTAAAAATGTTAATCATAATTTAACATATAATTCAACATATATTGAACAAAAAAACATAATTTAGTTGACTTTTTTGGCAATTTTTTTTTTAAATTTCTTAGTTTTTATAAAGAAAAATTAAAAATAACAACTTTTTTCAGCTAAATTTATGTTTCTCAACATGTTTATCATAATTTTACATATAATTCAACATATATTTAACAAAAAAACATAATTTAGTTGAGTTTTTTGGCAATTTTTTTAAAAATTTCTTAATTTTTATAAAGAAAAATTAAAAATAACTACTTTATTCAACTAAATTTATGTTTCTAAAAATGTTAATCATAATTTAACATATAATTCAACATATATTGAACAAAAAGACATAATTTGGTTGACTTTTTTGGCACTTTTTTTTTAAATTTCTTAGTTTTTATAAAGAAAAATTAAAAATAACAACTTTTTTCAGCTAAATTTATGTTTCTAAACATGTTTATCATAATTTAACATATAATTCAACATATATTGAACAAAAAAACATAATTTAGTTGACTTTTTTGGCATTTTTTTTTTAAATTTCTTAGTTTTTATAAAGAAAAATTAAAAATAACTACTTTATTCAACTAAATTTATGTTTCTAAAAATGTTAATCATAATTTAACATATAATTCAACATATATTGAACAAAAAAACATAATTTAGTTGACTTTTTTGGCAATTTTTTTTTAAATTTCTTAGTTTTTATAAAGAAAAATTAAAAATAACAACTTTTTTCAGCTAAATTTATGTTTCTAAACATGTTGATCATAATTTAACATATAATTCAACATATATTTAACAAAAAAACATAAAGTAGTTGACTTTTTTGGCAATTTTTTTAAAAAATTCTTAATTTTTATAAAGAAAAATTAAAAATAACTACTTTATTCAACTAAATTTATGTTTCTAAAAATGTTAATCATAATTTAACATATAATTCAACATATATTGAACAAAAAAAACATAATTTAGTTGACTTTTTTGGCAATTTTTTTTTAAATTTCTTAGTTTTTATAAAGAAAAATTAAAAATAACAACTTTTTTCAGCTAAATTTATGTTTCTAAACATGTTTATCATAATTTAACATATAATTCAACATATATTTAACAAAAAAACATAATTTAGTTGACTTTTTTGGCAATTTTTTTAAAAAATTCTTAATTTTTATAAAGAAAAATTAAAAATAACTACTTTATTCAACTAAATTTATGTTTCTAAAAATGTTAATCATAATTTAACATATATTGAACAAAAAAACATAATTTAGTTGACTTTTTTGGCAATTTTTTTTTAAATTTCTTAGTTTTTATAAAGAAAAATTAAAAATAACAACTTTTTTCAGCTAAATTTATGTTTCTAAACATGTTTATCATAATTTAACATATAATTCAACATATATTTAACAAAAAAACATAAAGTAGTTGACTTTTTTGGCAATTTTTTTTTAAATTTCTTAGTTTTTATAAAGAAAAATTAAAAATAACAACTTTTTTCAGCTAAATTTATGTTTCTCAACATGTTTATCATAATTTAACATATAATTCAACATATATTGAACAAAAAAACATAATTTAGTTGACATTTTTGGCAATTTTTTTTAAAATTTCTTAGTTTTTATAAAGAAAAATTAAAAATAACAACTTTTTTCAGCTAAATTTATGTTTCTCAACATGTTTATCATAATTTAACATATAATTCAACATATATTTAACAAAAAAACATAATTTAGTTGAGTTTTTTGGCAATTTTTTTAAAAATTTCTTAATTTTTATAAAGAAAAATTAAAAATAACTACTTTATTCAACTAAATTTATGTTTCTAAAAATGTTAATCATAATTTAACATATAATTCAACATATATTGAACAAAAAAACATAATTTAGTTGACTTTTTTGGCAATTTTTTTTTAAATTTCTTAGTTTTTATAAAGAAAAATTAAAAATAACAACTTTTTTCAGCTAAATTTATGTTTCTAAACATGTTTATCATAATTTAACATATAATTCAACATATATTTAACAAAAAAACATAAAGTAGTTGACTTTTTTGGCAATTTTTTTTTAAATTTCTTAGTTTTTATAAAGAAAAATTAAAAATAACAAGTTTTTTCAGCTAAATTTATGTTTCTCAACATGTTTATCATAATTTAACATATAATTCAACATATATTGAACAAAAAATATAATTTAGTTGACTTTTTTGGCAATTTTTTTTTAAATTTCTTAGTTTTTATAAAGAAAAATTAAAAATAACAACTTATTTCAGCTAAATTTATGTTTCTAAACATGTTTATAATAATTTAACATATAATTCAACATATATTTAACAAAAAAACATAATTAAGTTGACTTTTTTGGTAATTTTTTTTTAAATTTCTTAGTTTTTATAAAGAAAAATTAAAAATAACAACTTTTTTCAGCTAAATTTATGTTTCTCAATTTGTTTATCATAATTTAACATATAATTCAACATATATTGAACAAAAAAACATAATTTAGTTGACTTTTTTGGCAATTGTTTTTTAAAATTTCTTAGTTTTTATAAAGAAAAATTAAGAATAACAACTTTATTCATCTAAATGTATGTTTCTAAACATGTAAATCGTAATTTAATATATAATTCAACATATATTGAACAAAAAAACATAATTTAGTTGACTTTTTTGGCAATTTTTTTTTAAATTTCTTAGTTTTTATAAAGAAAAATTAAAATTAACAACTTTTTTCAGCTAAATTTATATTTCTAAACATGTTTGTCATAATTTAACATATAATTGAAGATATATTTAACAAAAAAACATAAAGTAGTTGACTTTTTTGGCAATTTTTTTTTAAATTTCTTAGTTTTTATAAAGAAAAATTAAAAATAACAACTTTTTTCAGCTAAATTTATGTTTGTAAACATGTTGATCATAATTTAACATATAATTCAACATATATTTAACAAAAAAACATAAAGTAGTTGACTTTTTTGGCAATTTTTTTAAAAAATTCTTAATTTTTATAAAGAAAAATTAAAAATAACTACTTTATTCAACTAAATTTATGTTTCTAAAAATGTTAATCATAATTTAACATATAATTCAACATATATTGAACAAAAAAAACATAATTTAGTTGACTTTTTTGGCAATTTTTTTTTAAATTTCTTAGTTTTTATAAAGAAAAATTAAAAATAACAACTTTTTTCAGCTAAATTTATGTTTCTAAACATGTTTATCATAATTTAACATATAATTCAACATATATTGAACAAAAAAACATAATTTAGTTGACATTTTTGGCAATTTTTTTTAAAATTTCTTAGTTTTTATAAAGAAAAATTAAAAATAACAACTTTTTTCAGCTAAATTTATGTTTCTCAACATGTTTATCATAATTTTACATATAATTCAACATATATTTAACAAAAAAACATAATTTAGTTGAGTTTTTTGGCAATTTTTTTAAAAATTTCTTAATTTTTATAAAGAAAAATTAAAAATAACTACTTTATTCAACTAAATTTATGTTTCTAAAAATGTTAATCATAATTTAACATATAATTCAACATATATTGAACAAAAAGACATAATTTGGTTGACTTTTTTGGCACTTTTTTTTTAAATTTCTTAGTTTTTATAAAGAAAAATTAAAAATAACAACTTTTTTCAGCTAAATTTATGTTTCTAAACATGTTTATCATAATTTAACATATAATTCAACATATATTGAACAAAAAAACATAATTTAGTTGACTTTTTTGGCATTTTTTTTTTAAATTTCTTAGTTTTTATAAAGAAAAATTAAAAATAACTACTTTATTCAACTAAATTTATGTTTCTAAAAATGTTAATCATAATTTAACATATAATTCAACATATATTGAACAAAAAAACATAATTTAGTTGACTTTTTTGGCAATTTTTTTTTAAATTTCTTAGTTTTTATAAAGAAAAATTAAAAATAACAACTTTTTTCAGCTAAATTTATGTTTCTAAACATGTTGATCATAATTTAACATATAATTCAACATATATTTAACAAAAAAACATAAAGTAGTTGACTTTTTTGGCAATTTTTTTAAAAAATTCTTAATTTTTATAAAGAAAAATTAAAAATAACTACTTTATTCAACTAAATTTATGTTTCTAAAAATGTTAATCATAATTTAACATATAATTCAACATATATTGAACAAAAAAAACATAATTTAGTTGACTTTTTTGGCAATTTTTTTTTAAATTTCTTAGTTTTTATAAAGAAAAATTAAAAATAACAACTTTTTTCAGCTAAATTTATGTTTCTAAACATGTTTATCATAATTTAACATATAATTCAACATATATTTAACAAAAAAACATAATTTAGTTGACTTTTTTGGCAATTTTTTTAAAAAATTCTTAATTTTTATAAAGAAAAATTAAAAATAACTACTTTATTCAACTAAATTTATGTTTCTAAAAATGTTAATCATAATTTAACATATATTGAACAAAAAAACATAATTTAGTTGACTTTTTTGGCAATTTTTTTTTAAATTTCTTAGTTTTTATAAAGAAAAATTAAAAATAACAACTTTTTTCAGCTAAATTTATGTTTCTAAACATGTTTATCATAATTTAACATATAATTCAACATATATTTAACAAAAAAACATAAAGTAGTTGACTTTTTTGGCAATTTTTTTTTAAATTTCTTAGTTTTTATAAAGAAAAATTAAAAATAACAACTTTTTTCAGCTAAATTTATGTTTCTCAACATGTTTATCATAATTTAACATATAATTCAACATATATTGAACAAAAAAACATAATTTAGTTGACATTTTTGGCAATTTTTTTTAAAATTTCTTAGTTTTTATAAAGAAAAATTAAAAATAACAACTTTTTTCAGCTAAATTTATGTTTCTCAACATGTTTATCATAATTTAACATATAATTCAACATATATTTAACAAAAAAACATAATTTAGTTGAGTTTTTTGGCAATTTTTTTAAAAATTTCTTAATTTTTATAAAGAAAAATTAAAAATAACTACTTTATTCAACTAAATTTATGTTTCTAAAAATGTTAATCATAATTTAACATATAATTCAACATATATTGAACAAAAAAACATAATTTAGTTGACTTTTTTGGCAATTTTTTTTTAAATTTCTTAGTTTTTATAAAGAAAAATTAAAAATAACAACTTTTTTCAGCTAAATTTATGTTTCTAAACATGTTTATCATAATTTAACATATAATTCAACATATATTTAACAAAAAAACATAAAGTAGTTGACTTTTTTGGCAATTTTTTTTTAAATTTCTTAGTTTTTATAAAGAAAAATTAAAAATAACAAGTTTTTTCAGCTAAATTTATGTTTCTCAACATGTTTATCATAATTTAACATATAATTCAACATATATTGAACAAAAAAACATAATTTAGTTGACTTTTTTGGCAATTTTTTTTTAAATTTCTTAGTTTTTATAAAGAAAAATTAAAAATAACAACTTATTTCAGCTAAATTTATGTTTCTAAACATGTTTATAATAATTTAACATATAATTCAACATATATTTAACAAAAAAACATAATTAAGTTGACTTTTTTGGTAATTTTTTTTTAAATTTCTTAGTTTTTATAAAGAAAAATTAAAAATAACAACTTTTTTCAGCTAAATTTATGTTTCTCAATATGTTTATCATAATTTAACATATAATTCAACATATATTGAACAAAAAAACATAATTTAGTTGACTTTTTTGGCAATTGTTTTTTAAAATTTCTTAGTTTTTATAAAGAAAAATTAAGAATAACAACTTTATTCATCTAAATGTATGTTTCTAAACATGTAAATCGTAATTTAATATATAATTCAACATATATTGAACAAAAAAACATAATTTAGTTGACTTTTTTGGCAATTTTTTTTTAAATTTCTTAGTTTTTATAAAGAAAAATTAAAATTAACAACTTTTTTCAGCTAAATTTATATTTCTAAACATGTTTGTCATAATTTAACATATAATTGAAGATATATTTAACAAAAAAACATAAAGTAGTTGACTTTTTTGGCAATTTTTTTTTAAATTTCTTAGTTTTTATAAAGAAAAATTAAAAATAACAACTTTTTTCAGCTAAATTTATGTTTCTAAACATGTTGATCATAATTTAACATATAATTCAACATATATTTAACAAAAAAACATAAAGTAGTTGACTTTTTTGGCAATTTTTTTAAAAAATTCTTAATTTTTATAAAGAAAAATTAAAAATAACTACTTTATTCAACTAAATTTATGTTTCTAAAAATGTTAATCATAATTTAACATATAATTCAACATATATTGAACAAAAAAAACATAATTTAGTTGACTTTTTTGGCAATTTTTTTTTAAATTTCTTAGTTTTTATAAAGAAAAATTAAAAATAACAACTTTTTTCAGCTAAATTTATGTTTCTAAACATGTTTATCATAATTTAACATATAATTCAACATATATTTAACAAAAAAACATAATTTAGTTGACTTTTTTGGCAATTTTTTTAAAAAATTCTTAATTTTTATAAAGAAAAATTAAAAATAACTACTTTATTCAACTAAATTTATGTTTCTAAAAATGTTAATCATAATTTAACATATATTGAACAAAAAAACATAATTTAGTTGACTTTTTTGGCAATTTTTTTTTAAATTTCTTAGTTTTTATAAAGAAAAATTAAAAATAACAACTTTTTTCAGCTAAATTTATGTTTCTAAACATGTTTATCATAATTTAACATATAATTCAACATATATTTAACAAAAAAACATAAAGTAGTTGACTTTTTTGGCAATTTTTTTTTAAATTTCTTAGTTTTTATAAAGAAAAATTAAAAATAACAACTTTTTTCAGCTAAATTTATGTTTCTCAACATGTTTATTATAATTTAACATATAATTCAACATATATTGAACAAAAAAACATAATTTAGTTGACATTTTTGGCAATTTTTTTTAAAATTTCTTAGTTTTTATAAAGAAAAATTAAAAATAACAACTTTTTTCAGCTAAATTTATGTTTCTCAACATGTTTATCATAATTTAACATATAATTCAACATATATTTAACAAAAAAACATAATTTAGTTGAGTTTTTTGGCAATTTTTTTAAAAATTTCTTAATTTTTATAAAGAAAAGTAAAAATAACTACTTTATTCAACTAAATTTATGTTTCTAAAAATGTTAATCATAATTTAACATATAATTCAACATATATTGAACAAAAAGACATAATTTAGTTGACTTTTTTGGCAATTTTTTTTAAATTTCTTAGTTTTTATAAAGAAAAATTAAAAATAACAACTTTTTTCAGCTAAATTTATGTTTCTAAACATGTTTATCATAATTTAACATATAATTCAACATATATTGAACAAAAAAACATAATTTAGTTGACTTTTTTGGCAATTTTTTTAAAAAATTCTTAATTTTTATAAAGAAAAATTAAAAATAACTACTTTATTCAACTAAATTTATGTTTCTAAAAATGTTAATCATAATTTAACATATAATTCAACATATATTGAACAAAAAAACATAATTTTGTTGACTTTTTTGGCAATTTTTTTTTAAATTTCTTAGTTTTTATAAAGAAAAATTAAAAATAACAACTTTTTTCAGCTAAATTTATGTTTCTAAACATGTTTATCATAATTTAACATATAATTCAACATATATTTAACAAAAAAACATAATTTAGTTGACTTTTTTGGCAATTTTTTTAAAAAATTCTTAATTTTTATAAAGAAAAATTAAAAATAACTACTTTATTCAACTAAATTTATGTTTCTAAAAATGTTAATCATAATTTAACATATAATTCAACATATATTGAACAAAAAAACATAATTTAGTTGACTTTTTTGGCAATTTTTTTTTAAATTTCTTAGTTTTTATAAAGAAAAATTAAAAATAACAACTTTTTTCAGCTAAATTTATGTTTCTAAACATGTTTATCATAATTTAACATATAATTCAACATATATTTAACAAAAAAACATAAAGTAGTTGACTTTTTTGGCAATTTTTTTTTAAATTTCTTAGTTTTTATAAAGAAAAATTAAAAATAACAACTTTTTTCAGCTAAATTTATGTTTCTCAACATGTTTATCATAATTTAACATATAATTCAACATATATTGAACAAAAAAACATAATTTAGTTGACTTTTTTGGCAATTTTTTTTTAAATTTCTTAGTTTTTATAAAGAAAAATTAAAAATAACAACTTTTTTTAGCTAAATTTATGTTTCTAAACATGTTTATAATAATTTAACATATAATTCAACATATATTGAACAAAAAAACATAATTTAGTTGACTTTTTTGGCAATAGTTTTTTAAAATTTCTTAGTTTTTATAAAGAAAAATTAAGAATAACAACTTTATTCATCTAAATGTATGTTTATAAACATGTAAATCGTAATTTAACATATAATTCAACATATATTGAACAAAAAAACATAATTTAGTTGACTTTTTTGGCAATTTTTTTTAAAATTTCTTAGTTTTTATAAAGAAAAATTAAAATTAACAACTTTTTTCAGCTAAATTTATGTTTCTAAACATGTTTATCATAATTTAACATATAATTCAACATATATTTAACAAAAAAACATAAAGTAGTTGACTTTTTTGGCAATTTTTTTTTAAATTTCTTAGTTTTTATAAAGAAAAATTAAAAATAACAACTTTTTTCAGCTAAATTTATGTTTCTCAACATGTTTATCATAATTTAACATATAATTCAACATATATTGAACAAAAAAACATAATTTAGTTGACTTTTTTGGCAATTTTTTTTTAAATTTCTTAGTTTTTATAAAGAAAAATTAAAAATAACAACTTTTTTTAGCTAAATTTATGTTTCTAAACATGTTTATAATAATTTAACATATAATTCAACATATATTGAACAAAAAAACATAATTTAGTTGACTTTTTTGGCAATAGTTTTTTAAAATTTCTTAGTTTTTATAAAGAGAAATTAAGAATAACAACTTTATTCAGCTACATTTGTGTGTTTCTAAACATGTAAATCGTAATTTAACATATAATTCAACATACATTTAATAAAAAACATAATTTAGTTGACTTTTTTGGCAATTTTTATAAAAATTTCTTATTTTTTATAAACAAAAATTAAAAATAACTACTTTATTCAACTAAATTTATGTTTCTAAAAATGTTAATCATAATTTAACATATAATTCAACATATATTGAACAAAAAAACATAATTTAGTTGACTTTTTTGGCAATTTTTTTTTAAATTTCTTAGTTTTTATAAAGAAAAATTAAAAATAACAACTTTTTTCAGCTAAGTTTATGTTTCTCAACATGTTTATCATAATTTAACATATAATTCAACATATATTTAACAAAAAAACATAATTTAGTTGAGTTTTTTGGCAATTTTTTTAAAAATTTCTTAATTTTTATAAAGAAAAATTAAAAATAACTACTTTATTCAACTAAATTTAAGTTTCTAAAAATGTTAATCATAATTTAACATATAATTCAACATATATTGAACAAAAAGACATAATTTTGTTGACTTTTTTGGCAATTTTTTTTTAAATTTCTTAGTTTTTATAAAGAAAAATTAAAAATAACAACTTTTTTCAGCTAAATTTATGTTTCTAAACATGTTTATCATAATTTAACATATAATTCAACATATATTTAACAAAAAAACATAAAGTAGTTGACTTTTTTGGCAATTTTTTTTAAAATTTCTTAGTTTTTATAAAGAAAAATTAAAAATAACAACTTTTTTCAGCTAAATTTATGTTTCTAAACATTTTTGTCATAATCTAACATATAATTCAACATATATTGAACAAAAAAACATAATTAAGTTGACTTTTTTGGCAATTTTTTTTAAAATTTCTTCGTTTTTACAAAGAAAAATTAAAAATAACAACTTTTTTCAGCTAAATTTATGTTTCTCAACATGTTTATCATAATTTAACATATAATTCAACATATATTTAGCAAAAAAACATAATTTAGTTGACTTTTTTGGCAATTGTTTTTTAAAATTTCTTAGTTTTTATAAAGAAAAATTAAGAATAACAACTTTATTCAGCTACATTTGTGTGTTTCTAAACATGTAAATCGTAATTTAACATATAATTCAAAATACATTTAATAAAAAACATAATTTAGTTGACTTTTTTGGCAATTTTTATAAAAATTTCTTAATTTTTATAAAGAAAAATCAAAAATAACTACTTTATTCAACTAAATTTATGTTTCTCAACATGTTTATCATAATTTAACATATAATTCAACATATATTTAACAAAAAAACATAAAGTAGTTGACTTTTTTGGCAATTTTTTTTAAAATTTCTTAGTTTTTATAAAGAAAAATTAAAAATAACAACTTTTTTCAGCTAAATTTATGTTTCTCAACATGTTTGTCATAATTTAACATATAATTCAACATTTATTTAACAAAAAAACATTATCTAGTTGACTTTTTTGGCAATTTTTTTAAAAATTTCTTAATTTTTATAAAGAAAAATTAAAAATAACAACTTTTTTCAACTAAATTTATGTTTTTCAACATGTTTATCATAATTTAACATATAATTCAACATATATTGAACAAAAAAACATAATCTAGTTGACTTTTTGGCAATTTTTTTTTTAATTTCTTAGTTTTTATAAAGAAAAATTAAAAATAACAACTTTTTTCATCTAAAATTATGTTTCTCAACATGTTTATCATAATTTAACATATAATTCAACATATATTTAACAAAAAAACATAATTTAGTTGACTTTTTTGGCAACGGTTTTTTAAAATTTCTTAGTTTTTATAAAGAAAAATTAAGAATAACAACTTTATTCAACTAAATTTATGTTTCTAAACATGTTTATCATAATTTAACATATAATTCAAAATATATTTAACAAAAACATTATTTACTTGACTTTTTTGGCAATTTTTTTTTAAATTTGTTTAATTTTTATAAAGAGGAATTAAGAATAACAACTTTATTCAGCTAAATTTATGTTTCTAAACATGTAAATCATAATTTAACATATAATTCAAGATATATTTAACAAAAAACATTATTTAGTTGACTTTTTTGGCAATTTTTTAAAAATTTGTTAATTTTTATAAAGAAAAATTAAGAATAACAACTTTATTCAGCTAAATGTATGTTTCTAAACATGTTTATCATAATTTAACATATAATTCAACCTTTATTTAACAAAAAACATAATTTTGTTGACTTTTTTGGCAATTTTTTAAAAATTTGTTAATTTTTATAAAGAAAAATTAAAAATAACTACTTTATTCAACTAAATTTATGTTTCTAAAAATGTTAATCATAATTTAACATATAATTCAACATATATTGAACAAAAAAACATAATTTAGTTGACTTTTTTGGCAATTTTTTTTTAAATTTCTTATAGTTTTTATAAAGAAAAATTAAAATTAACTGATTTTTTCAGCTAAATTTATGTTTCTAAACATGTTTATCATAATTTAACATATAATTCAACATTTATTTAACAAAAAAACATAATTTAGTTGACTTTTTTGGAAATTTTTTTTAAAATTTCTTAGTTTTTATAAAGAAAAATTAAAAATAACAACTTTTTTCAGCTAAATTTATGTTTCTCAACATGTTTATCATAATTTAACATATAATTCAACATATATTGAACAAAAAAACATAATTTAGTTGACTTTTTTGGCAATTTTTTTTTAAATTTCTTAGTTTTTATAAAGAAAAATTAAAATTAACTGATTTTTTCTGCTAAATGTATGTTTCTAAACATGTAAATCGTAATTTAATATATAATTCAACATACATTTAATAAAAAAAACATAATTTAGTTGACTTTTTTGGAAATTTTTATAAAAATTGCTTAATTTTTATAAAGAAAAATTAAAAATAACTACTTTATTCAACTAAATTTATGTTTCTAAAAATGTTAATCATAATTTAACATATAATTCAACATATATTGAACAAAAAAACATAAATTAGTTGACTTTTTTGGCAATTTTTTTTTAAATTTCTTAGTTTTTATAAAGAAAAATTAAAATTAACTGATTTTTTCAACTAAATTTATGTTTCTAAACATGTTTATCATAATTTAACATATAATTCAACATATATTTAACAAAAAACATAATTTAGTTGAATTTTTTTGGCAATTTTTTAAAAATTTGTTAATTTTTATAAAGAGAAATTAAGAATAACAACTTCATTCAGCTACATTTGTGTGTTTCTAAACATGTAAATCGTAATTTAACATATAATTCAACATACATTTAATAAAAAACATAATTTAGTTGACTTTTTTGGCAATTTTTATAAAAATTTCTTAATTTTTATAAAGAAAAATCAAAAATAACTACTTTATTCAACTAAATTTATGTTTCTAAAAATGTTAATCCTAATTTAACATATAATTCAACATATATTGAACAAAAAAACATTAATTTAGTTGACTTTTTTGGCAATTTTTTTTTAAATTTCTTAGTTTTTATAAAGAAAAATTAAAAATAACAACTTTTTTCAGCTAAATTTATGTTTCTCAACATGTTTATCATAATTTAACATATAATTCAACATATATTGAACAAAAAAACATAATTTAGTTGACTTTTTTGGCAATTTTTTTTTAAATTTCTTAGTTTTTATAAAGAAAAATTAAAAATAACAACTTTTTTCAGCTAAATTTATGTTTCTCAACATGTTTATCATAATTTAACATATAATTCAACATATATTGAACAAAAAAACATAATTTAGTTGACTTTTTTGGCAATTTTTTTTTAAATTTCTTAGTTTTTATAAAGAAAAATTAAAATTAACTGATTTTTTCAGCTAAATGTATGTTTCTAAACATGTAAATCGTAATTTAATATATAATTCAACATACATTTAATAAAAAAAACATAATTTAGTTGACTTTTTTGGAAATTTTTATAAAAATTGCTTAATTTTTATAAAGAAAAATTAAAAATAACTACTTTATTCAACTAAATTTATGTTTCTAAAAATGTTAATCATAATTTAACATATAATTCAACATATATTGAACAAAAAAACATAAATTAGTTGACTTTTTTGGCAATTTTTTTTTAAATTTCTTAGTTTTTATAAAGAAAAATTAAAATTAACTGATTTTTTCAACTAAATTTATGTTTCTAAACATGTTTATCATAATTTAACATATAATTCAACATATATTTAACAAAAAACATAATTTAGTTGACTTTTTTGGCAATTTTTTAAAAATTTGTTAATTTTTATAAAGAGAAATTAAGAATAACAACTTCATTCAGCTACATTTGTGTGTTTCTAAACATGTAAATCGTAATTTAACATATAATTCAACATACATTTAATAAAAAACATAATTTAGTTGACTTTTTTGGCAATTTTTATAAAAATTTCTTAATTTTTATAAAGAAAAATCAAAAATAACTACTTTATTCAACTAAATTTATGTTTCTAAAAATGTTAATCCTAATTTAACATATAATTCAACATATATTGAACAAAAAAACATTAATTTAGTTGACTTTTTTGGCAATTTTTTTTTAAATTTCTTAGTTTTTATAAAGAAAAATAAAAATAACAACTTTTTTCAGTTAAATTTATGTTTCTCAACATGTTTATCATAATTTAACATATAATTCAACATATATTGAACAAAAAAACATAATTTAGTTGACTTTTTTGGCAATTTTTTTTTAAATTTCTTAGTTTTTATAAAGAAAAATTAAAAATAACAACTTTTTTCAGCTAAATTTATGTTTCTAAAAATGTTAATCATAATTTAACATATAATTCAACATATATTGAACAAAAAAACATAATTTAGTTGACTTTTTTGGCAATTTTTTTTTAAATTTCTTAGTTTTTATAAAGAAAAATTAAAAATAACAACTTTTTTCAGCTAAATTTGCGTGTTTCTAAACATGTTTATCATAATTTAACATATAATTCAACATATATTTAACAAAAAAACATAATTTTGTTGACTTTTTTGGCAATTTTTTTAAAAATTTCTTAATTTTTATAAAGAAGGAAAAAACATAATTTAGTTGACTTTTTTGGCAATTTTTTTTTAAATTTCTTAGTTTTTATAAATAAAAATTAAAAATAACAACTTTTTTCAGCTAAATTTATGTTTCTCAACATGTTTATCATAATTTAACATATAATTCAACATATATTGAACAAAAAAACATAATTTAGTTGACTTTTTTGGCAATTGTTTTTTAACATTTCTTAGTTTTTATAAAGAAAAATTAAGAATAACAACTTTATTCAGCTAAATGTATGTTTCTAAACATGTAAATCGTAATTTAATATATAATTCAACATATATTGAACAAAAAAACATAATTTAGTTGACTTTTTTGGCAATTTTTTTTAAATTTCTTAGTTTTTATAAAGAAAAATTAAAATTAACAACTTTTTTCAGCTAAATTTATGTTTCTAAACATGTTTATCATAATTTAACATATAATTCAACATATATTTAACAAAAAACATAATTTAGTTGACTTTTTTGGCAATTTTTTAAAAATTTGTTAATTTTGATAAAGAGAAATTAAAAATAACAACTTTATTCAACTAAATTTATGTTTCTAAAAATGTTAATCATAATTTAACATATAATTCAACATCATATATTGAACAAAAAAACATAATAATGTGGTCACTTTTTTGGCAATTTTTTTTTAAATTTCTTAGTTTTTATAAATAAAAATAAAAATTACAACTTTTTTCAGCTAAATTTATGTTTCTAAACATGTTTATCATAATCTAACATATAATTCAACATATATTGAACAAAAAAACATAATTTAGTTGACTTTTTTGGCAATTTTTTTTTAAATTTCTTAGTTTTTACAAAGAAAAATTAAAAATAACAACTTTTTTCAGCTAAATTTATGTTTCTCAACATGTTTATCATAATTTAACATATAATTCAACATATATTTAACAAAAAAACATAATTTAGTTGACTTTTTTGGCAATTGTTTTTTAAAATTTCTTAGTTTTTATAAAGAAAAATTAAGAATAACAACTTTATTCAGCTACATTTGTGTGTTTCTAAACATGTAAATCGTAATTTAACATATAATTCAAAATACATTTAATAAAAAACATAATTTAGTTGACTTTTTTGGCAATTTTTTTTTAAATTTCTTAGTTTTTATAAAGAAAAATTAAAAATAACAACTTTTTTCAGCTAAATTTGTGTTTCTAAACATGTAAATCGTAATTTAACATATAATTCAACATACATTTAATAAAAAACATAATTTAGTTGACTTTTTTGGCAATTTTTATAAAAATTTCTTAATTTTTATAAAGAAAAATCAAAAAGAACAACTTTTTTCAGCTAAATTTATGTTTCTAAAAATGTTAATCATAATTTAACATATAATTCAACATATATTGAACAAAAAAACATAATTTAGTTGACTTTTTTGGCAATTTTTTTTTAAATTTCTTAGTTTTTATAAAGAAAAATTAAAAATAACAACTTTTTTCAGCTAAATTTATGTTTCTAAACATGTTTATCATAATTTAACATATAATTCAACATTTATTTAACAAAAAAACATAATTTAGTTGACTTTTTTGGCAATTTTTTAAAAATTTGTTAATTTTTATAAAGAAAAATTAAAAATAACAACTTTTTTCAGCTAAATTTATGTTTCTAAAAATGTTAATCATAATTTAACATATAATTCAACATATATTGAACAAAAAAACATAATTTAGTTGACTTTTTTGGCAATTTTTTTTTAAATTTCTTAGTTTTTATAAAGAAAAATTAAAAATAACAACTTTTTTCAGCTAAATTTGCGTGTTTCTAAACATGTTTATCATAATTTAACATATAATTCAACATATATTTAGCAAAAAAACATAATTTTGTTGACTTTTTTGGCAATTTTTTTTTAAATTTCTTAGTTTTTATAAAGAAAAATTAAAAATAACAACTTTTTTCAGCTAAATTTATGTTTCTAAACATGTTTATCATAATTTAACATATAATTCAACATTTATTTAACAAAAAAACATAATTTAGTTGACTTTTTTGGCAATTTTTTTTTAAATTTCTTAGTTTTTATAAAGAAAAATTAAAAATAACAACTTTTTTCAGCTAAATTTATGTTTCTCAACATGTTTATCATAATTTAACATATAATTCAACATATATTGAACAAAAAAACATAATTTAGTTGACTTTTTTGGCAATTTTTTTTTAAATTTCTTAGTTTTTATAAAGAAAAATTAAAAATAACAACTTTTTTCAGCTAAATTTATGTTTCTAAAAATGTTAATCATAATTTAACATATAATTCAACATATATTGAACAAAAAAACATAATTTAGTTGACTTTTTTGGCAATTGTTTTTTAAAATTTCTTAGTTTTTATAAAGAAAAATTAAGAATAACAACTTTATTCAGCTACATTTGTGTGTTTCTAAACATGTAAATCGTAATTTAACATATAATTCAAAATACATTTAATAAAAAACATAATTTAGTTGACTTTTTTGGCAATTTTTTAAAAATTTGTTAATTTGTATAAAGAGAAATTAAGAATAACAACTTCATTCAGCTACATTTGTGTGTTTCTAAACATGTAAATCGTAATTTAACATATAATTCAACATACATTTAATAAAAAACATAATTTAGTTGACTTTTTTGGCAATTTTTATAAAAATTTCTTAATTTTTATAAAGAAAAATCAAAAATAACAACTTTTTTCAGATAAATTTATGTTTCTAAAAATGTTAATCATAATTTAACATATAATTCAACATATATTGAACAAAAAAACATAATTTAGTTGACTTTTTTGGCAATTTTTTTTTAAATTTCTTAGTTTTTATAAAGAAAAATTAAAAATAACAACTTTTTTCAGCTAAATTTATGTTTCTAAACATGTTTATCATAATTTAACATATAATTCAACATTTATTTAACAAAAAAACATAATTTAGTTTATTTTTTTGGCAATTTTTTAAAAATTTGTTAATTTTTATAAAGAAAAATTAAAAATAACAACTTTTTTCAGCTAAATTTATGTTTCTAAAAATGTTAATCATAATTTAACATATAATTCAACATATATTGAACAAAAAAACATAATTTAGTTGACTTGTTTGGCAATTTTTTTTAAAATTTCTTAGTTTTTATAAAGAAAAATTAAAAATAACAACTTTTTTCAGCTAAATTTGCGTGTTTCTAAACATGTTTATCATAATTTAACATATAATTCAACATATATTTAGCAAAAAAAACATAATTTTGTTGACTTTTTTGGCAATTTTTTTTTAAATTTCTTAGTTTTTATAAAGAAAAATTAAAAATAACAACTTTTTTCAGCTAAATTTATGTTTCTAAACATGTTTATTATAATTTAACATATAATTCAACATTTATTTAACAAAAAAACATAATTTAGTTGACTTTTTTGGCAATTTTTTTTAAAATTTCTTAGTTTTTATAAAGAAAAATTAAAAATAACAACTTTTTTCAGCTAAATTTATGTTTCTCAACATGTTTATCATAATTTAACATATAATTCAACATATATTGAACAAAAAAACATAATTTAGTTGACTTTTTTGGCAATTTTTTTTTAAATTTCTTAGTTTTTATAAAGAAAAATTAAAAATAACAACTTTTTTCAGCTAAATTTATGTTTCTAAAATTGTTAATCATAATTTAACATATAATTCAACATATATTGAACAAAAAAACATAATTTAGTTGACTTTTTTGGCAATTTTTTTTTAAATTTCTTAGTTTTTATAAAGAAAAATTAAAAATAACAACTTTTTTCAGCTAAATTTGCGTGTTTCTAAACATGTTTATCATAATTTAACATATAATTCAACATATATTTAACAAAAAAAAATAATTTTGTTGACTTTTTTGGCAATTTTTTTAAAAATTTCTTAATTTTTATAAAGAAGGAAAAAACATAATTTAGTTGACTTTTTTGTCAATTTTTTTTTAAATTTCTTAGTTTTTATAAAGAAAAATTAAAAATAACAACTTTTTTCAGCTAAATTTATGTTTCTCAACATGTTTATCATAATTTAACATATAATTCAACATATATTGAACAAAAAAACATAATTTAGTTGACTTTTTTGGCAATTGTTTTATAAAATTTCTTAGTTTTTATAAAGAAAAATTAAGAATAACAACTTTATTCAGCTAAATGTATGTTTCTAAACATATAAATCGTAATTTAATATATAATTCAACATATATTGAACAAAAAAACATAATTTAGTTGACTTTTTTGGCAATTTTTTTTAAATTTCTTAGTTTTTATAAAGAAAAATTAAAATTAACAACTTTTTTCAGCTAAATTTATGTTTCTAAACATGTTTATAATAATTTAACATATAATTCAACATATATTTAACAAAAAACATAATTTAGTTGACTTTTTTGGCAATTTTTTAAAAATTTGTTAATTTTTATAAAGAGAAATTAAAAATAACAACTTTATTCAGCTAAATGTATGTTTCTAAACATGTAAATCGTAATTTAATATATAATTCAACATATATTGAACAAAAAAACATAATTTAGTTGACTTTTTTGGCAATTTTTTTTTAAATTTCTTAGTTTTTATAAAGAAAAATTAAAAATAACAACTTTTTTCAGCTAAATTTGCGTGTTTCTAAACATGTTTATCATAATTTAACATATAATTCAACATATATTTAACAAAAAAAAATAATTTTGTTGACTTTTTTGGCAATTTTTTTAAAAATTTCTTAATTTTTATAAAGAAGGAAAAAACATAATTTAGTTGACTTTTTTGGCAATTTTTTTTAAATTTCTTAGTTTTTATAAAGAAAAATTAAGAATAACAACTTTATTCAGCTACATTTGTGTGTTTCTAAACATGTAAATCGTAATTTAACATATAATTCAAAATACATTGAATAAAAAACATAATTTGGTTGACTTTTTTGGCAATTTTTTAAAAATTTGTTAATTTTTATAAAGAGAAATTAAGAATAACAACTTCATTCAGCTACATTTGTGTGTTTCTAAACATGTAAATCGTAATTTAACATATAATTCAACATACATTTAATAAAAAACTTAATTTAGTTGACTTTTTTCGCAATTTTTATAAAAAAATTTTAATTTTTATAAAGAAAAATCAAAAATAACTACTTTATTCAACTAAATTTATGTTTCTAAAAATGTTAATCATAATTTAACATATAATTCAACATATATTGAACAAAAAAACATTAATTTAGTTGACTTTTTTGGCAATTTTTTTTAAATTTCTTAGTTTTTATAAAGAAAAATTAAAATTAACAACTTTTTTCAGCTAAATTTATGTTTCTAAACATGTTTATAATAATTTAACATATAATTCAACATATATTTAACAAAAAACATAATTTAGTTGACTTTTTTGGCAATTTTTTAAAAATTTGTTAATTTTTATAAAGAGAAATTAAAAATAACAACTTTATTCAACTAAATTTATGTTTCTACAAATGTTAATCATAATTTAACATAATATTCAACATCATATATTGAACAAAAAAACATAATAATGTGGTCACTTTTTTGGCAATTTTTTTTTAAATTTCTTAGTTATTATAAATAAAAATTAAAAATAACAACTTTTTTCAGCTAAATTTATGTTTCTAAACATGTTTATCATAATCTAACATATAATTCAACATATATTGAACAAAAAAACATAATTTAGTTGACTTTTTTGGCAATTTTTTTTAAATTTCTTAGTTTGTACAAAGAAAAATTAAAAATAACAACTTTTTTCAGCTAAATTTATGTTTCTCAACATGTTTATCATAATTTAACATATAATTCAACATATATTTAACAAAAAAACATAATTTAGTTGACTTTTTTGGCAATTGTTTTTTAAAATTTCTTAGTTTTTATAAAGAAAAATTAAGAATAACAACTTTATTCAGCTACATTTGTGTGTTTCTAAACATGTAAATCGTAATTTAACATATAATTCAAAATACATTGAATAAAAAACATAATTTAGTTGACTTTTTTGGCAATTTTTATAAAAAAATTTTAATTTTTATAAAGAAAAATCAAAAATAACTACTTTATTCAACTAAATTTATGTTTCTAAAAATGTTAATCATAATTTAACATATAATTCAACATATATTGAACAAAAAAACATTAATTTAGTTGACTTTTTTGGCAATTTTTTTTTAAATTTCTTAGTTTTTATAAAGAAAAATTAAAAATAACAACTTTTTTCAGATAAATTTATGTTTCTAAACATGTTTATCATAATTTAACATATAATTCAACATTTATTTAACAAAAAAACATAATTTAGTTGACTTTTTTGGCAATTTTTTTTTAAATTTCTTAGTTTTTATAAAGAAAAATTAAAAATAACAACTTTTTTCAGCTAAATTTATGTTTCTCAACATGTTTATCATAATTTAACATATAATTCAACATATATTGAACAAAAAAACATAATTTAGTTGACTTTTTTGGCAATTTTTTTTTAAATTTCTTAGTTTTTATAAAGAAAAATTAAGAATAACAACTTTATTCAGCTAAATGTATGTTTCTAAACATGTAAATCGTAATTTAATATATAATTCAACATATATTGAACAAAAAAACATAATTTAGTTGACTTTTTTGGCAATTTTTTTTAAATTTCTTAGTTTTTATAAAGAAAAATTAAAATTAACAACTTTTTTCAGCTAAATTTATGTTTCTAAACATGTTTATCATAATTTAACATATAATTCAACATATATTGAACAAAAAAACATAATTTAGTTGACTTTTTTGGCAATTGTTTTTTAAAATTTCTTAGTTTTTATAAAGAAAAATTAAGAATAACAACTTTATTCAGCTAAATGTATGTTTCTAAACATGTAAATCGTAATTTAATATATAATTCAACATATATTGAACAAAAAAACATAATTTAGTTGACTTTTTTGGTAATTTTTTTTAAATTTCTTAGTTTTTATAAAGAAAAATTAAAATTAACAACTTTTTTCAGCTAAATTTATGTTTCTAAACATGTTTATCATAATTTAACATATAATTCAACATATATTTAACAAAAAACATAATTTAGTTGACTTTTTTGGCAATTTTTTAAAAATTTGTTAATTTTGATAAAGAGAAATTAAAAATAACAACTTTATTCAACTAAATTTATGTTTCTAAAAATGTTAATCATAATTTAACATATAATTCAACATCATATATTGAACAAAAAAACATAATAATGTGGTCACTTTTTTGGCAATTTTTTTTAAAATTTCTTAGTTTTTATAAATAAAAATTAAAAATAACAACTTTTTTCAGCTAAATTTAAGTTTCTAAACATGTTTATCATAATCTAACATATAATTCAACATATATTGAACAAAAAACATAATTTAGTTGACTTTTTTGGCAATTTTTTTTAAATTTCTTAGTTTTTACAAAGAAAAATTAAAAATAACAACTTTTTTCAGCTAAATTTATGTTTCTCAACATGTTTATCATAATTTAACATATAATTCAACATATATTTAACAAAAAAACATAATTTAGTTGACTTTTTTGGCAATTGTTTTTTAAAATTTCTTAGTTTTTATAAAGAAAAATTAAGAATAACAACTTTATTCAGCTACATTTGTGTGTTTCTAAACATGTAAATCGTAATTTAACATATAATTCAAAATACATTTAATAAAAAACATAATTTAGTTGACTTTTTTGGCAATTTTTTAAAAATTTGTTAATTTGTAAAAAGAGAAATTAAGAATAACAACTTCATTCAGCTACATTTGTGTGTTTCTAAACATGTTAATCGTAATTTAACATATAATTCAACATACATTTAATAAAAAACATAATTTAGTTGACTTTTTTGGCAATTTTTATAAAAATTTCTTAATTTTTATAAAGAAAAATCAAAAATAACTACTTTATTCAACTAAATTTATGTTTCTAAAAATGTTAATCATAATTTAACATATAATTCAACATATATTGAACAAAAACACATTAATTTAGTTGACTTTTTTGGTAATTTTTTTTTAAATTTCTTAGTTTTTATAAAGAAAAATTAAAAATAACTACTTTTTTCAGCTAAATTTATGTTTCTAAACATGTTTATCATAATTTAACATATAATTCAACATTTATTTAACAAAAAAACATAATTTAGTTGACTTTTTTGGCAATTTTTTAAAAATTTGTTAATTTTTATAAAGAAAAATTAAAAATAACAACTTTTTTCAGCTAAATTTATGTTTCTAAAAATGTTAATCATAATTTAACATATAATTCAACATATATTGAACAAAAAAACATAATTTAGTTGACTTTTTTGGCAATTTTTTTTTAAATTTCTTAGTTTTTATAAAGAAAAATTAAAAATAACAACTTTTTTCAGCTAAATTTGCGTGTTTCTAAACATGTTTATCATAATTTAACATATAATTCAACATATATTTAGCAAAAAAACATAATTTTGTTGACTTTTTTGGCAATTTTTTTTTAAATTTCTTAGTTTTTATAAAGAAAATTTAAAAATAACAACTTTTTTCAGCTAAATTTATGTTTCTAAACATGTTTATCATAATTTAACATATAATTCAACATTTATGTAACAAAAAAACATAATTTAGTTGACTTTTTTGGCAATTTTTTTTTAAATTTCTTAGTTTTTATAAAGAAAAATTAAAAATAACAACTTTTTTTAGCTAAATTTATGTTTCTCAACATGTTTATCATAATTTAACATATAATTCAACATATGTTGAACAAAAAAACATAATTTAGTTGACTTTTTTGGCAATTTTTTTTTAAATTTCTTAGTTTTTATAAAGAAAAATTAAAAATAACAACTTTTTTCAGCTAAATTTATGTTTCTAAAAATGTTAATCATAATTTAACATATAATTCAACATATATTGAACAAAAAAACATAATTTAGTTGACTTTTTTGGCAATTTTTTTTTAAATTTCTTAGTTTTTATAAAGAAAAATTAAAAATAACAACTTTTTTCAGCTAAATTTGCGTGTTTCTAAACATGTTTATCATAATTTAACATATAATTCAACATATATTTAACAAAAAAAAATAATTTTGTTGACTTTTTTGGCAATTTTTTTAAAAATTTCTTAATTTTTATAAAGAAGGAAAAAACATAATTTAGTTGACTTTTTTGGCAATTTTTTTTAAATTTCTTAGTTTTTACAAAGAAAAATTAAAAATAACAACTTTTTTCAGCTAAATTTATGTTTCTCAACATGTTTATCATAATTTAACATATAATTCAACATATATTTAACAAAAAAACATAATTTAGTTGACTTTTTTGGCAATTGTTTTTTAAAATTTCTTAGTTTTTATAAAGAAAAATTAAGAATAACAACTTTATTCAGCTACATTTGTGTGTTTCTAAACATGTAAATCGTAATTTAACATATAATTCAAAATACATTTAATAAAAAACATAATTTAGTTGACTTTTTTGGCAATTTTTTAAAAATTTGTTAATTTGTATAAAGAGAAATTAAGAATAACAACTTCATTCAGCTACATTTGTGTGTTTCTAAACATGTTAATCGTAATTTAACATATAATTCAACATACATTTAATAAAAAACATAATTTAGTTGACTTTTTTGGCAATTTTTATAAAAATTTCTTAATTTTTATAAAGAAAAATCAAAAATAACTACTTTATTCCACTAAATTTATGTTTCTAAAAATGTTAATCATAATTTAACATATAATTCAACATATATTGAACAAAAACACATTAATTTAGTTGACTTTTTTGGTAATTTTTTTTTAAATTTCTTAGTTTTTATAAAGAAAAATTAAAAATAACTACTTTTTTCAGCTAAATTTATGTTTCTAAACATGTTTATCATAATTTAACATATAATTCAACATTTATTTAACAAAAAAACATAATTTAGTTGACTTTTTTGGCAATTTTTTAAAAATTTGTTAATTTTTATAAAGAAAAATTAAAAATAACAACTTTTTTCAGCTAAATTTATGTTTCTAAAAATGTTAATCATAATTTAACATATAATTCAACATATATTGAACAAAAAAACATAATTTAGTTGACTTTTTTGGCAATTTTTTTTTAAATTTCTTAGTTTTTATAAAGAAAAATTAAAAATAACAACTTTTTTCAGCTAAATTTGCGTGTTTCTAAACATGTTTATCATAATTTAACATATAATTCAACATATATTTAGCAAAAAAACATAATTTTGTTGACTTTTTTGGCAATTTTTTTTTAAATTTCTTAGTTTTTATAAAGAAAATTTAAAAATAACAACTTTTTTCAGCTAAATTTATGTTTCTAAACATGTTTATCATAATTTAACATATAATTCAACATTTATGTAACAAAAAAACATAATTTAGTTGACTTTTTTGGCAATTTTTTTTTAAATTTCTTAGTTTTTATAAAGAAAAATTAAAAATAACCACTTTTTTCAGCTAAATTTATGTTTCTCAACATGTTTATCATAATTTAACATATAATTCAACATATGTTGAACAAAAAAACATAATTTAGTTGACTTTTTTGGCAATTTTTTTTTAAATTTCTTAGTTTTTATAAAGAAAAATTAAAAATAACAACTTTTTTCAGCTAAATTTATGTTTCTAAAAATGTTAATCATAATTTAACATATAATTCAACATATATTGAACAAAAAAACATAATTTAGTTGACTTTTTTGGCAATTTTTTTTTAAATTTCTTAGTTTTTATAAAGAAAAATTAAAAATAACAACTTTTTTCAGCTAAATTTGCGTGTTTCTAAACATGTTTATCATAATTTAACATATAATTCAACATATATTTAACAAAAAAAAATAATTTTGTTGACTTTTTTGGCAATTTTTTTAAAAATTTCTTAATTTTTATAAAGAAGGAAAAAACATAATTTAGTTGACTTTTTTGGCAATTTTTTTTTAAATTTCTTAGTTTTTATAAAGAAAAATTAAAAATAACAACTTTTTTCAGCTAAATTTATGTTTCTCAACATGTTTATCATAATTTAACATATAATTCAACATATATTGAACAAAAAAACATAATTTAGTTGACTTTTTTGGCAATTGTTTTATAAAATTTCTTAGTTTTTATAAAGAAAAATTAAGAATAACAACTTTATTCAGCTAAATGTATGTTTCTAAACATGTAAATCGTAATTTAATATATAATTCAACATATATTGAACAAAAAAACATAATTTAGTTGACTTTTTTGGCAATTTTTTTTTAATTTCTTAGTTTTTATAAAGAAAAATTAAAATTAACAACTTTTTTCAGCTAAATTTATGTTTCTAAACATGTTTATAATAATTTAACATATAATTCAACATATATTTAACAAAAAACATAATTTAGTTGACTTTTTTGGCAATTTTTTAAAAATTTGTTAATTTTTATAAAGAGAAATTAAAAATAACAACTTTATTCAACTAAATTTATGTTTCTAAAAATGTTAATCATAATTTAACATAATATTCAACATCATATATTGAACAAAAAAACATAATAATGTGGTCACTTTTTTGGCAATTTTTTTTAAAATTTCTTAGTTTTTATAAAGAAAAATTAAGAATAACAACTTTATTCAGCTAAATGTATGTTTCTAAACATGTAAATCGTAATTTAATATATAATTCAACATATATTGAACAAAAAAACATAATTTAGTTGACTTTTTTGGCAATTTTTTTTTAAATTTCTTAGTTTTTATAAAGAAAAATTAAAATTAACAACTTTTTTCAGCTAAATTTATGTTTCTAAACATGTTTATCATAATTTAACATATAATTCAACATTTATTTAACAAAAAAACATAATTTAGTTGACTTTTTTGGCAATTTTTTTTAAAATTTCTTAGTTTTTATAAAGAAAAATTAAAAATAACAACTTTTTTCAGCTAAATTTATGTTTCTAAACATGTTTATCATAATTTAACATATAATTCAACATTTATTTAACAAAAAAACATAATTTAGTTGACTTTTTTGGCAATTTTTTTTAAAATTTCTTAGTTTTTATAAAGAAAAATTAAAAATAACAACTTTTTTCAGCTAAATTTATGTTTCTCAACATGTTTATCATAATTTAACATATAATTCAACATATATTGAACAAAAAAACATAATTTAGTTGACTTTTTTGGCAATTTTTTTTTAAATTTCTTAGTTTTTATAAAGAAAAATTAAAAATAACAACTTTTTTCAGCTAAATTTATGTTTCTAAAAATGTTAATCATAATTTAACATATAATTCAACATATATTGAACAAAATAACATTAATTTAGTTGACTTTTTTGGCAATTTTTTTTTAAATTTCTTAGTTTTTATAAAGAAAAATTAAAAATAACAACTTTTTTCAGCTAAATTTATGTTTCTAAACATGTTTATCATAATTTAACATATAATTCAACATTTATTTAACAAAAAAACATAATTTAGTTGACTTTTTTGGCAATTTTTTAAAAATTCCTTAGTTTTTATAAAGAAAAATTAAAAATAACAACTTTTTTCAGCTAAATGTATGTTTCTAAACATGTAAATCGTAATTTAATATATAATTCAACATATATTTAGCAAAAAAACATAATTTTGTTGACTTTTTTGGCAATTTTTTTTTAAATTTCTTAGTTTTTATAAAGAAAAATTAAAAATAACAACTTTTTTCAGCTAAATTTATGTTTCTAAACATGTTTATCATAATTTAACATATAATTCAACATTTATTTAACAAAAAAACATAATTTAGTTGACTTTTTTGCAATTTTTTTTAAAATTTCTTAGTTTTTATAAAGAAAAACTAAAAATAACAACTTTTTTCAGCTAAATTTATGTTTCTCAACATGTTTATCATAATTTAACATATAATTCAACATATATTGAACAAAAAAACATAATTTAGTTGACTTTTTTGGCAATTTTTTTTTAAATTTCTTAGTTTTTATAAAGAAAAATTAAAAATAACAACTTTTTTCAGCTAAATTTATGTTTCTAAAAATGTTAATCATAATTTAACATATAATTCAACATATATTGAACAAAAAAACATAATTTAGTTGACTTTTTTGGCAATTTTTTTTTAAATTTCTTAGTTTTTATAAAGAAAAATTAAAAATAACAACTTTTTTCAACTAAATTTATGTTTCTAAAAATGTTAATCATAATTTAACATATAATTCAACATATATTGAACAAAAAAACATTAATTTAGTTGACTTTTCTGGCAATTTTTTTTTAAATTTCTTAGTTTTTATAAAGAAAAATTAAAAATAACAACTTTTTTCAGCTAAATTTATGTTTCTCAACATGTTTATCATAATTTAACATATAATTCAACATATATTGAACAAAAAACATAATTTAGTTGACTTTTTTGGCAATTTTTTTTAAATTTCTTAGTTTGTACAAAGAAAAATTAAAAATAACAACTTTATTCAGCTAAATGTATGTTTCTAAACATGTAAATCGTAATTTAATATATAATTCAACATATATTGAACAAAAAAACATAATTTAGTTGACTTTTTTGGCAATTTTTTTTAAATTTCTTAGTTTTTATAAAGAAAAATTAAAATTAACAACTTTTTTCAGCTAAATTTATGTTTCTAAACATGTTTATAATAATTTAACATATAATTCAACATATATTTAACAAAAAACATAATTTAGTTGACTTTTTTGGCAATTTTTTAAAAATTTGTTAATTTTTATAAAGAGAAATTAAAAATAACAACTTTATTCAACTAAATTTATGTTTCTACAAATGTTAATCATAATTTAACATAATATTCAACATCATATATTGAACAAAAAAACATAATAATGTGGTCACTTTTTTGGCAATTTTTTTTTAAATTTCTTAGTTATTATAAATAAAAATTAAAAATAACAACTTTTTTCAGCTAAATTTATGTTTCTAAACATGTTTATCATAATCTAACATATAATTCAACATATATTGAACAAAAAAACATAATTTAGTTGACTTTTTTGGCAATTTTTTTTAAATTTCTTAGTTTGTACAAAGAAAAATTAAAAATAACAACTTTTTTCAGCTAAATTTATGTTTCTCAACATGTTTATCATAATTTAACATATAATTCAACATATATTTAACAAAAAAACATAATTTAGTTGACTTTTTTGGCAATTGTTTTTTAAAATTTCTTAGTTTTTATAAAGAAAAATTAAGAATAACAACTTTATTCAGCTACATTTGTGTGTTTCTAAACATGTAAATCGTAATTTAACATATAATTCAAAATACATTGAATAAAAAACATAATTTAGTTGACTTTTTTGGCAATTTTTATAAAAAAATTTTAATTTTTATAAAGAAAAATCAAAAATAACTACTTTATTCAACTAAATTTATGTTTCTAAAAATGTTAATCATAATTTAACATATAATTCAACATATATTGAACAAAAAAACATTAATTTAGTTGACTTTTTTGGCAATTTTTTTTTAAATTTCTTAGTTTTTATAAAGAAAAATTAAAAATAACAACTTTTTTCAGATAAATTTATGTTTCTAAACATGTTTATCATAATTTAACATATAATTCAACATTTATTTAACAAAAAAACATAATTTAGTTGACTTTTTTGGCAATTTTTTTTTAAATTTCTTAGTTTTTATAAAGAAAAATTAAAAATAACAACTTTTTTCAGCTAAATTTATGTTTCTCAACATGTTTATCATAATTTAACATATAATTCAACATATATTGAACAAAAAAACATAATTTAGTTGACTTTTTTGGCAATTTTTTTTTAAATTTCTTAGTTTTTATAAAGAAAAATTAAGAATAACAACTTTATTCAGCTAAATGTATGTTTCTAAACATGTAAATCGTAATTTAATATATAATTCAACATATATTGAACAAAAAAACATAATTTAGTTGACTTTTTTGGCAATTTTTTTTAAATTTCTTAGTTTTTATAAAGAAAAATTAAAATTAACAACTTTTTTCAGCTAAATTTATGTTTCTAAACATGTTTATCATAATTTAACATATAATTCAACATATATTGAACAAAAAAACATAATTTAGTTGACTTTTTTGGCAATTGTTTTTTAAAATTTCTTAGTTTTTATAAAGAAAAATTAAGAATAACAACTTTATTCAGCTAAATGTATGTTTCTAAACATGTAAATCGTAATTTAATATATAATTCAACATATATTGAACAAAAAAACATAATTTAGTTGACTTTTTTGGCAATTTTTTTTAATTTTCTTAGTTTTTATAAAGAAAAATTAAAATTAACAACTTTTTTCAGCTAAATTTATGTTTCTAAACATGTTTATCATAATTTAACATATAATTCAACATATATTTAACAAAAAACATAATTTAGTTGACTTTTTTGGCAATTTTTTAAAAATTTGTTAATTTTGATAAAGAGAAATTAAAAATAACAACTTTATTCAACTAAATTTATGTTTCTAAAAATGTTAATCATAATTTAACATATAATTCAACATCATATATTGAACAAAAAAACATAATAATGTGGTCACTTTTTTGGCAATTTTTTTTAAAATTTCTTAGTTTTTATAAATAAAAATTAAAAATAACAACTTTTTTCAGCTAAATTTATGTTTCTAAACATGTTTATCATAATCTAACATATAATTCAACATATATTGAACAAAAAACATAATTTAGTTGACTTTTTTGGCAATTTTTTTTAAATTTCTTAGTTTTTACAAAGAAAAATTAAAAATAACAACTTTTTTCAGCTAAATTTATGTTTCTCAACATGTTTATCATAATTTAACATATAATTCAACATATATTTAACAAAAAAACATAATTTAGTTGACTTTTTTGGCAATTGTTTTTTAAAATTTCTTAGTTTTTATAAAGAAAAATTAAGAATAACAACTTTATTCAGCTACATTTGTGTGTTTCTAAACATGTAAATCGTAATTTAACATATAATTCAAAATACATTTAATAAAAAACATAATTTAGTTGACTTTTTTGGCAATTTTTTAAAAATTTGTTAATTTGTATAAAGAGAAATTAAGAATAACAACTTCATTCAGCTACATTTGTGTGTTTCTAAACATGTAAATCGTAATTTAACATATAATTCAACATACATTTAATAAAAAACATAATTTAGTTGACTTTTTTGGCAATTTTTATAAAAATTTCTTAATTTTTATAAAGAAAAATCAAAAATAACTACTTTATTCAACTAAATTTATGTTTCTAAAAATGTTAATCATAATTTAACATATAATTCAACATATATTGAACAAAAACACATTAATTTAGTTGACTTTTTTGGTAATTTTTTTTTAAATTTCTTAGTTTTTATAAAGAAAAATTAAAAATAACAACTTTTTTCAGCTAAATTTATGTTTCTAAACATGTTTATCATAATTTAACATATAATTCAACATTTATTTAACAAAAAAACATAATTTACTTGACTTTTTTGGCAATTTTTTAAAAATTTGTTAATTTTTATAAAGAAAAATTAAAAATAACAACTTTTTTCAGCTAAATTTATGTTTCTAAAAATGTTAATCATAATTTAACATATAATTCAACATATATTGAACAAAAAAACATAATTTAGTTGACTTTTTTGGCATTTTTTTTTAAATTTCTTAGTTTTTATAAAGAAAAATTAAAAATAACAACTTTTTTCAGCTAAATTTGCGTGTTTCTAAACATGTTTATCATAATTTAACATATAATTCAACATATATTTAACAAAAAAAAATAATTTTGTTGACTTTTTTGGCAATTTTTTTAAAAATTTCTTAATTTTTATAAAGAAGGAAAAAACATAATTTAGTTGACTTTTTTGGCAATTTTTTTTTAAATTTCTTAGTTTTTATAAAGAAAAATTAAAAATAACAACTTTTTTCAGCTAAATTTATGTTTCTCAACATGTTTATCATAATTTAACATATAATTCAACATATATTGAACAAAAAAACATAATTTAGTTGACTTTTTTGGCAATTGTTTTATAAAATTTCTTAGTTTTTATAAAGAAAAATTAAGAATAACAACTTTATTCAGCTAAATGTATGTTTCTAAACATGTAAATCGTAATTTAATATATAATTCAACATATATTGAACAAAAAAACATAATTTAGTTGATTTTTTTGGCAATTTTTTTTTAATTTCTTAGTTTTTATAAAGAAAAATTAAAATTAACAACTTTTTTCAGCTAAATTTATGTTTCTAAACATGTTTATAATAATTTAACATATAATTCAACATATATTTAACAAAAAACATAATTTAGTTGACTTTTTTGGCAATTTTTTAAAAATTTGTTAATTTTTATAAAGAGAAATTAAAAATAACAACTTTATTCAACTAAATTTATGTTTCTAAAAATGTTAATCATAATTTAACATAATATTCAACATCATATATTGAACAAAAAAACATAATAATGTGGTCACTTTTTTGGCAATTTTTTTTTAAATTTCTTAGTTTTTATAAAGAAAAATTAAGAATAACAACTTTATTCAGCTAAATGTATGTTTCTAAACATGTAAATCGTAATTTAATATATAATTCAACATATATTGAACAAAAAAACATAATTTAGTTGACTTTTTTGGCAATTTTTTTTTAAATTTCTTAGTTTTTATAAAGAAAAATTAAAATTAACAACTTTTTTCAGCTAAATTTATGTTTCTAAACATGTTTATCATAATTTAACATATAATTCAACATTTATTTAACAAAAAAACATAATTTAGTTGACTTTTTTGGCAATTTTTTTTAAAATTTCTTAGTTTTTATAAAGAAAAATTAAAAATAACAACTTTTT
The DNA here is from genome assembly GCA_949752835.1 of Empis stercorea. NCBI lineage: Eukaryota > Metazoa > Arthropoda > Insecta > Diptera > Empididae > Empis > Empis stercorea. The sequence continues at coordinate 34,715,740 of OX457086.1, read as the reverse complement.
TCAGCTAAATTTATGTTTCTAAACATGTTTATCATAATTTAACATATAATTCAACATTTATTTAACAAAAAAACATAATTTAGTTGACTTTTTTGGAAATTTTTTTTAAAATTTCTTAGTTTTTATAAAGAAAAATTAAAAATAACAACTTTTTTCAGCTAAATTTATGTTTCTCAACATGTTTATCATAATTTAACATATAATTCAACATATATTGAACAAAAAAACATAATTTAGTTGACTTTTTTGGCAATTTTTTTTTAAATTTCTTAGTTTTTATAAAGAAAAATTAAAAATAACAACTTTTTTCAGCTAAATTTATGTTTCTAAAAATGTTAATCATAATTTAACATATAATTCAACATATATTGAACAAAATAACATTAATTTAGTTGACTTTTTTGGCAATTTTTTTTTAAATTTCTTAGTTTTTATAAAGAAAAATTAAAAATAACAACTTTTTTCAGCTAAATTTATGTTTCTAAACATGTTTATCATAATTTAACATATAATTCAACATTTATTTAACAAAAAAACATAATTTAGTTGACTTTTTTGGCAATTTTTTAAAAATTCCTTAGTTTTTATAAAGAAAAATTAAAAATAACAACTTTTTTCAGCTAAATGTATGTTTCTAAACATGTAAATCGTAATTTAATATATAATTCAACATATATTTAGCAAAAAAACATAATTTTGTTGACTTTTTTGGCAATTTTTTTTCAAATTTCTTAGTTTTTATAAAGAAAAATTAAAAATAACAACTTTTTTCAGCTAAATTTATGTTTCTAAACATGTTTATCATAATTTAACATATAATTCAACATTTATTTAACAAAAAAACATAATTTAGTTGACTTTTTTGCAATTTTTTTTAAAATTTCTTAGTTTTTATAAAGAAAAATTAAAAATAACAACTTTTTTCAGCTAAATTTATGTTTCTCAACATGTTTATCATAATTTAACATATAATTCAACATATATTGAACAAAAAAACATAATTTAGTTGACTTTTTTGGCAATTTTTTTTTAAATTTCTTAGTTTTTATAAAGAAAAATTAAAAATAACAACTTTTTTCAGCTAAATTTATGTTTCTAAAAATGTTAATCATAATTTAACATATAATTCAACATATATTGAACAAAAAAACATAATTTAGTTGACTTTTTTGGCAATTTTTTTTTAAATTTCTTAGTTTTTATAAAGAAAAATTAAAAATAACAACTTTTTTCAACTAAATTTATGTTTCTAAAAATGTTAATCATAATTTAACATATAATTCAACATATATTGAACAAAAAAACATTAATTTAGTTGACTTTTCTGGCAATTTTTTTTTAAATTTCTTAGTTTTTATAAAGAAAAATTAAAAATAACAACTTTTTTCAGCTAAATTTATGTTTCTAAACATGTTTATCATAATTTAACATATAATTCAACATTTATTTAACAAAAAAACATAATTTAGTTGACTTTTTTGGCAATTTTTTAAAAATTTGTTAATTTTTATAAAGAAAAATTAAAAATAACAACTTTTTTCAGCTAAATGTATGTTTCTAAACATGTTTATCATAATTTAACATATAATTCAACATTTATTTAACAAAAAAACATAATTTAGTTGACTTTTTTGGCAATTTTTTTTAAAATTTCTTAGTTTTTATAAAGAAAAATTAAAAATAACAACTTTTTTCAGCTAAATTTATGTTTCTAAACATGTTTATCATAATTTAACATATAATTCAACATATATTTAACAAAAAAACATAATTTAGTTGACTTTTTTGGCAATTTTTATAAAAATTTCTTAATTTTTATAAAGAAAAATCAAAAATAACTACTTTATTCAACTAAATGTATGTTTCTAAAAATGTTAATCATAATTTAACATATAATTCAACATATATTGAACAAAAAAACATTAATTTAGTTGACTTTTTTGGCAATTTTTTTTTAAATTTCTTAGTTTTTATAAAGAAAAATTAAAAATAACAACTTTTTTCAGCTAAATTTATGTTTCTAAACATGTTTATCATAATTTAACATATAATTCAACATTTATTTAACAAAAAAACATAATTTAGTTGACTTTTTTGGCAATTTTTTAAAAATTTGTTAATTTTTATAAAAAAAATTAAAAATAACAACTTTTTTCAGCTAAATTTATGTTTCTAAAAATGTTAATCATAATTTAACATATAATTCAACATATATTGAACAAAAAAACATAATTTAGTTGACTTTTTTGGCAATTTTTTTTTAAATTTCTTAGTTTTTATAAAGAAAAATTAAAAATAACAACTTTTTTCAGCTAAATTTGCGTGTTTCTAAACATGTTTATCATAATTTAACATATAATTCAACATATATTTAGCAAAAAAACATAATTTTGTTGACTTTTTTGGCAATTTTTTTTTAAATTTCTTAGTTTTTATAAAGAAAAATTAAAAATAACAACTTTTTTCAGCTAAATTTATGTTTCTAAACATGTTTATCATAATTTAACATATAATTCAACATTTATTTAACAAAAAAACATAATTTAGTTGACTTTTTTGGCAATTTTTTTTTAAATTTCTTAGTTTTTATAAAGAAAAATTAAAAATAACAACTTTTTTCAGCTAAATTAATGTTTCTAAAAATGTTAATCATAATTTAACATATAATTCAACATATATTGAACAAAAAAACATAATTTAGTTGACTTTTTTGGCAATTTTTTTTTAAACTTCTTAGTTTTTATAAAGAAAAATTAAAAATAACAACTTTTTTCAGCTAAATTTGCGTGTTTCTAAACATGTTTATCATAATTTAACATATAATTCAACATATATTTAACAAAAAAAAATAATTTTGTTGACTTTTTTGGCAATTTTTTTAAAAATTTCTTAATTTTTATAAAGAAGGAAAAAACATAATTTAGTTGACTTTTTTGGCAATTTTTTTTTAAATTTCTTAGTTTTTATAAAGAAAAATTAAAAATAACAACTTTTTTCAGCTAAATTTATGTTTCTCAACATGTTTATCATAATTTAACATATAATTCAACATATATTGAACAAAAAAACATAATTTAGTTGACTTTTTTGGCAATTGTTTTATAAAATTTCTTAGTTTTTATAAAGAAAAATTAAGAATAACAACTTTATTCAGCTAAATGTATGTTTCTAAACATGTAAATCGTAATTTAATATATAATTCAACATATATTGAACAAAAAAACAGAATTTAGTGGACTTTTTTGGCAATTTTTTTTAAATTTCTTAGTTTTTATAAAGAAAAATTAAAATTAACAACTTTTTTCAGCTAAATTTATGTTTCTAAACATGTTTATAATAATTTAACATATAATTCAACATATATTTAACAAAAAACATAATTTAGTTGACTTTTTTGGCAATTTTTTAAAAATTTGTTAATTTTTATAAAGAGAAATTAAAAATAACAACTTTATTCAACTAAATTTATGTTTCTAAAAATGTTAATCATAATTTAACATAATATTCAACATCATATATTGAACAAAAAAACATAATAATGTGGTCACTTTTTTGGCAATTTTTTTTTAAATTTCTTAGTTTTTATAAAGAAAAATTAAGAATAACAACTTTATTCAGCTAAATGTATGTTTCTAAACATGTAAATCGTAATTTAATATATAATTCAACATATATTGAACAAAAAAACATAATTTAGTTGACTTTTTTGGCAATTTTTTTAAATTTCTTAGTTTTTATAAAGAAAAATTAAAATTAACAACTTTTTTCAGCTAAATTTATGTTTCTAAACATGTTTATCATAATTTAACATATAATTCAACATATATTTAACAAAAAAACATAATTTAGTTGACTTTTTTGGCAATTGTTTTTTAAAATTTCTTAGTTTTTATAAAGAAAAATTAAGAATAACAACTTTATTCAGCTACATTTGTGTGTTTCTAAACATGTAAATCGTAATTTAACATATAATTCAAAATACATTGAATAAAAAACATAATTTAGTTGACTTTTTTGGCAATTTTTTAAAAATTTGTTAATTTTTATAACGAGAAATTAAGAATAACAACTTCATTCAGCTACATTTGTGTGTTTCTAAACATGTAAATCGTAATTTAACATATAATTCAACATACATTTAATAAAAAACTTAATTTAGTTGACTTTTTTGGCAATTTTTATAAAAAATTTTTAATTTTTATAAAGAAAAATCAAAAATAACTACTTTATTCAACTAAATTTATGTTTCTAAAAATGTTAATCATAATTTAACATATAATTCAACATATATTGAACAAAAAAACATTAATTTAGTTGACTTTTTTGGCAATTTTTTTTTAAATTTCTTAGTTTTTATAAAGAAAAATTAAAAATAACAACTTTTTTCAGCTAAATTTATGTTTCTCAACATGTTTATCATAATTTAACATATAATTCAACATATATTGAACAAAAAAACATAATTTAGTTGACTTTTTTGGCAATTTTTTTTAAATTTCTTAGTTTGTACAAAGAAAAATTAAAAATAACAACTTTATTCAGCTAAATGTATGTTTCTAAACATGTAAATCGTAATTTAATATATAATTCAACATATATTGAACAAAAAAACATAATTTAGTTGACTTTTTTGGCAATTTTTTTTAAATTTCTTAGTTTTTATAAAGAAAAATTAAAATTAACAACTTTTTTCAGCTAAATTTATGTTTCTAAACATGTTAATCATAATTTAACATAATATTCAACATCATATATTGAACAAAAAAACATAATAATGTGGTCACTTTTTTGGCAATTTTTTTTTAAATTTCTTAGTTATTATAAATAAAAATTAAAAATAACAACTTTTTTCAGCTAAATTTATGTTTCTAAACATGTTTATCATAATCTAACATATAATTCAACATATATTGAACAAAAAAACATAATTTAGTTGACTTTTTTGGCAATTTTTTTTAAATTTCTTAGTTTGTACAAAGAAAAATTAAAAATAACAACTTTTTTCAGCTAAATTTATGTTTCTCAACATGTTTATCATAATTTAACATATAATTCAACATATATTTAACAAAAAAACATAATTTAGTTGACTTTTTTGGCAATTGTTTTTTAAAATTTCTTAGTTTTTATAAAGAAAAATTAAGAATAACAACTTTATTCAGCTACATTTGTGTGTTTCTAAACATGTAAATCGTAATTTAACATATAATTCAAAATACATTGAATAAAAAACATAATTTAGTTGACTTTTTTGGCAATTTTTTAAAAATTTGTTAATTTTTATAAAGAGAAATTAAGAATAACAACTTCATTCAGCTACATTTGTGTATTTCTAAACATGTAAATCGTAATTTAACATATAATTCAACATACATTTAATAAGAAACTTAATTTAGTTGACTTTTTTGGCAATTTTTATAAAAAAATTTTAATTTTTATAAAGAAAAATCAAAAATAACTACTTTATTCAACTAAATTTATGTTTCTAAAAATGTTAATCATAATTTAACATATAATTCAACATTTATTTAACAAAAAAACATTAATTTAGTTGACTTTTTTGGCAATTTTTTTTTAAATTTCTTAGTTTTTATAAAGAAAAATTAAAAATAACAACTTTTTTCAGATAAATTTATGTTTCTAAACATGTTTATCATAATTTAACATATAATTCAACATTTATTTAACAAAAAAACATAATTTAGTTGACTTTTTTGGCAATTTTTTTTTAAATTTCTTAGTTTTTATAAAGAAAAATTAAAAATAACAACTTTTTTCAGCTAAATTTATGTTTCTCAACATGTTTATCATAATTTAACATATAATTCAACATATATTGAACAAAAAAACATAATTTAGTTGACTTTTTTGGCAATTTTTTTTTAAATTTCTTAGTTTTTATAAAGAAAAATTAAGAATAACAACTTTATTCAGCTAAATGTATGTTTCTAAACATGTAAATCGTAATTTAATATATAATTCAACATATATTGAACAAAAAAACATAATTTAGTTGACTTTTTTGGCAATTTTTTTTAAATTTCTTAGTTTTTATAAAGAAAAATTAAAATTAACAACTTTTTTCAGCTAAATTTATGTTTCTAAACATGTTTATCATAATTTAACATATAATTCAACATATATTTAACAAAAAAACATAATTTAGTTGACTTTTTTGGCAATTTTTTAAAAATTTGTTAATTTTTATAAAGAGAAATTAAAAATAACAACTTTATTCAACTAAATTTATGTTTCTAAAAATGTTAATCATAATTTAACATATAATTCAACATCATATATTGAACAAAAACACATAATAATGTGGTCTCTTTTTAGGCAATTTTTTTTTAAATTTCTTAGTTTTTATAAATAAAAATTAAAAATAACAACTTCTTTCAGCTAAATTTATGTTTCTAAACATGTTTATCATAATCTAACATATAATTCAACATATATTGAACAAAAAAACATAATTTAGTTGACTTTTTTGGCAATTTTTTTTAAATTTCTTCGTTTTTACAAAGAAAAATTAAAAATAACAACTTTTTTCAGCTAAATTTATGTTTCTCAACATGTTTATCATAATTTAACATATAATTCAACATATATTTAGCAAAAAAACATAATTTAGTTGAGTTTTTTGGCAATTGTTTTTTAAAATTTCTTAGTTTTTATAAAGAAAAATTAAGAATAACAACTTTATTCAGCTACATTTGTGTGTTTCTAAACATGTAAATCGTAATTTAACATATAATTCAAAATACATTTAATAAAAAACATAATTTAGTTGACTTTTTTGGCTTAGTTTTATAAAGAAAAATTAAAAATAACAACTTTTTTCAGCTAAATTTATGTTTCTCAACATGTTTATCATAATTTAACATATAATTCAACATATATTTAGCAAAAAAACATAATTTAGATGAGTTTTTTGGCAATTGTTTTTTTAAATTTCTTAGTTTTTATAAAGAAAAATTAAAAATAACAACTTTATTCAACTAAATTTAAGTTTCTCGCATAACCTTTGAATTAATTACAAACGGATTTATAATCGTTTGATCTTGTTTTTTAATTAAATTTTTTCCACTGTTCATAATTCCATCTACCCGGAAGTAATAAGCATAAGTTTGCTTATGATGTATGATATTTTTGAAAAAGTCGTGTTAAGATAGTTTATATGTTTTTAGTTTGTTTTGTATATTGAATGCGTTAGTTTTTCTAGGGTTGGGATTTTAATGAAATTTGCTCGGAATTCTATTTTCTTTTTTGGGGGGTTTACGCGTTGTGTTTAGCTTCAAATAACAGGAACCATGTACACAGTTGAATTATTGCGTAGCAATGCAGTTACTGTATTTTGGCTTATTTGTGGGCACCTTAATACTGTAATTTTTGTCAGTAAAGGAAAAAAGACATTTGGGTGTGTTCACAATGTAAACCAAGATTTTAGTTTTTTACACCTTAATACTCCCTTTTTGTTTTACCCAGTAAGTAGTTTTGTGGTGTTTTACCTGTAATTATGTCTCGTTGTGAATTATTTGAGTTAATTCTTATTTTTTTATTTTATTTACTGCCATTTTGAATTACTGATTTTAATTCAAAATGGCAGTAAATAAAATAATGATTTAATGGTTAGCATGAAGTTCCATATGCTTTTTAATAGGTGTCGTGAATTTTTTGTATTGTATTTTTTTGTTGATATGTGAGATTAAGTAAGTTCAAAATGGGACAAAAACCGCGTGTTTTTTTTAAAAAATATATTAGGCTGTGCTGAGGAAGTCCGTATACTTCAGTTAATTTTTTCTCGGGAAGAAATTCGTTAAAAATTCTATCGAATATTCTTTTATTTGGGGATAACGCGTAGAGATGAATTACAATTAATAGAAACTATGTACACATTTGAATTGGTGCGTTGAAGGGCATTTTCAATATTTTCAGTATATGTCTACCATCAGATTTTAGTTGCGCTCAAAATGCACGGGAACCATATATTTGTTTGAAACTTAATACTGTCATTTATTGTCAATAAAGGAAACCGACAATTGGGTGTGTCCACAATGTAAGCCAAGCTTATTATGTATGCACCTTAATACTGCCATTTTGTGTTACCCAGTTAATAATCTGGTGGTGGTCAACATGGAATTCTATAGGTTTATAAGGTTGTCATGTCTCGTTGTGAATGTTTGGGTTATTTTTATTTTTTATTTTTTAATGTGTTTTATTTTTTGTTGATTTTGCGTGGTATAGGTATATTGTGGATGTTTTTTTCTGGATTTAGAAGAATCTTTATTTTTTTTGTGTTTAAGGTATATGTTTTTAAGATTAATTTAAATTATTTTCCTCTTGGACAAACCCAAGACACGTCATGCAAGACAGACCCAAGACATATCATGCTAGACACACCCAAGAAATGTCAAGCAAGACAAACCCAAGACAAATTGTTTGGTGATGAGAAGTATTTATATATATAAATTGTTTTGCGGTAAGCAGTAACAATTTTTTAGTTAGTGCCCTTTAAGAATAGCGAACCGTAAACGAACCGCCGGCGAAGTCTTTTCTTCATATATGAGTTCGTTTACGAACCGCCTTGGCAGTTCGTAAGCGAACCGGAAACGTAAATGTTAGAATAAGAATAGTAGAAAAAAAAACGTAACGCCAAGAGTTCGCCAAAATCGGTTCGTTTACGAAACGCCGCAACGATTCGTTTTGGAACCGCCAAATTCGGTTCGTTTACGAACTGATTTTATTTCTAGAAATAAAAATACGGAAAAGTTATTTTTTAGCATTTATTTCATATAAAAAATATAATTTTTAACAATAAATAATTATTTCACCACTGATTTAATTTTTTTAAATTTTATTACTTAATTTATTATATAAAACACAAAATTACTTCTTAATATTTTTATTTTATTATATTTAACAAAATACTATTATAAGACACAACCTTCGTCACTCCTGTTTATTTTTGTTATGAAATTATAAAGTTTATTTTAAAAAGGCGTTACTTATCTAGTTCGTATACGGTTCGCCAAAAGCGAATTCGCTTATTTTTCTTAAAGGGTGGTCAAGTTCGAAGGAAACTGGCCACTTGTGTATCAATGTTAAAAACATTGAAAAAATGGCAAAACCTGGCAAAAGTTTATAAACTGTAAAATTATGGAGGAGCTCTAAAAGAGCTATTTTTCATAATTTTAAGCGTATTGCTTATTTTTGTGTGGACATTTATATAAACACATATGTGTGTATATAAAGTTCACATCAATAGTATGAAGTATTTCCTCACAACATGTCTGCATCATGATCATGGTCAAAGAGATTCCCCATTGCTGCATCATGACCGTGATCAGACAGTTTTGGATCAACATATAACTGCATAGCCTGTATATAGGTCCGGTATGGATGTCCATATGTGTTTTTGTAGGTTGTAAAAACTGGAAGGTCGGCAGCAGTCAGCCGTAGTTTTATATTTAGGTACATTTCTTTAAAAAAGGATGAGATGTGTGTCCAACTAGGAACACAAAATTTAATCAGCATTTTCCAGGGATGACCAAAATTGATGGATCAGTGTTCAGTTATGGTTTGTGTTTAATTTTTTAATTTAATGAAATTAGTATTGTTTTCAAGTGAAAGAATTTGTGATTTAGTTATTTTATAGATTTTGTTTCAGTTATATGGTTTCAGGCTTGTTAGTTAATTTGGGTTAAAGTAGCTAAGGGGCCGTGTATTTTGTGATTGAGCAATTTATTTTAATTAGAAAAACATTTTTTGTTGAGGGAAATTTTTGTTAATTTTTATGTAACTCGGTGTGTGTGTACATACATATATATAAATTTTCTTTTTGATTTTAGGACCAATTTATCTTAAATTACCATATCAATGTTATAATTTTGTTGTTTTCACAAAAAGGCTTTTAATTATGTTATCCTGTGCTGTAAAAAAAAACTAATTTAGAAAAAACATTTTTTCAATCTTAAAAAACTTAAAATTTTATTTTTATACAAAAACCTCTTTTTTCAAAAAGAGAACAACTTTCAAAATATTTTTTATATTTAAAAAACAATTTTTAACAGACCATTGATTTTTAATGCTTTATTTGTTTCTAAAAAAATTACTTAACAAATCCTTTTTTTAAAAACAATAGAATTTTTCAAATTTTTTGTCTATTTTATCAAATCTTTAGATAAGTTATACTTTGTTTTTAGTTTAATAAGTTGATTTTACAGTACAGATTTTTGATTGTGTTAATATCTATATAATTATGTATGACTGACGTAAAAAAATTTTTCAATTTACAACACAAAATTCATATACTCTGCAATTCAGGATATTCTTTCATTTTTTAAAAAGCTTTTAATATTTTTTATATTTTGTATTTTGTTAAAGATTATACCAACTTGTGTATATACTTCGCAACAGTATTTAACATCTGAATATGTTACATATACATATAGTGTGGTTATTAGTTGACGTAACTTTTCTTAAATTATGGTATAGATGTTTTCATTGTAATAAACTTTTAAAAAAAGTTTCGAAAAAATTATGTATGTATTTTTGAAAATTTATACTACTTTTCTTTTTTATTAAAAAACAATTATTTACAAACTCTTTTATAGCAAATTTTAATCAATTTAATAACTAGGTTACTAGAGAATCTATACTATTTTTAGTTTTACATTTTACTTTACTGTGTAGGTTTTAATTGTGTTATGATTTGACTATCAATGAAAAGATCTATGTAAGCATATTTCATAATAAGGGTCTTTTACTCTAAAATAATAAGAACTTTAATTTTAGTCGTAAAGAAATATGTGTGACAATTTTTTATGGTACTTTTATTTTTGCCAATATTTACTTTTTGTCAGCCTACCTTTTACCTTTTTAATATATATAAAAATTTTGTTTGCTATATATAGAAAACTTATGAAAAATGTATATATGTGTGTATATGTAGTAAGATCTCTAGCTATCATTATGGTGTGACACTTTTATTAATATTTATATATATAATTATGAGAAAAATTTGGAAATTTTTGTTAATGTGGGAGTTTAATTGGTTTTTCGGCATCCTTCTTTATGTTTCATTTTCATCCTTCTTTATATTTTTAGTGATGTATTTTTAATAATTTATAAATAAGGTTCATATTTTCCCATTAGTGGCGTGAGGTGGAGTCTGTTTTTATAATCGTGATTCCTGTTTTTATGTAGCTTTATTCAATAATACTCATGTATTGTTGTGCGTCTTTGAATTGGATATTTTTCTTTACTATGGTGAATTTTTCGGTTCTTTTATGTCCTGTATTTATGAAATGTGTATTATAGTTTTGTTTAATTTGGTTTTTGATGTTTTGGTTATTGGCGTATGATGTGTTACACATGGTTAAGTTGGTTTGATAATAATTTTGTTTTAGTGTTTGTGTACCATATGTCCTTATTTTTTGAATCGGTTAAAGAAAAATTAAAAATAACAACTTTTTTCAGCTAAATTTATGTTTCTAAACATGTTTATCATAATTTAACATATAATTCAACATATTATTAACAAAAAAACATAATTTAGTTGACTTTTTTGGCATTTTTTTTTTAAATTTCTTAGTTTTTATAAAGAAAAATTAAAAGTAACTACTTTTTTCAGCTAAATTTATGTTTCTAAACATGTTTATCATAATTTAACATAAAATTCAACATATATTTAACAAAAAACATAATTTAGTTGACTTTTTTGGCAATTTTTTAAAAATTTGTAAATTTTTATAAAGAAAAATTAAGAATAACAAATTTATTCAGCTAAATTTATGTTTCTAAACATGTAAATCGTAATTTAACATATAATTCAACATACATTTAACAAAAAAACATAATTTAGTTGACTTTTTTGGCCATTTTTTTTTAAATTTCTTAGTTTTTATAAAGAAAAATTAAAAATAACAACTTTTCTCAGCTAAATTTATGTTTCTAAATGTGTTTGTCATAATTTAACATATAATTCAACATATATTTAACAAAAAAACATAATTTAGTTAACTTTTTTGACAATTTTTTTTTAAATTTCTTAGTTTTTATAAAGAAAAATTAAAAATAACAACTTTTCTCAGCTAAATTTATGTTTCTAAACATGTTTATCATAATTTAACATATAATTCAACATATATTTAACAAAAAACATTATTTAGTTGACTTTCTTGGCAATTTTTTAAAAATTTGTTAATTTTTATAAAGAAAAATTAAGAATAACAACTTTATTCAGCTAAATGTATGTTTCTAAACATATAAAACGTAATTTAACATATAATTCAACATATATTGAACAAAAAAACATAATTTAGTTGACTTTTTTGGCAATTGTTTTTTAAAATTTCGTAGTTTTTATAACGAAAAATTAAGAATAACAACTTTATTCAGCTAAATGTATGTTTCTAAACATATAAATCGTAATTTAACATATAATTCAACATACATTTAATAAAAAAACATAAGTTAGGTGACTTTTTTGGCAATTTTTATAAAAATTGCTTAATTTTTATAAAGAAAAATTAAATTAAACATATTTAACAAAAAAACATAATTTAGTTGACTTTTTTGGCAATTTTTTTAAAAAATTTTTAATTTTTATAAAGAAAAATTAAAATAACAACTTTGTTCAACTAAATTTAAGTTTCTCGCATAACCTTTGAATTAATTACAAACGGATTTATAATCGTTTGATCTTTTTTTTTAATTGAATTTTTTCCACTGTTCATAATTCCATCTACCCGGAAGTAATAAGCATAAGTTTGCTTATGTATGATATTTTTGAAAAAGTCGTGTTAAGATAGTTTATATGTTTTTAGTTTGTTTTGTATATTGAATGCGTTAGTTTTTTTACTTAACAAATCCTTTTTTTAAAAACAATAGAATTTTTCAAATTTTTTTTCTATTTTATCAAATCTTTAGATAAGTTATACTTTGTTTTTAGTTTAATAAGTTGATTTTACAGTACAGATTTTTGATTGTGTTAATATCTATATAATTATGTATGACTGACGTAAAAAAATTTTTCAATTTACAACACAAAATTCATATACTCTGCAATTCAGGATATTCTTTCATTTTTTAAAAAGCTTTTAATATTTTTTATATTTTGTATTTTGTTAAAGATTATACCAACTTGTGTATATACTTCGCAACAGTATTTAACATCTGAATATGTTACATATACATATAGTGTGGTTATTAGTTGACGTAACTTTTCTTAAATTATGGTATAGATGTTTTCATTGTAATAAACTTTTAAAAAAAGTTTCGAAAAAATTATGTATGTATTTTTGAAAATTTATACTACTTTTCTTTTTTATTAAAAAACAATTATTTACAAACTCTTTTATAGCAAATTTTAATCAATTTAATAACTAGGTTACTAGAGAATCTATACTATTTTTAGTTTTACATTTTACTTTACTGTGTAGGTTTTAATTGTGTTATGATTTGACTATCAATGAAAAGATCTATGTAAGCATATTTCATAATAAGGGTCTTTTACTCTAAAATAATAAGAACTTTAATTTTAGTCGTAAAGAAATATGTGTGACAATTTTTTATGGTACTTTTATTTTTGCCAATATTTACTTTTTGTCAGCCTACCTTTTACCTTTTTAATATATATAAAAATTTTGTTTGCTATATATAGAAAACTTATGAAAAATGTATATATGTGTGTATATGTAGTAAGATCTCTAGCTATCATTATGGTGTGACACTTTTATTAATATTTATATATATAATTATGAGAAAAATTTGGAAATTTTTGTTAATGTGGGAGTTTAATTGGTTTTTCGGCATCCTTCTTTATGTTTCATTTTCATCCTTCTTTATATTTTTAGTGATGTATTTTTAATAATTTATAAATAAGGTTCATATTTTCCCATTAGTGGCGTGAGGTGGAGTCTGTTTTTATAATCGTGATTCCTGTTTTTATGTAGCTTTATTCAATAATACTCATGTATTGTTGTGCGTCTTTGAATTGGATATTTTTCTTTACTATGGTGAATTTTTCGGTTCTTTTATGTCCTGTATTTATGAAATGTGTATTATAGTTTTGTTTAATTTGGTTTTTGATGTTTTGGTTATTGGCGTATGATGTGTTACACATGGTTAAGTTGGTTTGATAATAATTTTGTTTTAGTGTTTGTGTACCATATGTCCTTATTTTTTGAATCGGTTAAAGAAAAATTAAAAATAACAACTTTTTTCAGCTAAATTTATGTTTCTAAACATGTTTATCATAATTTAACATATAATTCAACATATTATTAACAAAAAAACATAATTTAGTTGACTTTTTTGGCATTTTTTTTTTAAATTTCTTAGTTTTTATAAAGAAAAATTAAAAGTAACTACTTTTTTCAGCTAAATTTATGTTTCTAAACATGTTTATCATAATTTAACATAAAATTCAACATATATTTAACAAAAAACATAATTTAGTTGACTTTTTTGGCAATTTTTTAAAAATTTGTAAATTTTTATAAAGAAAAATTAAGAATAACAAATTTATTCAGCTAAATTTATGTTTCTAAACATGTAAATCGTAATTTAACATATAATTCAACATACATTTAACAAAAAAACATAATTTAGTTGACTTTTTTGGCCATTTTTTTTTAAATTTCTTAGTTTTTATAAAGAAAAATTAAAAATAACAACTTTTCTCAGCTAAATTTATGTTTCTAAATGTGTTTGTCATAATTTAACATATAATTCAACATATATTTAACAAAAAAACATAATTTAGTTAACTTTTTTGACAATTTTTTTTTAAATTTCTTAGTTTTTATAAAGAAAAATTAAAAATAACAACTTTTCTCAGCTAAATTTATGTTTCTAAACATGTTTATCATAATTTAACATATAATTCAACATATATTTAACAAAAAACATTATTTAGTTGACTTTCTTGGCAATTTTTTAAAAATTTGTTAATTTTTATAAAGAAAAATTAAGAATAACAACTTTATTCAGCTAAATGTATGTTTCTAAACATATAAAACGTAATTTAACATATAATTCAACATATATTGAACAAAAAAACATAATTTAGTTGACTTTTTTGGCAATTGTTTTTTAAAATTTCGTAGTTTTTATAACGAAAAATTAAGAATAACAACTTTATTCAGCTAAATGTATGTTTCTAAACATATAAATCGTAATTTAACATATAATTCAACATACATTTAATAAAAAAACATAAGTTAGGTGACTTTTTTGGCAATTTTTATAAAAATTGCTTAATTTTTATAAAGAAAAATTAAATTAAACATATTTAACAAAAAAACATAATTTAGTTGACTTTTTTGGCAATTTTTTTAAAAAATTTTTAATTTTTATAAAGAAAAATTAAAATAACAACTTTGTTCAACTAAATTTAAGTTTCTCGCATAACCTTTGAATTAATTACAAACGGATTTATAATCGTTTGATCTTTTTTTTTAATTGAATTTTTTCCACTGTTCATAATTCCATCTACCCGGAAGTAATAAGCATAAGTTTGCTTATGTATGATATTTTTGAAAAAGTCGTGTTAAGATAGTTTATATGTTTTTAGTTTGTTTTGTATATTGAATGCGTTAGTTTTTTTACTTAACAAATCCTTTTTTTAAAAACAATAGAATTTTTCAAATTTTTTTTCTATTTTATCAAATCTTTAGATAAGTTATACTTTGTTTTTAGTTTAATAAGTTGATTTTACAGTACAGATTTTTGATTGTGTTAATATCTATATAATTATGTATGACTGACGTAAAAAAATTTTTCAATTTACAACACAAAATTCATATACTCTGCAATTCAGGATATTCTTTCATTTTTTAAAAAGCTTTTAATATTTTTTATATTTTGTATTTTGTTAAAGATTATACCAACTTGTGTATATACTTCGCAACAGTATTTAACATCTGAATATGTTACATATACATATAGTGTGGTTATTAGTTGACGTAACTTTTCTTAAATTATGGTATAGATGTTTTCATTGTAATAAACTTTTAAAAAAAGTTTCGAAAAAATTATGTATGTATTTTTGAAAATTTATACTACTTTTCTTTTTTATTAAAAAACAATTATTTACAAACTCTTTTATAGCAAATTTTAATCAATTTAATAACTAGGTTACTAGAGAATCTATACTATTTTTAGTTTTACATTTTACTTTACTGTGTAGGTTTTAATTGTGTTATGATTTGACTATCAATGAAAAGATCTATGTAAGCATATTTCATAATAAGGGTCTTTTACTCTAAAATAATAAGAACTTTAATTTTAGTCGTAAAGAAATATGTGTGACAATTTTTTATGGTACTTTTATTTTTGCCAATATTTACTTTTTGTCAGCCTACCTTTTACCTTTTTAATATATATAAAAATTTTGTTTGCTATATATAGAAAACTTATGAAAAATGTATATATGTGTGTATATGTAGTAAGATCTCTAGCTATCATTATGGTGTGACACTTTTATTAATATTTATATATATAATTATGAGAAAAATTTGGAAATTTTTGTTAATGTGGGAGTTTAATTGGTTTTTCGGCATCCTTCTTTATGTTTCATTTTCATCCTTCTTTATATTTTTAGTGATGTATTTTTAATAATTTATAAATAAGGTTCATATTTTCCCATTAGTGGCGTGAGGTGGAGTCTGTTTTTATAATCGTGATTCCTGTTTTTATGTAGCTTTATTCAATAATACTCATGTATTGTTGTGCGTCTTTGAATTGGATATTTTTCTTTACTATGGTGAATTTTTCGGTTCTTTTATGTCCTGTATTTATGAAATGTGTATTATAGTTTTGTTTAATTTGGTTTTTGATGTTTTGGTTATTGGCGTATGATGTGTTACACATGGTTAAGTTGGTTTGATAATAATTTTGTTTTAGTGTTTGTGTACCATATGTCCTTATTTTTTGAATCGGTTAAAGAAAAATTAAAAATAACAACTTTTCTCAGCTAAATTTATGTTTCTAAATGTGTTTGTCATAATTTAACATATAATTCAACATATATTTAACAAAAAAACATAATTTAGTTAACTTTTTTGACAATTTTTTTTTTAAATTTCTTAGTTTTTATAAAGAAAAATTAAAAATAACAACTTTTCTCAGCTAAATTTATGTTTCTAAACATGTTTATCATAATTTAACATATAATTCAACATATATTTAACAAAAAACATTATTTAGTTGACTTTCTTGGCAATTTTTTAAAAATTTGTTAATTTTTATAAAGAAAAATTAAGAATAACAACTTTATTCAGCTAAATGTATGTTTCTAAACATATAAAACGTAATTTAACATATAATTCAACATATATTGAACAAAAAAACATAATTTAGTTGACTTTTTTGGCAATTGTTTTTTAAAATTTCGTAGTTTTTATAACGAAAAATTAAGAATAACAACTTTATTCAGCTAAATGTATGTTTCTAAACATATAAATCGTAATTTAACATATAATTCAACATACATTTAATAAAAAAACATAAGTTAGGTGACTTTTTTGGCAATTTTTATAAAAATTGCTTAATTTTTATAAAGAAAAATTAAATTAAACATATTTAACAAAAAAACATAATTTAGTTGACTTTTTTGGCAATTTTTTTAAAAAATTTTTAATTTTTATAAAGAAAAATTAAAATAACAACTTTGTTCAACTAAATTTAAGTTTCTCGCATAACCTTTGAATTAATTACAAACGGATTTATAATCGTTTGATCTTTTTTTTTAATTGAATTTTTTCCACTGTTCATAATTCCATCTACCCGGAAGTAATAAGCATAAGTTTGCTTATGTATGATATTTTTGAAAAAGTCGTGTTAAGATAGTTTATATGTTTTTAGTTTGTTTTGTATATTGAATGCGTTAGTTTTTCTCGCGATGGGATTTTAATGAAATTTTCTCGGAATTCTTTTTTCTTTTTTTGGGGCGTGTTTAGCTTCAAATAACAGGAACAATGTACACACTTGAATTATTGCGTAACAACGCAGTTGCTGTATTTTTGGCTTATGTCTGTCATCCGCTTTTGGGTGCGTCCACAATGCAAACGAAAACAAATTTGTGGGCACCTTAATACTGTAATTTTTGTCAGTAAAGGATAACAGACATTTGGGTGTGTCCACAATGTAAACCAAGTTTTAAATATTATGCACCATAATACTCCCATTTTGTGTACCCAGTAAGTAGTTTTGTGGTGGTTTACCTGTAATTGTGTCTCGTTGTGAATTATTTGGGTTATTTTTTATTTTTTTATTTTATTTACTGCCATTTTGAATTCCTGTTTTTAATTCAAAATGGCAGTAAATAAAATAATGATTTCATGGTCAGCATGAAGTTCCATATGGTTCTTTATAGGTGTCGTGAATTTTTTGTATTGTATTTTTTTGTTGATTTGTGAGATTAAGTAAGTTCAAAATGGGACAAAAACCTCGTGTTTTTTAAAAAAATATATGAGGCTGTGCTGAGGAAGTCCGTATACTTTAGTTAATTTTTTCTCGGGAAGAAATTCGATAAAAATTCTATCGAATATTCTTTTATTTGGGGATAACGTGTAGAGAAGAATTACAATTAATAGAAACTATGTACACATTTGAATTGGTGCGTAGAATGGCATTTTCAATATTTTCAGTATATGTCTACCATCAGATTTTAGTTGCGCTCACAATGGACGTGAACCATATATTTGTTTGAACCTTAATACTGTCATTTATTGTCAATAAAGGAAACCGACAATTGGGTGTGTCCACAATGTAAGCGAAGCTTATTATGTATGCACCTTAATACTGCCATTTTGTGTTATCCAGTAAATAATCTGGTGGTGGTCAACATGGAATTCTATAGGTTTATAAGGTTGTCATGTATCGTTGTGAATGTTTGGGTTATTTTTATTTTTTATTTTTTAATGTGTTTTATTTTTTGTTGATTTTGCGTGGTATAGGTATATTGTGGATGTTTTTTTCTGGATTTAGAAGAATCCTTAATTTTTTTTGTGTTTAAGGTATATGTTTTTAAGTTTAATTTAAATTATTTTCCTCTTGGAAATATGAGTTGCGGTTTTTAATACTGTAATGCTTAGTTAGTTTTGTTTGTAGGTACGGAGATGGTTAATTTCCCAACAAAAATTCTGTCTTGCATGACAGACCCAAATCATGTCACTAATATGTCTTGGGTGATTTAAAATGTATTAGAAAGAAAGAGATAGGTATACAATATTTTTCAAAATAAAATATTTCATTCTATGCGATGGTTAAGACTATGGTGACTATTACAAAAACTAAAAAAAATTCTATTTTTTGTATACCTCTTTTATTCAGTGTCAGACAGCAAGGTATGGTGTTAGTGTTGTGTAAAAAAAATTGTGAATTTGTTTAATTACATTTTGTTCAGTCATATTTAACTCATAATTATTGTTAAAAAAATTTTATTGATTACTTTTAAACATTATTAGTTTTTAAATAAAAAATAGTGATGTTCATATATAATATGAACTTTTTTTCCACAAAGACAAAATTCATACACGTCTTGCCAGACAAACCCAAGACACGTCATGCAAGACAGACCCAAGACATATCATGCTAGACACACCCATGAAATGTCAAGCAAGACAAAGCCAAGACAAATTGTTTGGTGATGAGAAGTATTTGTATATATAAATTGTTTTGCGGTAAGCAGTAACAATTTTTTAATTAGTTGTCAAGTTCGAAGGAAACTGTCCACTTGTGTATCAATGTTAAAAACATTGAAAAAATGGCAAAACCTGGCAAAAATTTAAAAACTGTAAAAAAATTATTGAGTGGATTATGGAGGAGCTCTGAAAGAGCTATTTTTCATAATTTTAAGCGTATAGCTTATTTTTGTGTGGACATTTATATAAACACATATGTGTGTATATAAAGTTCACATCAATAGTATGAAGTATTTCCTCCCAACATGTCAAAGAGATTCCCCATTGCTTAATCATGACCGTGATTAGACAGTTTTGGATCAACATATACCTGTATAGTATGTATATAGGTCCGGTATGGATGTCCATATGTGTTTTTGTAGGTTGTAAAAACTGGAAGGTCGGCAGCAGTCAGCCGTAGTTTTATATTTAGGTACATTTCTTTAAAAAAGGATGAGATGTGTGTCCAACTAGGAACACAAAATTTAATCAGCATTTTCCAGAAAGGACCAAAATTGATTGATCAGTGTTCAGTTATGGTTTGTGTTTAATTTTTTAATTTAATGAAATTAGTATTGTTTTCAAATGAAAGAATTTATGATTTAGTTATTTTATAGATTTTGTTTCAATTATATGGTTTCAGGCTTGTTAGTTAATTTGGGTTAAAGTAGCTAGGGGGCCGTGTATTTTGTGATTGAGCAATTTATTTTAATTAGAAAAACATTTTTTGTTGAGGGAAATTGTTGTTAATTTTTATGTAACTCGGTTTTTATATACATACACATTAACATAATTATATATATGTGTGTGTACATACATATATATAAATTTTCTTTTTGATATTAGGACCAATTTATCTTAAATTACCATATCAATGTTATAATTTTTTTGTTTTCACAAAAAGGCTTTTAATTATGTTATCCTGTGCTGTAAAAAAAAACTAATTAAAAAAAACATTTTTTCAATCTTAAGAAACTTAAAATTTTATTTTTATACAAAAACCTCTTTTTTCAAAAAGAGAACAACTTTCAAAATATTTTTTATATTTAAAAAACAATTTTTAACAGACCATTGATTTTTAATGCTTTATTTGTTTTAAAAAAAATTACTTAACAAATCCTTTTTTTAAAAAACAATAGAATTTTTCAAATTTTTATTCTATTTTATCAAATCTTTGTTTTTAGTTTAATAAGTTGATTTTACAGTACAGATTTTTGATTGTGTTAATATCTATATAATTATGTATGACTGACGAAAAAATTTTTTCAATTTACAACACAAAATTCATATACTCTGCAATTCAGGATATTCTTTCAATTTTTAAAAAACTTTCAATATTTTTTATATTTTGTATTTTGTTAAAGATTATACCAACTTGTGTATATACTTCGCAACAGTATTTAACATCTGAATATGTTACATATACATATAGTGTGGTTATTAGTTGACATAACTTTTCTTAAATTATGGTATAGATGTTTTCATGGTAATAAACTTTTAAAAAAAATTTCGAAAAAATTATGTATGTATTTTTGAAAATTTATACTACTTTTCTTTTTTATTAAAAACAATTATTTAGAAACTCTTTTATAGCAAATTTTAATCGATTTAATAACTAGGTTACTAGAGAATCTATACTATTTTACTTTCCCTTTTATGAATTCACACTTCCAGTATATATGTCGGTATATTTATTTATTTATTTATATATATATATCTCCTCACCTGGCCATAACTCTTAAACGGCTTGACCGATTGAGCGAGCTCAAATTTGGAATTTGAGCTCGTGCCATCAATGGCTTGGTACCATATAAATTTGGGGCCTTTTTGATGACGGGGAAGGGGGCGCGGAGGGCTGTTTAATTTTTGAATGTACCAAAAAAACCATGTGGGGTATCAAATGAAAGGTCTTGACGAGTACATCTCATTGAGGGGTAGTCCGGGGGGCGCCGTGGGTCATGTCGGGCGCAAATCGGGGCAATGTGGGGCCCCATAATACAAAAAATCATGTGGGGTATCAAATGAAAGGTCTTGACGAGTACATCTCATTGGACGGAGGTCCGGGGGCGCCGTGGGTCATGACGGGCGCAAATCGGGGCAATGTGGGGCCCCATAATACAAAAAATCATGGGGGGTATCAAATGAAAGGTCTTGACGAGTACATCTCATTGAGCGGTAGTCCGGTGGGCGCCGTGGGTCATGTCAGGCCCAGAACGGGGGCAATGTGAGGTCCATAATACAAAGAAACATGTGGGGTATCAAATGAAAGGTCTTGACGAGTACATCTCATTGAGCGGTAGTCTGAGGGCGGCGTGGGTCATGTCAGGCCCAGAACGGGGGCAATGTGGGGTCCATAATACAATAAAGCATGAGTATCAAATGAAAGGTCTTAACGAGTACATCTCATTGAGCGGTAGTCTGGGGGCGCCGTGGGTCATGTCAGGCCCAGAACGGGGGCAATGTGGGGTCCATAATACAATAAAACATGTGGGGTATCAAATGAAAGGTTTGACGAGTACATCACATTGGGCGGTAGTCCGGGGGCGCCGTGGGTCATGTCAGGCCCAAAACGGGGTCAATGTGGGGTCCATAATACAAAGAAACATGTGGGGTATCAAATGAAATGTCTTGACGAGTACATCTCATTGGACGGTGGTCCGGGGGGCGCCGTGGGTCATGTCGGGCGCAAATCGGGGCAATGTGGGCTCCATAATACATAAAATCATGTGGGGTATCAAAAGAAAGGTCCTGAAGAGTACATCTAATTGAGCGGTAGTCCGGGGGGCGCCGTCGGTCATCTGAGGCCCAGAACGGGGGCAATGTGGGGTCCATAATACAAAGAAACATGTGGGGTATCAAATGAAAGGTCTCCGACAGTACATCTCAATGGGCAGTAATCCGGAGGCGCCTTTAGTCATCTCGGGCCCAAAACGGGGTAATGTGGGGCCCTATCATACAAAAAATCATGTGGGGTATCAAATGAAAGGTCTTGAAGAGGACATCTTGTTGAGTACTCCGAGAGGTACTCTGGGTCTTGTGGGACCCATAATTCAAAAAGACATGAGAGGTATCAAATAAAAGGTATTGAAGAATACATCGCCCAAAAGTGTCATCTGGGCGCCCATCATAAAAAAAATCATGTGGGGCATCAAATGAAAGGCCTTGAAGAGTAGTCCGAGCAGTACCCTGGGTCATGTGGAGCCAATTATACAAAAAACATGTAGGGCACCGGGGGCCATGGAAGGCCCAAAACATCGGCCACATGTGGAATTCCAAATCGTGCGCCATGAGGAGCTCAAACAAATCATTCCCAAGTTGTCAAAGTATTTAAATATTTTTAGTCGGTCAAATTAATAAATATTTGACCGACTAAAAAGTGTAAAATAAAAAATATAAATAAAAAAAAGTTTTTTAAAAATACTTTCCCTTAAAGAAATATTCAACTAAAAAGTAATAAACAAGCAAATAATACCACATCAATGTACTTTCCCGTTGAAATTGAGCAGCTGTCAACAATAGTAAGGGAAAGGTCAAAGAAAAATTAAAAGTAACTACTTTTTTCAGCTAAATTTATGTTTCTAAACATGTTTTATAAAGAAAAATTAAAAGTAACTACTTTTTTCAGCTAAATTTATGTTTCTAAACATGTTTATCATAATTTAACATAAAATTCAACATATATTTAACAAAAAACATAATTTAGTTGACTTTTTTGGCAATTTTTTAAAAATTTGTAAATTTTTATAAAGAAAAATTAAGAATAACAAATTTATTCAGCTAAATTTATGTTTCTAAACATGTAAATCATAATTTAACATATAATTCAACATACATTTAACAAAAAAACATAATTTAGTTGACTTTTTTGGCAATTTTTTTAAAAATTTCTTAATTTTTATAAAGAAAAATTAAAAATAACTACTTTATTCCACTAAATTTATGTTTCTACAAATGTTAATCATAATTTAACATATAATTCAACATATATTGAACAAAAAAACATAATTTAGTTGACTTTTTTGGCCATTTTTTTTAAAGTTCTTAGTTTTTATAAAGAAAAATTAAAAATAACAACTTTTTTCAGCTAAATATATGTTTCTAAACATGTTTATCATAATTTAACATATAATTTAACATATATTTAACAAAAAAACATAATTTAGTTGACTTTTTTGACAATTTTTTTTACAATTTTTTAGTTTTTATAAAGAAAAATTAAAAATAACAATTTCTTTCAGCTAAATTTATGTTTCTAAACATGTTTATCATAATTTAACATATAATTCAACATATATTTAACAAAAAACATTATTTAGGTGACTTTTTTGGCAATTTTTTAAAAATTTGTTAATTTTTATAAAGAAAAATTAAGAATAACAACTTTATTCAGCTAAATGTATGTTTCTAAACATGTAAATCGTAATTTAACATATAATTCAACATACATTTAATAAAAAAACATAAGTTGACTTTTTTGGCAATTTTTATAAAAATTGCTTAATTTTTATAAAGAAAAATTAAAAATAACAACTTTTTTCAGCTAAATTTATGTTTCTAAACATGTTTATCATAATTTAACATATAATTTTTTAAAAACTTGTTAATTTTTATAAAGAGAAATTAAGAATAACAACTTTATTCAGCTACATTTGTGTGTTTCTAAACATGTAAATCGTAATTTAACATATAATTCAACATACATTTAATAAAAAAACATAATTTAGTTGACTTTTTTGGCAATTTTTATAAAAATTGCTTAATTTTTTAAAATTTCTAAGTTTTTATAAAGAAAAATTAAGAATAACAACTTTATTCAGCTAAATGTATGTTTCTAAACATGTAAATCGTAATTTAACATATAATTCAACATACATTTAATAAAAAAACATAAGTTAGTTGACTTTTTTGGCAATTTTTATAAAGAAAAATTAAAAATAACAACTTTTTTCAGCTAAATTTATGTTTCTAAACATGTTTATCATAATTTAACATATAATTCAACATATATTTAATAAAAAACATAATTTAGTTGACTGTTTTGGCAATTTTTTAAAAACTTGTTAATTTTTATAAAGAGAAATTAAGAATAACAACTTTATTCAGCTACATTTGTGTGTTTCTAAACATGTAAATCGTAATTTAACATATAATTCAACATACATAATAAAAAAACATAATTTAGTTGATTTTTTTGGCAATTTTTATAAAAATTGCTTAATTTTTATAAAGAAAATTAAATTAAACATATTTAACAAAAAAACATAATTTAGTTGACTTTTTTGGCAATTTTTTTAAAAATTTCTTAATATTTATAAAGAAAAATTAAAAATATCTACTTTATTCAACTACATTTACGTTTCTACAAAAGTTAATCATAATTTAACATATAATTCAACATATATTGAATAAAAAAACATAATTTAGTTGACTTTTTTGGCCATTTTTTTTTTAATTTCTTAGTTTTTATAAAGAAAAATTAAAAATAACAACTTTTTTCAGCTAAATTTATGTTTCTAAACATGTTTATCATAATTTAACATATAATTCAACATATATTTAACAAAAAAACATAATTTAGTTGACTTTTTTGACAATTTTTTTTACAATTTTTTAGTTTTTATAAAGAAAAATCAAAAATAACAATTTTTTTCAGCTAAATTTATGTTTCTAAACATGTTTATCATAATTTAACATATAATTCAACATATATTTAACAAAAAACATTATTTAGTTGACTTTTTTGGCAATTTTTTAAAAATTTGTTAATTTTTATAAAGAAAAATTAAGAATAACAACTTTATTCAACTAAATGTATGTTTCTAAACATATAAATCGTAATTTAACATATAATTCAACATATATTGAACAAAAAAACATAATTTAGTTGACTTTTTTGGCAATTGTTTTTTAAAATTTCTTAGTTTTTATAAAGAAAAATTAAGAATAACAACTTTATTCAGCCAAATGTATGTTTCTAAACATGTAAATCGTAATTTAACATATAATTCAACATACATTTAATAAAAAAATATATGTAAGTTAGTTGACTTTTTTGGCAATTTTTATAAAAATTGCTTAATTTTTATAAAGAAAAATTAAATTAAACATATTTAACAAAAAAACATAATTTAGTTGACTTTTTTGACAATTTTTTTTACAATTTTTTAGTTTTTATAAAGAAAAATCAAAAATAACAATTTTTTTCAGCTAAATTTATGTTTCTAAACATGTTTATCATAATTTAACATATAATTCAACATATATTTAACAAAAAACATTATTTAGTTGACTTTTTTGGCAATTTTTTAAAAATTTGTTAATTTTTATAAAGAAAAATTAAGAATAACAACTTTATTCAACTAAATGTATGTTTCTAAACATATAAATCGTAATTTAACATATAATTCAACATATATTGAACAAAAAAACATAATTTAGTTGACTTTTTTGGCAATTGTTTTTTAAAATTTCTTAGTTTTTATAAAGAAAAATTAAGAATAACAACTTTATTCAGCCAAATGTATGTTTCTAAACATGTAAATCGTAATTTAACATATAATTCAACATACATTTAATAAAAAAATATATGTAAGTTAGTTGACTTTTTTGGCAATTTTTATAAAAATTGCTTAATTTTTATAAAGAAAAATTAAATTAAACATATTTAACAAAAAAACATAATTTAGTTGACTTTTTTGACAATTTTTTTAAAAATTTCTTAATTTTTATAAAGAAAAATTAAAATAACAACTTTGTTCAACTAAATTTAAGTTTCTCGCATAACCTTTGAATTAATTACAAACGGATTTATAATCGTTTGATCTTTTTTTTTAATTGAATTTTTTCCACTGTTCATAATTCCATCTACCCGGAAGTAATAAGCATAAGTTTGCTTATGTATGATATTTTTTGAAAAAGTCGTGTTAAGATAGCTTATATGTTTTTAGTTTGTTTTGTATATTGAATGCGTTAGTTTTTCTCGGGTTGGGATTTTAATGAAATTTTCTCGGAATTCTATTTTCTTTTTTGGGGGGTTTACGCGTTGTGTTTAGCTTCAAATAACAGGAACAATGTACACACTTGAATTAGTGCGTAAAAACGCAGTTACTGTATTTTTGACTTATGTCTGTCATCCGATTTTGGGTGCGTCCACAATTTAACAATTCTTAATTTTGTGGGCACCTTAATACTTTAATTTTTGTCAGTAAAGCAAAGCGGACAGTTGGGTGCGTGCACAATGTAAGCGAAGATTAAAAATTATGCACCTTATTATTCCCATTTTGTGTTACCCAGTAAGTAGTTTTGTGGTGGTTTACCTGTAATTGTGTCTCGTTGTGAATTATTTGGGTTATTTTTTATTTTTTTATTTTATTTACTGCCATTTTGAATTCCTGATTTTAATTCAAAATGGCAGTAAATAAAATAATGATTTCATGGTCAGCATGAAGTTCCATATGGTTTTTTATAGGTGTCGTGAATTTTTTGTATTGTATTTTTTTGTTGATTTGTGAGATTAAGTAAGTTCAAAATGGGACAAAAACCGCGTGTTTTTTTAACAAATATATGAGGCTGTGCTGAGGAAGTCCGTATACTTTAGTTAATTTTTTCTCGGGAAGAAATTCGATAAAAATTCTATCGAATATTCTTTTATTTGGGGATAACGCGTATAGAAGAATTACAATTAATAGAAACTATGTACACATTTGAATTGGTGCGTAGAATGGCATTTTCAATATTTTCAGTATAAGTCTACCATCAGATTTTAGTTGCGCTCACAATGCACGCGAACCATATATTTGTTTGAACCATAATACTGTCATTTATTGTCAATAAAGGAAACCGACAATTGGGTGTGTCCACAATGTAAGCGAAGCTTATTATGTAAGCACCTTAATACTGCCATTTTGTCTTACCCAGTAAATAATCTGGAAGTGGTCAACATGGAATTCTATAGGTTTATAAGGTTGTCATGTCTCGTTGTGAATGTTTGGGTTATTTTTATTTTTTATTTTTTAATGTTTTATTTTTTGTTGATTTTGCGTGGTATAGGTATATTGTGGATGTTTTTTTCTGGATTTATAAGAATCCTTGATTTTTTTTGTGTTTAAGGTATATGTTTTTAAGTTTAATTTAAATTATTTTCCTCTTGGAAATATGAGTTGCGGTTTTTAATACTGTAATGCTTAGTTAGTTTTGTTTGTAGGTACGGAGATGTTTAATTTCCCAACAAAAATTCTGTCTTGCATGACAAACCCAAAACATGTCACTAATATGTCTTGGGTAATTTAAAATGTATTAGAAAGAAAGAGATAGGTATACAATATTTTTCAAAATAAAATATTTCATTCTATGCGATGGTTAAGACTATGGTGACTATTACAAAAACTAAAAAAAATTCTATTTTTTGTATATCTCTTTTATTCAGTGTCAGACAGCAAGGTATGGTGTTAGTGTTGTGTAAAAAAAATTGTGAATTTGTTTAATTACATTTTGTTCAGTCATATTTAACTTATAATTATTGTTAAAAAATTTTATTGATTACTTTTAAAGGTTATTAGTTTTTAAATAAAAAATAGTGATGTTCATATATAATATGAACTTTTTTTCCACAAAGACAAAATTCATACACGTCTTGCCAGACAAACCCAAGACACGTCATGCAAGACAGACCCAAGATATATCATGCTAGACACACCCACGAAATGTCAAGCAAGAGAAGTATTTGTATATATAAATTGTTTTGCGGTAAGCAGTAACAATTTTTTAGTTAGTTGTCAAGTTCGAAGGAAACTGGCCACTTGTGTATCAATGTTAAAAACATTGAAAAAATGGCAAAACCTGGCAAAAGTTTATAAACTGTAAAAAAAATATTGAGTGGATTATGGAGGAGCTCTAAAAGAGCTATTTTTCATAATTTTAAGCGTATAGCTTATTTTTGTGTGGACATTTATATAAACACATATGTGTGTATATAAAGTTCACATCAATAGTATGAAGTATTTCCTCCCAACATGTCTGCATCATGATCATGGTCAAAGAGATTCCCCATTGCTTCATCATGACCGTGATCAGACAGTTTTGGATCAACATATACCTGCATAGCATGTATATAGGTCCGGTATGGATGTCCATATGTGTTTTTGTAGGTTGTAAAAACTGGAAGGTCGGCAGCAGTCAGCCGTAGTTTTATATTTAGGTACATTTCTTTAAAAAAGGATGAGATGTGTGTCCAACTAGGAACACAAAATTTAATCAGCATTTTCCAGGGAGGACCAAAATTGATGGATCAGTGTTCAGTTATGGTTTGTGTTTAATTTTTTAATTTAATGAAATTAGTATTGTTTTCAAGTGCAAGAATTTGTGATTTAGTTATTTTATAGATTTTGTTTCAGTTATATGGTTTCAGGCTTGTTAGTTAATTTGGGTTAAAGTAGCTAAGGGGCCGTGTATTTTGTGATTGAGCAATTTATTTTAATTAGAAAAACATTTTTTGTTGGGGGATTATTGTTGTTAATTTTTATGTAACTCGGTTTTTATATACATACACATTAACATAAATATATATATATGTGTGTACATACATATATATAAATTTTCTTTTTGATTTTAGGACCAATTTATCTTAAATTACCATATCAATGTTATAATTTTTTTATTTTTTCACAAAAAGGCTTTTAATTATGTTATTTTTATACAAAAACCTCTTTTTTCAAAAAGAGAACAACTTTCAAAATATTTTTTATATTTAAAAAACATTTTTAACCGACCACTGATTTTTAATGCTTTATTTGTTTTAAAAAAAATTACTTAACAAATCCTTTCCTTTAAAAAACAATAGAATTTTTCAAATTTTTATTCTATTTTATCAAATCTTTAGATAAGTTATACTTTGTTTTTAGTTTAATAAGTTGATTTTACAGTACAGATTTTTGATTGTGTTAATATCTATATAATTATGTATGACTGACGTAAAAAAATTTTTCAATTTACAACACAAAATTCATATACTCTGCAATTCAGGATATTCTTTCATTTTTTAAAAAGCTTTTAAATATTTTTTATATTTTGTATTTTGTTAAAGATTATACCAACTTGTGTATATACTTCGCAACAGTATTTAACATCTGAATATGTTACATATACATATAGTGTGGTTATTAGTTGACATAACTTTTCTTAAATTATGGTATAGATGTTTTCATTGTAATAAATTTTTAAAAACAATTTCGAAAAAATTATGTATGTATTTTTGAAAATTTATACTACTTTTCTTTTTTATTAAAAAACAATTATTTACAAACTCTTTTATAGCAAATTTTAATCAATTTAATAAGTAGGTTACTAAGAGAATCTATACTATTTTTAGTTTTACATTTTACTTTACTGTGTAAGTTTTAATTGTGTTATGATTTGATTATCAATGAAAAGATCTATGTGTGCATATTTCATAAAAAGGGTCTTTTACTCTAAAATAATAAGAACTTTAATTTTAGTCGTAAAGAAATATTTGTGACAATTTTTTATGGTATTTTTATTTTTGCCAATATTTACTTCTTGTTAGCCTACCTTTTACCTTTTTAATATATATAAAAATTTTGTTTGCTATATATAGAAAACTTATGAAAAATGTATATATGTGTGTATATGCAGTAAGATCTCTAGCTATCATTATGGTGTAACACTTTTGTTGTGCGTCTTTGAATTGGATATTTTTCTTTACTATAATTATTAGAAAAATTTGGAAATTTTTGTTAATGTGGGAGTTTAATTGGTTTTTGGGCATCCTTCTTTATGTTTCATTTTCATCCTTCGTTATGTTTTTAGTGATGTATTTTTAATAATTTATAAATAAGGTTCATATTTTCCCATTAGTAGCGTGAGGTGGAGTCTGTTTTTATAATCGTGATTCCTGTTTTTATGTAGCTTTATTCAATAATAATCATGTATTGTTGTGCGTCTTTGAATTGGATATTTTTCTTTACTATGATAAATTTTTCGGTTCTTTTATGACCTGTATTTATGAAATGTGTATTATAGCTTTGTTTAATTTGGTTTTTGATGTTTTGGTTATTGGCGTATGATAATATGATTTTTTCGCATGTGTTACAATTGTGTTACATGTGTTACACATGGTTAAGTTGGTTTGATAATAATTTTGTTTTAGTGTTTGTGTACCATATGTCCTTATTTTTTGAATCGGTTCATATGCTAAAGAGATGGTGTATTTTTTGCTAGTGTGTTTAAAGTTTTCCTGTGTTTGTTCTGAATGGTGTGTAAGGATGAATTGAGTATTTCGAGGCTCTGTTTGGTTTTTGAGTATGTTTAATTTCATAAATTTGTTATTGATGTTGTGTGGTTTAAAAACTTATATTATAGTGTTTATCTTGTTATTATTTTCAAAGATGTTAGTAGTATTTATCAGGCTTTGTATGGTTTTTGTTATAAAGTAGTTTGAGTACCCGTTTGCTTTTATTCTGTGGTAGCAATCATTGAATGTTTCTGTTAAATATATGTCATCCGTGTAATGTATATTCTTTTTTAGGTGTTCCAGGATTACATTTTTCTTTTGGCTTTGTGGTGGTTGGAAGTATAGTGCATAAGTCTATCTGATGCAAACGGTTTTTGGTACTATTTTGTTTTAATTTTCTTATTTTCATCGTCTCTAATTAGTGTAATGTCCAGGTATTCCATTTTTAAGTCTTGTTCTAATTCGACTGTAATAGGTACTCCTAGTATTTTCTCAATATCATCTATGTATTTTTTACATATATTGCGTCATGGTTTTGGAAAAGGCTCTTGGTTAATGTGTTCTCGGTATTTGTAGTACGTGCCTTCTAAGATACCCTTATTTTAGAAGTATGTCCATTTTTTCTTCATATGTGTTCCTTTCTATAATGCAGATGACCTTTCCCTTGTCTGAGTTCGTTACATTATGTTCTTGTTGTTGTATAGAAAGTTTTTTGTTTTCCGAACGAAAGTAAAGTGAGCGTTTGTGTGGGAATCGTGACTTCCGTCAGGTATAGGATTGCCCTTGGGATGGGTGAAATGTGTATTTTTTTGAAATTTCTTTTACATTTTTGGTTATTTTTGTTTTTTGGTTTTGTTGCCATAGTTTGGGTTAGGAATGTTTCCACATTTCTTTGTGTGTCATTTAGTAGTTTAATACCCCTTTTTTGGAGTTACTGTTGTTGATGTTTTGAGTTATGTGTTTCTTTATTTTTGCTGTGATCCTTTTTCTTTGCTTATTTATTTTTATTTTTTGTGAAAGGGAAAAAATTTAATAGGAAGTTAAGCATGTGGGCATGTGTTTTGGGTCAATATTTGTTTATTTTCAAAATCTTTGTAAAATTTCTAACTGTAATATAGAGGTAGGTGTTTGATTTTTATAATAACCGATATAATGTAATATCGGTTATTTATCTATTATTTATTAATATAGAGGTAGGGTGTTTGATTTTAGTTTAATACTTGAATCCTAGTGAATTTTTGTCCCCGTGCTACGGTATGTGGGACTTATGTATCTTGGAGGTACTAGTGGTTTTTTAAGACATAGCCTCATGTTGGAAATACGATGGTTTACTGTATCGAAACAAAAAATAGGATAGGTAACAATGAGATTGGTCTGTATGACGTGGGCTCATTTAGTGGTTTTCCTTTACTGACAATAGTTTCCTGTACTGACAACATGGTTCCTGTTATTTGAAGCTCAACATTACGCGTAAACCCCCCAAAAAAGAAAATAGAACTCCGAGAAAATTTCATTAAAATCCCAACCCGAGAAAAACTAACCCATTCAATATACAAAACAAACTAAAAACATATAAACTATCTTAACACGACTTTTTCAAAAATATCATACATAAGCAAACTTATACTCATTACTTCCCGGTACATGGAATTAGCACTATTGCTATTATAATTTGAATGATTTTTAAAATCTTTATTATTCTTTTTGGACCAGCATTGTGATTTAATGTGGCCAATTTTTCCTCATTTGTGACATTTAATATTCGGATTTTTGGCATACATAGCACTAGCATAACCTATTTTGTTACAATTATTATTACCAGATTTTCGTTTTCCACATTCATCAAGCAAGCGACTTTTAACGAAATCTATTGTTAGCTTTTCAGGATCTAAAGTTTCCAATGCTGTAATCAAATTGTTGAAAATTTTTGGTAAAGTAAGTAATAAATGACAAACAATGTCTATTTCCGCCAAATTTGCACCAATTGATTTTAACTTTCTAATATTTTTATCAAAATTTAGAAAATGCTCATTAATATTGTCATTTTCATTATACTTCATTGTAAGCAATTGCTTACGCAATAATAATTGACCAGACACTGATTTCCGTTCGAATTTAAAACCATGCGAAATCTAGAATGACACTCTTTGAGAATAAACAGACAAGACCTATAAGAGTAATGGCTAGACACCTCCATCCAACTTGCAATCCGGACGACATTAAAAGTGAACTACTAGAAAGAAACTTCAAAATCCGCGATGTAGTGAATAAATACATAAGAAAGAAAATAAATGGTAAAGATTATATTACCAATTTTCCACTTTTTATGCTAACATTCGAAAATGCTGAACACATAAAAAATATATTTAGTACAACACACATAAACCATATGAAAGTAAAAATCGAGTCTATTAGAAACAGCAATCAAATACCGCAGTGCAAGCGCTGGCACTAGATGGTTAGCTGACTGTGTTCCATTATTTTGTAATGCTAAAATAATTTCATGTAATTCACTACTTTTTTTTTTAATTTTTTTAAATTTAACTAATTTTGTTTCCGATTGTTAAAATTTTTTTTGAAACGTTCTGTTCAAGATTACTATGTGGAATGGGATGTTTTAGTTTTGTAGGGTAATTTTGTCCAGTTCCCTATCTTCTATTGTTTTAAAATTATATAGTGAATATTAAAAAATATTATGGCTTTGGTGTGTGTGTGTTTTTTTTTGTATAGGGGTGAATATTTTTATGAGGGAAATTGAGCGTGGTATATGTGTGATTTTAGATGTAGGAGTGATGGAATTGGGAAATGATTCGCTGGCTATACACCAGTGTCATTAGGCCCATTCTCTCTTATGGTTCTCTCGTCTGGTGGAAGGCGATGGAGAAAAACTCCAATTATAAAATACTGGAAAAAGTCCAACGGTCTTGTTGCCTCGCCATTACGGGAGCAATGAAAACTGCTTCGACGGCAGCTCTGGAAACCATAACGGCTATACACCCGAGTGGGATCCACATAAAAAAGGTTGCTGCGGGATCCGCGATGAGACTTCACTTAAACCGGGTATGGTCACATACCGGATCAACCGTCCCGCATGAGACTATCCTGGGATTTGTGAAATCCATCGTTCCAAACGTCGAAAAACCCTGTGACTTCCAAAAAGAATCTTTTCTGGTTAGTCACGTTAATACTGTTATCCCTTCTAGAGAAGACTGGAATACTGGGGTGGAAACTCCCTGCACACACCAGTTAACGGTCTACACGGACGGCGATCGTGCGGGCATTTTCTGCCAAGAGCTCAATCTATAACAATCCCTCCGACTAGACGACCATGGCACGGTTTTCCAAACGGAGGTGGTAGCAATAAAAGAAATCAGCAATTTCCAATCATTAAATTCGCAAAAGGGAGTGGATGGCTCACAACCGCTCCAGCGGGCGTGACATGAGGGTAACCACACGAGGGGTACAATGGACCTACTTATGGTCTATAAGTGCGCGAGTCCTGAACGGATTCCCCTCTTGCAATCCAATCCAATCCCAATTACCCTACAAAAATTGTATTATATTTCAAATATTTTAAATAAAAAGTTAATAAATAAGTGCAAATTATAAAAGGTTGTCGTTTTATTTGAACAAGCAGCGTGAATACATTAAATATTATTCATCACAAGCTGGTGGTAATATAAATGAACTAGGTCCCTTGTTACAATCGTATCCAACAATTCAACGAGGGCGTGGTCTTGGACATTTATTTGCCAATTTATTTCGTTTCCTGAGACCGTCATTGGTTACCGGATTAAACTACCTTAATCAAAGATGAAGCATTAAAAACTGGTGCTAATATTTTGTCTGATATAGCATCTGGGGCAAATCCAAAAGAAGTATAAAAGATCAAGCTAAAAGTGGAATAAAAAATTTGAAAACTTCAGCAGTAAATCAATTACATTCAATGCATGGGCATGGTAGTGGTAGGAAGAGTAAACAATATGAAAAACCAATAATTTTAAAGAGAAAACGTAAAACTATAAAAAGGCGTGTCAAATCTAAATTCAATTCAATTGGTCGAAAGCGAGGAGCTAAAAAGAGATCACGTGTATTAGATATTTTTCATTAAAAATGGCTGTAGTTGAATGTGTGAAATTAGAGTTGGATCTTTTTACATCGCTTCCTATACAAACAAGTATTTTACGTACCGAAGAAGTCTCTAATCTTAATCTCTTGGACATGGCGATACATATCGAGATTTATCTTCAACATATATTAAATTTAAGGTGCAAATATTAAAGAAAGGTGGAACAAAATGGAGTTCTTCAGATAAAATTGGTACAGGTGCCGATGCAAAACCTGCTATACACCGAAGCATAGTCAACAACTTGCTTCATTCACTGGTTAAGCAGGTTAATGTTACGTTAAATGGAAAAAATGTAACACCTTCTGATTCTTTTTATAATTATTAAAGCTATTTAATATCTCTGCTAAATTACGGAAAAGATACCAGTACTACTCATTTAGAGGGAGCAGGATGGGAAGTAGACGCCCCTAAAGTAAATGATTTTAACAATACTGGCTGTAAACAAAGACAAAAAATATACGCAAATTCTTCAATTGTTGAATTTAGTGAAAGTTACATATTGATTTTTTTAACACACCTACAATACTTTTAAATAATGTTGATGTGAGAATCTCTTTAACATTAGAAAAACAAGATTTTATTTTCTTCTGCAACGATACTGATGATAGTTTATTAAAAATTCATGAAGCTACACTATATATGGAACACATTACAGTAAACCCACATATTTTATTGGTTCATTACACAATTCTGTCGAAACGAATGCGAAATATTACTACAAAAGACGTGAATTGAAGACATTTACAATACCAGCAAATACTTCAAATATTTCAATTGATAATGTTTTTATTGGTCAGTTACCAAATACCATATTATTTATCACAATTTCAACTGTATGTGAATGGTGTACAAGTCCCTAATTCGCCATTAGAAACAAACTTTTCAGATAACATCTGTAATACAAGAGCATATTTAACTTTATTTAGAGGTACAGGTATACACCATTCCGATAGAGGCCAGCAAATAACAAGAGAACTTTTCGGAAAAGGTTACACAATATTGGCTTTTGATTTATCGCCTGATGGATCAGGAAACGACACATGTCAAAGCAAGTTAAATCAAGGTATTGCGAGAATTGATGCAACAGTAAGTTCTGCACTAACATCAACATTGACATGTTTGTATATGGAGAGTTTGATGCAACACTAGAAATCGATAAGAACCGGAATGTCTATCCAAATTTATAAATACCTCTGCCTAAAAGTATAAATTTTATTATTCATCTAGCCGTATAAGGTGATACACCATTACAATCATAAAAAATAATTCATCATCATATGCCTTAGTGGATACATATATCATTTGCCTGCGATAAAGTAATTAATTTCGGGCACAACGTTACTATAGCGGGAATTGAAGAATCAAATAAGTCAGTACACTATGAATTTAAATATTTATACTTATTCTACTTAATGTAGAAAATCAGAATTGTGCAGCAAATGGCCATTTATATAATGACAATATAACACAGGCTTTAAACAAAAAATTAATAGTTATCCAGTTTAATAAAAACGCAATGTAATTGTTTTAAAAAGTAATTGCTTAAGGATAGTATGGTACTCAAGATTAGCTAAATTTTACGCGATCTCCAAACTCTCAATATTGTGTAGAGATAAAATATTGTGAAAAATATTGTGTAGAGATAAATTTTGACGTCTATGTTTATGTTTCGGAAACGATATATTCCAAGTCTAAATAAATTTTTTCACTCATTGTGATATTTTAATTTTTGCAAAATTTGATTTTTTTTCTTCAAACGTCAAAATTTCACGCGAAATAATGTTCAGAACGTTATTTCACGTGAAATATTTAGGGGAGACTTTTGACAAGGCGCCGATTTTTGCGGTTTTTAGTAATCTTGAGTAGCGTACTACTTCAGCGAAATTTCGAGATAAATCGTAATCTTATATTTCGCTGAGCTAAATTTTGTATGGTAATCTTCCCTAATCGCGAGTAGCATACTGGCCTTTAATAAAAATAATAAATGTATTTCAGTCTACACTCTACAAGTATTGAAAAGGAACTAAACGTTACAAAAATATATTCATAATAATAATGACATTTCATAGTTATGTTTATACTATAAAGTACTATAAGATAAGGTGGTGTTTACACTATTAAATTATATAAACCAACACCGCCTTTTAGTCTAGGTTCACACCGGACTTTTTTTTGTTAAAATTAACAAAACTATTTTGACATCTCACACGGATGGTATAAAATCATACTACTACATAAAAGTTTTGTGTATAAACACAAAAATTTTTAACGCACACTATAAAATTAACAAAGTTATTAACAATGAAAAGTTGTCGAGCATAGATATTTTTGACAAATATTTTGAAGTATGATATCAAATGAAAATAAAATAATTATTTTAATATTTTTTAATTTACATTATTAACTGCCATATTTTTTTTAATTTGAATGTAAAATGAAAAAACTTAAAATTGTCCATTGAAATTTCAGATATTTTTATTTTTGTCCACAAAAAATTATTTCAATGAAAATTTGTTTAATATTTTAATATTTTAATAAATTTCACAAGTTATACATTTCAAATTTTGTTTTGACATTATTGACAGAAACTTCAAATATATTACTAATCCATTCTCAAAAATGTACTACTACATTAGCAGAGAGTTTTGTTTATTTTAACAAAGAAAATCTTGGTGTGAACGAGGACTTAATTTAATAAATTCATAATAAATAAAAATAATAATTCATACATATATATAATATATAAACATATCTTTCTCTTTTTTTTTTTAATACCTAGTTACTTTATAATTAAATTCATATCCCGATGATTAATAAATAAATTTTTACCTAACCCTTTTGTCACGATATCTGCTAATTGTTCATTAGATGGTACAAATTTTATTTCAACTTTTTTATTTGCAGCTAACGGTGTTACCGGTGTTACCAAAAACTTTAAATATGTAGGTTAATGTTGTAGATTTTCGATCGTTTTTATCTCCTCCCCAATCAGCATCAGTATAGCCAGTTAAAACATCAGCACCTTCGTTTTTTATATTGCTTAAATTGAGATCAATAGTACCTTGTATGTATCGTAAGATTCGCTTTGCATGTGTAAAGTGTTCCGATGTGTAACAGCTTTGAAATCGACTAAAATAATTCGTAGACGCACATAAATCAGGTCGTGTTGTTAATGTCGCATATGTTAGACATCTAATTAATTCCCTATATGGTTTATCATCTAGCTGAATAATGTTTTCCTTCTTCAAATCTATACCAGCTTCCATTGGAGTTGCCACGCTGTTACAATCTTCCATATTAAATTTTTTTAATATATTTTTAAAATATTGTGATTGACTTAAATTAACCTTACTATTTTTTTCATCAAATTTGAGATACATACCCAAAAATGTATCAGCTTTACCAACGTCTGTCATTTCAAATTCTTTACTTAATTCAATCTTTACATAATTAATCATTTTTATATCATTAGATATTATCAACAGGTCATCACCATAAAGTAAAATGTAACATGTAATATTATTTTTTGTTTGTATATATAAACAATGATCGGATTCACAGCTCCTAAAACCAATTTTAATCATAAATTGATTAAATCTCACATTCCACATCCTGGAGGATTGCTTTAATCCATACAGCGACTTCTGCAATAAACATACTTTTGATTTATCTATCACGAATCCTTCTGGTTGATGCATAAATATTTCTTCATCCAAGCTACCATTTAAGAGCGCACATTTAACGTCCATTTGGTGTACGTGATAACCAAAATGATTTGCAATCGACATCAAAACTCGAAAAGTTGTTATTTTTGCTGTTGGCGAATATGTTTCATTATAATCGAAACCTTTTTCTTGTGTAAATTCTCTTGCCACAAGTCTAGATTTGTATTTGTCGACGTTACCATTAGATTTATACTTTATTTTAAAAACCCATTTCGAATAAATAATTTTTCTATTATTTGGCAAATCACATAAAATCCATGTATTATTTTTTATGAGCGATTTATAATCTTCATCAATAGCAATTTTCCACTGATGCCAATCTTCATGTTGCTTTGCTTCTTCAATTGAAGTTGAGATGAATAATATCTTCAACAAACTGTTGAGCTGATAATGCAAAACTAGCACTCATATCCCAATCCCCATATCTATCAGGGGGTCGAATTTTTCTCTTACTGTGCTTTGGATCACTTCCATCATTTTGAAAAACACAATTATCATCAATTTTATTCTGATTATCATCATCATTTATATTCCGATTATCATTATCAAAACTTGTGTCATTTAATTTTTTTATTTCATCATCATTTACCGCCTCTGAATCTATTATTTTTATCATTCTTTCGCGTTTTAATATTGAATCTTCATTAAACGTTACGTTTCTTCTAACAACAAATTTATTGTTCTCAATATCCCACAATCTATATGATAATTGAGATGAATAATAACCAAGCATTATACACTTTGTACATTTCGCATCTAATTTCTTCCTGTTGTCAGCAGGTATGTATTATAACAAGTTGAACCAAAAATTCTAAGATTTGACAAATCTGGTTTAGTGCCAAACCAAATTTCTGCTGGTGTTTTGTGAAGAAAATTGTTTACCAAAAGCTTTCGTTGGACATCGATTTTTAATATAATTCGCAGCTAATGCTGCTTCATTCCAAAAACGTTTTTCTGAACCGCTTGCAACCAGCATTGTTCTAGCTTTTTCCACTAGAGTACGATTTAATCTTTCTGCGACAGAATTCATTTCAAAATTATATGGAACTGTGTACACCATTTGAATACCTTTGCTTTTGCAATAAAGTTTAAAATCATATGATATGTACTCACCACCATTATCAGATTTTAATTTGGAAATTTTGCAACCATGTTGAGCTTCAGCTAATGCCACATATTCTTTAAATTTGTTTAAAACTTTATTTTTTCTTTCGATACAGTAAACCATCGTAGCTCGAGAATAATCGTCAGTAAATGTAACGAAATATCGTGAGCCATCC
Organism: Empis stercorea; assembly: GCA_949752835.1. Taxonomy (NCBI): domain Eukaryota; kingdom Metazoa; phylum Arthropoda; class Insecta; order Diptera; family Empididae; genus Empis; species Empis stercorea. Next base: position 34,675,670 of record OX457086.1, on the reverse strand, counting down.
CAAGCAGGTTGTGACATTGGACCACATACATCTGTGTGTATTAATTCTAAAATGCGATTTGAACGAGTACCTTTATTTTTACGGAACTGTGATCGTGTTTGCTTTCCAACAGTACATGATTCACAGAAATTCATTTCCAAATTTTTATTGATTTTGTCTACACCATACACCATTTGATGATTTATCATCTTCTTCATATCAAAAATATTCAAATGACCAAGTCGAAAATGCCATAAATTAAGTTTTATTTTATTTTTATCAACTTCATCTGCAATTCCAGCAAAAACATTTTTATCACTATAAAAATTTACCTCATATAAATTGCCATTCAAATATCCAATGAATTTTGTTACACCACCATACGAAATTATTGCATTCTTTTCTTCAAACATAATTTTGAAACCTTTCCGAGCTAATTGTTCAATTGACATTAAATTGCTTTTTAAATCTTTTACCAATAATACATTTTGAATTGTTTTTGTAGAACAATCACCATTAAAAAAAGTTTTTACTAAAATATCACCTTGCTGGTGCGCTTCTAAAAATTGATTATTTTCGCAACTGATATTTTAACATTATTTATGTCAGTTAATTTATTATAATATTCTGTAGAATTAACCATATGCTGGGTTGCACCAGAATCTAAAATGAATTTTATATTTGTAGTATGTTCTTGTGATGTATGATAACATATAACGTCATTTTCATTTACTTTCATGTAAAAATAATACAGAATATTATAATAACTTTTACTTTCATGTAAATGAAAATGAGGTTATATGTTATCAATTCTCTTGCCACAAGTCTAGATTTGTATTTGTCGACGTTACCATTAGATTTATACTTTATTTTAAAAACCCATTTCGAAGAAATAATTTTTCTATTATTTCGTAAATTACATAAAATCCATGTATTATTTTTTATGAGCGATTTATATTCTTCATCAATAGCAATTTTCCACTGATGCCAATCTTCATGTTGCTTTGCTTCTTCAATTGAAGTTGAGATGAATAATATCTTCAACAAACTGTTGAGCTGATAATGCAAAACTAGCACTCATATCCCAATCCCCATATCTATCAGGGGGTCGAATTTTTCTCTTACTGTGCTTTGGATCACTTCCATCATTTTGAAAAACACAATTATCATCAATTTTATTCTGATTATCATCATCATTTATATTCCGATTATCATTATCAAAACTTGTGTCATTTAATTTTTTTGAATTTCTGTGAATCATGTACGTCGACAAATACAAAGCTAGACTTGTGGCAAGAGAATTTACACAAGAATAAGGTTTCGATTATAATGAAACATATTCGCCAACAGCAAAAATAACAACTTTTCGAATTTTGATGTCGATTGCAAATCATTTTGGTTATCACGTACACCAAATGGACGTTAAATGTGCGCTCTTAAATGGTAGCTTGGATGAAGAAATATTTATGCATCAACCAGAAGGATTCGTGATAGATAAATCAAAAGTATGTTTATTGCAGAAGTCGCTGTATGGATTAAAGCAATCTTCCAGGATGTGGAATGTGAGATTTAATCAATTTATGATAAAAATTGGTTTTAGGAGCTGTGAATCCGATCATTGTTTATATATACAAACAAAAAATAATATTACATGTAACATTTTATTTTATGGTGATGACCTGTTGATAATATCTAATGATATAAAAATGATTAATTATGTAAAGATTGAATTAAGTAAAGAATTTGAAATGACAGACGTTGGTAAAGCTGATACATTTTTGGGTATGTATCTAAAATTTGATGAAAAAAATAGTAAGGTTAATTTAAGTCAATCCCAATATTTTAAAAATATATTAAAAAAATTTAATATGGAAGATTGTAACAGCGTGGCAACTCCAATGGAAGCTGGTATAGATTTGAAGAAGGAAAACATTACTCAGCTAGATGATAAACCATATAGGGAATTAATTAGATGTCTAACATATGCGACATTAACAACACGACCTGATTTATGTGCGTCTACGAATTATTTTAGTCGATTTCAAAGCTGTTACACATCGGAACACTTTACACATGCCAAGCGAATCTTACGATACATACAAGGTACTATTGATCTCAATTTAAGAAATATAAAAAACGAAGGTGCTGATGTTTTAACTGGCTATACTGATGCTGATTGGGGAGGAGATAAAAACGATCGAAAATCTACAACATTAACCTACATATTTAAAGTTTTTGGTAACACCGGTAACACCGTTAGCTGCAAATAAAAAAGTTGAAATAAAATTTGTACCATCTAATGAACAATTAGCAGATATCGTGACAAAAGGGTTAGGTAAAAATTTATTTATTAATCATCGGGATATGAATTTAATTATAAAGTAACTAGGTATTAAAAAAAAAAAGAGAAAGATATGTTTATATATTATATATATGTATGAATTATTATTTTTATTTATTATGAATTTATTAAATTAAGTCCTCGTTCACACCAAGATTTTCTTTGTTAAAATAAACAAAACTCTCTGCTAATGTAGTAGTACATTTTTGAGAATGGATTAGTAATATATTTGAAGTTTCTGTCAATAATGTCAAAACAAAATTTGAAATGTATAACTTGTGAAATTTATTAAAATATTAAAATATTAAACAAATTTTCATTGAAATAATTTTTTGTGGACAAAAATAAAAATATCTGAAATTTCAATGGACAATTTTAAGTTTTTTCATTTTACATTCAAATTAAAAAAAATATGGCAGTTAATAATGTAAATTAAAAAATATTAAAATAATTATTTTATTTTCATTTGATATCATACTTCAAAATATTTGTCAAAAATATCTATGCTCGACAACTTTTCATTGTTAATAACTTTGTTAATTTTATAGTGTGCGTTAAAAATTTTTGTGTTTATACACAAAACTTTTATGTAGTAGTATGATTTTATACTATCCGTGTGAGATGTCAAAATAGTTTTGTTAATTTTAACAAAAAAAAGTCCGGTGTGAACCTAGACTAAAAGGCGGTGTTGGTTTATATAATTTAATAGTGTAAACACCACCTTATCTTATAGTACTTTATAGTATAAACATAACTATGAAATGTCATTATTATTATGAATATATTTTTGTAACGTTTAGTTCCTTTTCAATACTTGTAGAGTGTAGACTGAAATACATTTATTATTTTTATTAAAGGCCAGTAAGCTACTCGCGATTAGGGAAGATTACCATACAAAATTTAGCTCAGCGAAATATAAGATTACGATTTATCTCGAAATTTCGCTGAAGTAGTACGCTACTCAAGATTACTAAAAACCGCAAAAATCGGCGCCTTGTCAAAAGTCTCCCCTAAATATTTCACGTGAAATAACGTTCTGAACATTATTTCGCGTGAAATTTTGACGTTTGAAGAAAAAAAATCAAATTTTGCAAAAATTAAAATATCACAATGAGTGAAAAAATTTATTTAGACTTGGAATATATCGTTTCCGAAACATAAACATAGACGTCAAAATTTATCTCTACACAATATTTTTCACAATATTTTATCTCTACACAATATTGAGAGTTTGGAGATCGCGTAAAATTTAGCTAATCTTGAGTACCATACTATCCTTAAGCAATTACTTTTTAAAACAATTACATTGCGTTTTTATTAAACTGGATAACTATTAATTTTTTGTTTAAAGCCTGTGTTATATTGTCATTATATAAATGGCCATTTGCTGCACAATTCTGATTTTCTACATTAAGTAGAATAAGTATAAATATTTAAATTCATAGTGTAGTGACTTATTTGATTCTTCAAATCCCGCTATAGTAACGTTGTGCCCGAAATTAATTACTTTATCGCAGGCAAATGATATATGTATCCACTAAGGCATATGATGATGAATTATTTTTTATGATTGTATACGGCTAGATGAATAATAAAAACCTTATACGGCTAGATGAATAATAAAATTTATACTTTTAGGCAGAGGTATTTATAAATTTGGATAGACATTCCGGTTCTTATCGATTTCTAGTGTTGCATCAAACTCTCCATATACAATACATGTCAATGTTGATGTTAGTGCAGAACTTACTGTTGCATCAATTCTCACAATACCTTGATTTAACTAGCTTTGACATGTGTCGTTTCCTGATCCATCATGCGATAAATCAAAAGCCAATATTGTGTAACCTTTTCCGAAAAGTTCTCTTGTTATTTGCTGGCCTCTATCGGAATGGTGTATACCTGTACCTCTAAATAAAGTTAAATATGCTCTTGTATTACAGATGTTATCTGAAAAGTTTGTTTCTAATGGCGAATTAGGGACTTGTACACCATTCACATACAGTTGAAATTGTGATAAATAATATGGTATTTGGTAACTGACCAATAAAAACATTATCAATTGAAATATTTGAAGTATTTGCTGGTATTGTAAATGTCTTCAATTCACGTCTTTTGTAGTAATATTTCGCATTCGTTTCGACAGAATTGTGTAATGAACCAATAAAATATGTGGGTTTACTGTAATGTGTTCCATATATAGTGTAGCTTCATGAATTTTTAATAAACTATCATCAGTATCGTTGCAGAAGAAAATAAAATCTTGTTTTTCTAATGTTAAAGAGTTTCTCACATCAACATTATTTAAAAGTATTGTAGGTGTGTTAAAAAAATCAATATGTAACTTTCACTAAATTCAACAATTGAAGAATTTGCGTATATTTTTTGTCTTTGTTTACAGCCAGTATTGTTAAAATCATTTACTTTAGGGGCGTCTACTTCCCATCCTGCTCCCTCTAAATGAGTAGTACTGGTATCTTTTCCGTAATTTAGCAGAGATATTAAATAGCTTTAATAATTATAAAAAGAATCAGAAGGTGTTACATTTTTTCCATTTAACGTAACATTAACCTGCTTAATCAGTGAATGAAGCAAGTTGTTGACTATGCTTGGTTGTATAGCAGGTTTTGCATCGGCACCTGTACCAATTTTATCTGAAGAACTCCATTTTGTTCCACCTTTTTTTAATATTTGCACCTTAAATTTAATATATGTTGAAGATAAATCTCGATATGTATCGCCATGTCCAAGAGATTAAGATTAGAGACTTCTTCGGTACGTAAAATACTTGTTTGTATAGGAAGCAATGTAAAAAGATCCAACTCTAATTTCACACATTCAACTACAGCCATTTTTAATGAAAAATATCTAATACACGTGATCTCTTTTTAGCTCCTCGCTTTCGACCAATTGAATTGAATTTAGATTTGACACGCCTTTTTATAGTTTTACGTTTTCTCTTTAAAATTATTGGTTTTTCATATTTTTTACTCTTCCTACCACTACCATGCCCATGCATTGAATGTAATTGATTTACTGCTGAAGTTTTCAAATTTTTTATTCCACTTTTAGCTTGATCTTTTATACTTCTTTTGAATTTGCCCCAGATTTGCTGCTTGTTCAAATAAAACGACAACCTTTTATAATTTGCACTTATTTATTAACTTTTTATTTAAAATATTTGAAATATAATACAATTTTTGTAGGGTAATTGGGATTGGATTGGATTGCAAGAGGGGAATCCGTTCAGGACTCGCGCACTTATAGACCATAAGTAGGTCCATTGTACCCCTCGTGTGGTTACCCTCATGTCACGCCCGCTGGAGCGGTTGTGAGCCATCCACTCCCTTTTGCGAATTTAATGATTGGAAATTGCTGATTTCTTTTATTGCTATCACCTCCGTTTGGAAAACCGTGGCATGGTCGTCTAGTCGGAGGGATTGTTATAGATTGAGCTCTTGGCAGAAAATGCCAGCGCCCGCACGATCGCCGTCCGTGTAGACTGTTAACTGGTGTGTGCAGGGAGTTTCCACCCCAGTATTCCAGTCTTCTCTAGAAGGGATAACAGTATTAACGTGGCTAACCAGAAAAGATTCTTTTTGGAAGTCACAGGGTTTTTCGACGTTTGGAACGATGGATTTCACAAATCCCAGGATAGTCTCATGCGGGATGGTTGATCCGGTATGTGACCATACCCGGTTTAAGTGAAGTCTCATCGCGGATCCCGCAGCAACCTTTTTTATGTGGATCCCACTCGGGTGTATAGCCGTTATGGTTTCCAGAGCTGCCGTCGAAGCAGTTTTCATTGCTCCCGTAATGGCGAGGCAACAAGACCGTTGGACTTTTTCCAGTATTTTATAATTGGAGTGTTTCTCCATCGCCTTCCACCAGACGAGAGAACCATAAGAGAGAATGGGCCTAATGACACTGGTGTATAGCCAGCGAATCATTTCCCAATTCCATCACTCCTATATCTAAAATCACACATATACCACGCTCAATTTCCCTCATAAAAATATTCACCCCTATACAAAAAAAAACACACACACACCAAAGCCATAATATTTTTTAATATTCACTATATAATTTTAAAACAATAGAAGATAGGGAACTGGACAAAATTACCCTACAAAACTAAAACATCCCATTCCACATAGTAATCTTGAACAGAACGTTTCAAAAAAAATTTTAACAATCGGAAACAAAATTAGTTAAATTTAAAAAAATTAAAAAAAAAAGTAGTGAATTACATGAAATTATTTTAGCATTACAAAATAATGGAACACAGACAGCTAACCATCTAGTGCCAGCGCTTGCACTGCGGTATTTGATTGCTGTTTCTAATAGACTCGATTTTTACTTTCATATGGTTTATGTGTGTTGTACTAAATATATTTTTTATGTGTTCAGCATTTTCGAATGTTAGCATAAAAAGTGGAAAATTGGTAATATAATCTTTACCATTTATTTTCTTTCTTATGTATTTATTCACTACATCGCGGATTTTGAAGTTTCTTTCTAGTAGTTCACTTTTAATGTCGTCCGGATTGCAAGTTGGATGGAGGTGTCTAGCCATTACTCTTATAGGTCTTGTCTGTTTATTCTCAAAGAGTGTCATTCTAGATTTCGCATGGTTTTAAATTCGAACGGAAATCAGTGTCTGGTCAATTATTATTGCGTAAGCAATTGCTTACAATGAAGTATAATGAAAATGACAATATTAATGAGCATTTTCTAAATTTTGATAAAAATATTAGAAAGTTAAAATCAATTGGTGCAAATTTGGAGGAAATAGACATTGTTTGTCATTTATTACTTACTTTACCAAAAAGTTTCGACAATTTGATTACAGCATTGGAAACTTTAAATCCTGAAAAGCTAACAATAGATTTCGTTAAAAGTCGCTTGCTTGATGAATGTGGAAAACGAAAATCTGGTAATAATAATTGTAACAAAATAGGTTATGCTAGTGCTATGTATGCCAAAAATCCGAATATTAAATGTCACAAATGTGGAAAATTGGCCACATTAAATCACAATGCTGGTCCAAAAAGAATAATAAAGATTTTAAAAATCATTCAAATTATAATAGCAATAGTGCTAATTCCATGTACCGGGAAGTAATGAGTATAAGTTTGCTTATGTATGATATTTTTGAAAAAGTCGTGTTAAGATAGTTTATATGTTTTTAGTTTGTTTTGTATATTGAATGGGTTAGTTTTTCTCGGGTTGGGAATTTATTGAAATTTTCTCGGAGTTCTATTTTCTTTTTTGGGGGGTTTACGCGTAATGTTGAGCTTCAAATAACAGGAACCATATTGTCAGTACAGGAAACTATTGTCAGTAAAGGAAAACCACTAAATGAGCCCACGTCATACAGACCAATCTCATTGTTACCTGTCCTATTTTTTGTTTCGACACAGTAAACCATCGTAGCTCGAGAATAATCGTCAGTTAATGTAACGAAATATCGTGAGCCATCCCAAGCAGGTTGTGACATTGGACCACATACATCTGTGTGTATTTTGTAAATTACAAACATAATTTACCGGTTTTGACGAGAAGGAGTATTGGTGGGTGATAGTACCGCACGAGTTAGTTTAGGTTGTCCTTTTGCATCATCATTCATTGCCCCTTTAATGAGGAACAATAGTGGTCCTCGACTGCGCATATCTTTCTTAGATATATTAGTGGTAAGGATTGGTTGAGGCCCTGAGGACATTAAATATTAAAGTTAAATGTACGTTTACCCTGGCTCGCGATGTGGAGTTCCAACATGAGGCTATGTCTTAAAAAACCACTAGTATCTCCAAGATACATAAGTCCCACATACCGTAGCACGGGGACAAAAATTCACTAGGATTCAAGTATTAAACTAAAATCAAACACCCTACCTCTATATTAATAAATAATAGATAAATAACCGATATTACATTATATCGGTTATTATAAAAATCAAACACCTACCTCTATATTACAGTTAGAAATTTTACAAAGATTTTGAAAATAAACAAATATTGACCCAAAACACATGCCCACATGCTTAACTTCCTATTCAATTTTTTCCCTTTCACAAAAAATAAAAATAAATAAGCAAAGAAAAAGGATCACAGCAAAAATAAAGAAACACATAACTCAAAACATCAACAACAGTAACTCCAAAAAAAGGGGTATTAAACTACTAAATGACACACAAAGAAATGTGGAAACATTCCTAACCCAAACTATGGCAACAAAACCAAAAAACAAAAATAACCAAAAATGTAAAAGAAATTTCAAAAAAATACACATTTCACCCATCCCAAGGGGAATCCTAAACCTGACGGAAGTCACGATTCCCACACAAACGCTCACTTTACTTTCGTTCGGAAAACAAAAAACTTTCTATACAACAACAAGAACATAATGTAACGAACTCAGACAAGGGAAAGGTCATCTGCATTATAGAAAGGAACACATATGAAGAAAAAATTGACATTCTTCTAAAATAAGGGTATCTTAGAAGGCACGTACTACAAATAACGAGAACACATTAACCAAGAGCCTTTTCCAAAACCATGACGCAATATATGTAAAAAATACATAGATGATATTGCGAAAATACTAGGAGTACCTATTACAGTCGAATTAGAACAAGACTTAAAATGGAATACCTGGACATTACACTAATTAGAGACGATGAAAATAAGAAAATTAAAACAAAATAGTACCAAAAACCGTTTGCATCAGATAGACTTATGCACTATACTTCCAACCACCACAAAGCCAAAAGAAAAATGTAATCCTGGAACACCTAAAAAAGAATATACATTACACGGATGACATATATTTAACAGAAACATTCAATGATTGCTACCACAGAATAAAAGCAAACGGGTACTCAAACTACTTTATAACAAAAACCATACAAAGCCTGATAAATACTACTAACATCTTTGAAAATAATAACAAGATAAACACTATAATATAAGTTTTTAAACCACACAACATCAATAACAAATTTATGAAATTAAACATACTCAAAAACCAAACAGAGCCTCGAAATACTCAATTCATCCTTACACACCATTCAGAACAAACACAGGAAAACTTTAAACACACTAGCAAAAAATACACTATCTCTTTAGCATATGAACCGATTCAAAAAATAAGGACATATGGTACACAAACACTAAAACAAAATTATTATCAAACCAACTTAACCATGTGTAACACATGTAACACAATTGTAACACATGCGAAAAAATCATATTATCATACGCCAATAACCAAAACATCAAAAACCAAATTAAACAAAGCTATAATACACATTTCATAAATACAGGTCATAAAAGAACCGAAAAATTTATCTTAGTAAAGAAAAATATCCAATTCAAAGACGCACAACAATACATGATTATTATTGAATAAAGCTACATAAAAACAGGAATCACGATTATAAAAACAGACTCCACCTCACGCCACTAATGGGAAAATATGAACCTTATTTATAAATTATTAAAAATACATCACTAAAAACATAAAGAAGGATGAAAATGAAACATAAAGAAGGATGCCCAAAAACCAATTAAACTCCCACATTAACAAAAATTTCCAAATTTTTCTAATAATTATAGTAAAGAAAAATATCCAATTCAAAGACGCACAACAAAATTGTTACACCATAATGATAGCTAGAGATCTTACTACATATACACACATATATACATTTTTCATAAGTTTTCTATATATAGCAAACAAAATTTTTATATATATTAAAAAGGTAAAAGGTAGGCTAACAAGAAGTAAATATTGGCAAAAATAAAAATACCATAAAAAATTGTCACAAATATTTCTTTACGACTAAAATTAAAGTTCTTATTATTTTAGAGTAAAAGACCCTTTTTATGAAATATGCACACATAGATCTTTTCATTGATAGTCAAATCATAACACAATTAAAACTTACACAGTAAAGTAAAATGTAAAACTAAAAATAGTGTAGATTCTCTTAGTAACCTACTTATTAAATTGATTAAAATTTGCTATAAAAGAGTTTGTAAATAATTGTTTTTTAATAAAAAAGAAAAGTAGTATAAATTTTCAAAAATACATACATAATTTTTTCGAAATTGTTTTTAAAAATTTATTACAATGAAAACATCTATACCATAATTTAAGAAAAGTTATGTCAACTAATAACCACACTATATGTATATGTAACATATTCAGATGTTAAATACTGTTGCGAAGTATATACACAAGTTGATATAATCTTTAACAAAATACAAAATATAAAAAATATTAAAAGCTTTTTAAAAAATGAAAGAATATCCTGAATTGCAGAGTATATGAATTTTGTGTTGTAAATTGAAAAATTTTTTTACGTCAGTCATACATAATTATATAGATATTAACACAATCAAAAATCTGTACTGTAAAATCAACTTATTAAACTAAAAACAAAGTATAACTTATCTAAAGATTTGATAAAATAGAATAAAAATTTGAAAAATTCTATTGTTTTTTAAAAAAAAGGATTTGTTAAGTAATTTTTTTTAAAACAAATAAAGCATTAAAAATCAATGGTCTGTTAAAAATGTTTTTTAAATATAAAAAATATTTTGAAAGTTGTTCTCTTTTTGAAAAAACAGGTTTTTGTATAAAAATAAAATTTTAAGTTTTTAAGATTGACAAAATGTTTTTTCTAAATTAGTTTTTTTTTACAACACAGGATAACATAATTAAAAGCCTTTATTATTAAATTAAAAAATTAAACACAAACCATAACTGAACACTGATCCATCAATTTTGGTCCTCCCTGGAAAATGCTGATTAAATTTTGTGTTCCTAGTTGGACACACATCTCATCCTTATTTTAGGAAATGTACCTAAATATAAAACTACGGCTGCTGCCGACCTTCCAGTTTTTACAACCTACAAAAACACATATGGACATCCATACCTGACCTATATACAGGCTATGAAGGTATATGTTGATCCAAAACTATCTGATCACGGTCAAGCAATGGGGAATCTTTTTGACCATGATCATGATGCAGACATGTTGGGAGGAAATACTTCATACTATTGATGTGAACTTTATATACACACATATGTGTTTATATAAATGTCCACACAAAAATAAGCTATACGCTTAAAATTATGAAAAATAGCTCTTTTAGAGCTCCTCCATAATCCACTCAATATTTTTTTTACAGTTTATAAACTTTTGCCAGGTTTTGCCATTTTTTCAATGTTTTTAACATTGATACACAAGTGGCCAGTTTCCTTCTAACTTGACAACTAACTAAAAAATTGTTACTGCTTACCGCAAAACAATTTATATATACAAATACTTCTCATCACCAAAAAATTTGTCTTGGTTGACATTTCTTGGGTGTGTCTAGCATGATATGTCTTGGGTCTGTCTTGCATGACGTGTCTTGGGTTTGTCTGGCAAGACGTGTATGAATTTTGTCTTTGTGGAAAAAAAGTTCATATTATATATGAACATCACTATTTTTTATTTAAAGGCTAATAACGTTTAAAAGTAATCAATAAAAATTTTTAACAATAATTATAAGTTAAATATGACTGAACAAAATGTAATTAAACAAATTCACAATTTTTTTTACACAACACTAACACCATACCTTGCTGTCTGACACTGAATAAAAGAGATATACAAAAAATAGATTTTTTTTAGTTTTTGTAATAGTCACCATAGTCTTAACCATCGCATAGAATGAAATATTTTATTTTGAAAATATTGTATACCTATCTCTTTCTTTCTAATACATTTTAAATTACCCAAGACATATTAGTGACATGTTTTGGGTTTGTCATGCAAGACAGAATTTTTGTTGGGAAATTAAACATCTCCGTACCTACAAACAAAACTAACTAAGCATTACAGTATTAAAAACCGCAACTCATATTTCCAAGAGGAAAATAATTTAAATTAAACTTAAAAACATATACCTTAAACACAAAAAAAATTAAGGATTCTTATAAATCCAGAAAAAAACATCCACAATATACTTATACCACGCAAAATCAACAAAAAATAAAACATTAAAAAATAAAAAATAAAAATAACCCAAACATTCACAACGTGACATGACAACCTTATAAACCTATAGAATTCCATGTTGACCACCTCCAGATTATTTACTGGGTAACACAAAATGGCAGTATTAAGGTGCTTACAAAATTATCTTCGCTTACATTGTGGACACACCCAATTGTCGGTTTCCTTTATTGACAATAAATGACAGTATTAAGGTTCAAACAAATATATGGTTCACATCCATTGTGAGCGCAACTAAAATCTGATGGTAGACATATACTGAAAATATTGAAAATGCCATTCTACGCACCAATTCAAATGTGTACATAGTTTCTATTAATTGTAATTCATCTCTACGCGTTATCCCCAAATAAAAGAATATTCGATAGAATTTTTATCGAATTTCTTCCCGAGAAAAAATCAACTAAAGTATACGGACTTCCTCAGCACAGCCTCATATATTTTTTAAAAAAACACGCGGTTTTTGTCCCATTTTGAACTTACTTAATCTCACAAATCAACAAAAAAATACAATACAAAAAATTCACGACACCTATAAAAAACCATATGGACCTTCATGCTGACCATGAAATCATTATTTTATTTACTGCCATTTTGAATTAAAATCAGGAATTCAAAATGGCAGTAAATAAAATAAAAAAATAAAAAATAACCCAAATAATTCACAACGAGACACAATTACAGGTAAACCACCACAAAACTACTTACTGGGTAACACAAAATGGGAGTATTATGGTGCATAATTTTTTTAATCTTGGCTTACATTGTGCACACAACCAAATGTCTGTTTTCCTTTACTGACAAAAATTAAAGTATTAAGGTGCCCACAAAATTAAGAATCGTTAAATTGTGGACGCACCCAAAATCGGATGACAGACATAAGCCAAAAATACAGTAACTGCGTTGTTACGCACTAATTCAAGTGTGTACATTGTTCCTGTTATTTGAAGCTAAACACAACGCGTAAACCCCCCAAAAAAGAAAATAGAATTCCGAGAAAATTTCATTAAAATCCCAACCCGAGAAAAACTAATGCATTCAATATACAAAACAAACTAAAAACATATAAACTATCTTAACACGACTTTTTCAAAAAATATCATACATAAGCAAACTTATGCTTATTACTTCCGGGTAGATGGAATTATGAACAGTGGAAAAAATTCAATTAAAAAAAAACATCAAACGATTATAAATCAGTTTGTAATTAATTCAAAGGTTATGCGAGAAACTTAAATTTAGTTGAACAAAGTTGTTATTTTAATTTTTCTTTATACTACATAACAGAATCAAAAATGTTTTTTTGTTAAATATGTGTAATTTAATTTTTCTTTATAAAAATTAAGCAATTTTTATAAAAATTGCCAAAAAAATCAACTAACTTATGTTTTTTTATTAAATGTATGTTGAATTATATGTTAAATTACGATTTACATGTTTAGAAACATACATTTAGCTGAATAAAGTTGTTATTCTTAATTTTTCTTTATAAAAGCTAAGAAATTTTAAAAAACAATTGCCAAAAAAGTCAACTAAATTATGTTTTTTTGTTCAATATATGTTGCTTGGTTGGTTGGTTTGAAAGGGGGGCGGGGCCAGCCCTCCACGCACTGAGACCGCTTGGGTCCGTTGTACACCCCATACGATGACTTAAATTCCCCTATAGCACATCGTTCCACCCCACCTCAGTTATGAACGCGATCAGCCTTGACGGGCTTATTTTACCCGCCTCCACCAGGTTTGTCAAGAAGTGACTCTCCAGGTGTTTAAGTCTCCTGTAACGAACAGCGGGGCATTTACAGAGGAGGTGTTCTAGAGTTTCCTCCTCTTCCCCACAGCCTCTACAGGTTGAAATATCGGTTACTCTTAATCTCGTGGAATGTTTCCTTAGGAGTATGTGGCTCGTAGCAATGCCAGTGTATAACCGGGTTTTAGATTTCGTTAATGAGATCATATACTTAGATTTTCGAGCATTTATGTCACCCCAAAATAGTTTTGTGTTGGTACAACCCTCATGGTTATACCATCTATGTTTATGCTCTCTTTCAGCCCATTCCGCTAACGCCCTTTTCGCTTTTACCAAGGGAATACCGATCTGGTAGGAGATCGGAGAGTTATTTATAGCTCCATCCCTCGCCAGCTCGTCCGCCTTTTCGTTACCTACGATACCGCAATGGCCCGGCGACCAGAGAATGTTAAGATCATTAACCCTCGCGAGTGCATTTAAATTAAGTTTGCATTTATTCACAAGTTTGGATTTAACAGATCTACTTCTGAGCGCCATTAAGGCAGCGTGACTTTCTGAGCATATACAAATTCGTTTTCCACTAATACCTTTTCCGTTCAGTAATTCGGCCGTTTTAGAAATCGCGGCTACTTCCGCTTGGAAAATGGAAGTATCCTTGTTTAAATTTATACTTATGGATAGGTTCAGGCTATCTGAAAAAATGCCTGCACCACAACCTTCTACCATTTTTGAGCCATCTGTGTAAACCTCAATTCCATTGGCTGGAGTGGGTGTACCGTTCTCCCACTCCGCTCTACTTGGGAATCTTATCTTAAATTTATCATCGAAATCTAATATCTCTAATTCATAATCACTTACTTCTTCATTTAAGTCCACATCCGCATCTTGGAGTACCCTCAAGATTTCTCCATGCGGTAGAAGTATGGTATTGTTGAGTAAGTTTTTCCCCAGGCTAAGGCGTAGAGCAGTATCGGCTGCTGTCTTTTTCACATGTATATCGATCGGTGTAATATTGAGAATGACATCCATCGCTATGGTTGGAGTACTACGAATTGCACCTGTAATGCCTAGGCAGCATTTCCTTTGCACCCTTGTGTAGTATTTTTTGTTTACCCCAACCTCTAGAAATTTCCACCATACCAGAGCACCGTGTGTGAGCATAGGTCTTATAACACACGTATATATCCAGTGGATCATTTTCGGTGTTAGGCCCCACTTTTTACCTACCGCACATCTACAAGCCCAAAAAGCCGATAATGCCTTATCAGCCTTTTGTTGTAAATGATTTTTCCAAGTTAGTTTTTTGTCAAAAATAACGCCAAGGAATTTGACCCTGTCCGTAAAGGTTAGCCTAGTGTTCCCAATTTTTGGGAGGGTTAGGTTTGGAAGCCTCCTTTTTTTTGAGAACAGACATAATTCGGTTTTTTCCGGGTTTACTTTGAGACCGTTTCTTGTCGCCCAGCCACAGACAATATGTTTCGAACCTTGCATAAGCTCGGTGAGTGTGGTTTCAAATTTCCCGGTTACAAAAATAGCTAAATCGTCCGCGTAACATACGACATGGTAACCGGCTAAAGTTAACTCTCTCAACAGGTCATCCATGACAAGTATCCAGAGAAATGGGGATAAAATACCGCCTTGCGGGGTACCATTTCTTGCTTGTCCGACTTGTGAGTAGTCACCGAAGTTTGCCGTGACTATCCTATTACTTAACATAAACCTGATCCAGTGCACTAATTTAGGGTCTGCACCTTTATTAACTAAACTATCTATGATGGAATCAGTCTTGACGTTATTAAAAGCGCCTTCTATGTCTATAAACATGCCTAGGGTTGCATTCTTGTTAGTGAATGCTTTTTCTATTACGTACACGGCCCGGTGTAGGGCAGAATCCACGGATCTACCTTTACAGTAAGCGTGTTGGTTCGCAGATAGTTCAGTGATAGGTATTCTGATTCTGAGCTCTATTTCTATTAATCTTTCCATTGTTTTTAGAAGGAATGATGTTAAACTTATTGGTCTGTATGCCTTAGCCGATGAGTAGTTATTTTTCCCCGGCTTTGGGATGAAAATAACCTTGGATTCCTGCCATGATTTCGGGACATAGCTCAATTCAAGACAGGCTATGTACGTGTTACATAGTCTGTCCACCAGTGCAGTGTCCGCGTGTTGAATGAGGGCGGGGTAAATACCATCAGTACCTGATTTGAAGGGTTTAAAGGAATTTATTGCCCAAAAGACCTTTTCCTTGGTGAACAAGGATATTAAGTCAAGATTTGATCTCTCACAACTGCTAGTAGGAGTTGTGACTGTACCAGTCGTGTTTTGCATAAGGCAACCTGGAAAGTTAGACTCTAGCAGGATGTCTAATGACTCTTTAGCTGAAGAGGATGGTTTCCCATCTTCATACTCTATGAGTTCCGGTTGTGTATGTGTTTTGGAAAGGAATTTTTTCAGCTTAGCCGTTTCACTTGCACTATTAATTTGTTCCGTAAAGGATTGCCAAGATTCTCTCTTGGCGGCTCTACATGCCTTCTTAAATTCGCGGAGGGAAACTTTATATTTATCCCAGTCAGTTTCTAGGTTATGATTTTTAGCCCTATTAAAAAGTCTTCTTACTTCTTTTCTTCTGTTCAAGATGTCCCCTGTCATCCAGGATTCTTTACTTTTTGTATTGGATTTTCTGAGAGGGCAGGATTTTTCATATGCCTTTATCATTGAATTGGTGATGTGATTCACCTCCGATTCAATTACGTTTATGTCATTCAGCTCCCTAGGAGCTGCTCGTATCTTCAGGTTATTATTCAGTTCCTCTTTATACTGTTGCCAGTTTGTTTTAAGTGGATTTCTGAATCCGTTATCCATTCTTAACCTCGCACCTAACTCGAAACAAATCCAAGCATGGTCGGAAAATGATGGCTCGTCAGATACATGCCAGTTTAGGACTGATTCTTGGATTTGTTTCGTACCTAATGTAATATCTAATACCTGTTTCCTATTCTTATTTCTAAAAGTTGGTTTGTTGCCTTTATTTAGAATGAAGAGGTCACTATCAATTAAATAATCAAGAATTGACTTACCTCTGTCATTTATATCAGTACTACCCCATACTGTATGACGTGCATTTGAGTCACAACCTATCAGAACTTGTTTCTTTTTTTCCTTAGCATATTCCATCAGTTTTATCAATTCCTGCGTTGGTGGTGGTTCTGGTGAGTCATATGGAAGATAGCACGAAGCAAGGATAACTTCCTTGGCGTTTTCCTCACGTCGTTTATTCCATATGACGGTCACACAGTCTTTACTACTTGTCTGTGGAATGTAAATGAGATTATCACTTTTCATTCCAACTATACATGCCCTAGACCTACCTTCTCCAGAATCATAAAAAACCTGGAATTCTTTTGCACTCCA
Organism: Empis stercorea; assembly: GCA_949752835.1. Taxonomy (NCBI): domain Eukaryota; kingdom Metazoa; phylum Arthropoda; class Insecta; order Diptera; family Empididae; genus Empis; species Empis stercorea. Next base: position 34,658,117 of record OX457086.1, on the reverse strand, counting down.
ACCTAGAACCTTGTTGTCCTTAGTCCAAGGTTCCTGTATAAGTGCTAAATCTGCCTCACCCCTAAGTAGGTGTTCTTTCAGTTTGCTCGTTGCGATCGAGCTACGATGAAGGTTAGCTTGTATAACCTTCATAGTACCTGGTCTAAACGAGAATTTCCCTTCTTTATGGAAGTGCCTTTATGCGGCTCAACCATTAGATCATCTGAAAAAATAACTGTTTCATTTAATTCCTCAGTTAAAGTATCGTCATCAGATAAACTGGCGACATCTGTACCAAACTCGGAGCTATCCATTCCCATTTCATTTACAGCCCCCAATAAGGAATCGAGATCTTCATCTGCCTTATCAGAAGCTGCTGAACTCACACTAGGTTCCTGTCCTTTTACTTCACTTTCTTCTGGTTTTGGGAGTATTATTTGCACTTTTCGGGATAGATAATAAATCCATCCTGAAACGCCTTGGAGAGTCATCAAAGACTCGTTTGAAACTCCCAGAACCAGATACTGACCGTTTTCTTTTATCTCCCTATGCTGCAGAACCCAGGTATTCGTTTTTAAATTCAAGTTTTTATTTAAAATCTCAATGAATTTTAGAATATCACTGGGTTCCCTTGATTCACCCAGCAGCCATAGAGTGACCCTGTTCAGTTTTGGCACGTCATTCTTATCAACAACCTGTAGATCAGCGCCTTGCCAAAGCTTACCTTTTTCTTTTACCATTTTCTTAACAAAATCGACAGTTTCTTGGTTTCGACACGTGACTCTGAAAACGTCACCAGAAAACCTACTCCACTCAAAATGTGGAATGAAGCCTTCCGGATCGGATAACATCGCTTCGATTTGCCACGATTCGAAGTTATCTTTCAGTGTCTTCTGGTTGTCTCCAAGAACCTTACCTTCGAGGTTTGTTCTGTCGATTATGGCAATCTTAAGATCTTCATTTAAATCAATACCGTTAACCTTACTATCATGTATTGTTAATCTGGTTTTATCAATCTGACGCTTAGGTTTCGGTCCCTCCTCTTCCTCTGAGCGTATACGCTTTTTATTCGGATTCCCAATCCGAACATTAGCGAGCTCAATATATGTTGAATTATATGTTAAATTACGATTTATATGTTTAGAAACATACATTTAGCTGAATAAAGTTGTTATTCTTAATTTTTCTTTATAAAAATTAACAAATTTTTAAAAAATTGCAAAAAAAGTCAACTAAATAATGTTTTTTGTTAAATATATGTTGAATTATATGTTAAATTATGATAAACATGTTTAGAAACATAAATTTAGCTGAAAAAAAATGTTATTTTTAATTTTTCTTTATAAAAACTAAAAACTTGTAAAAAAAATTGTCAAAAAAGTCAACTAAATTATCTTTTTTTGTTAAATATATGTTGAATTATATGTTAAATTATGATAAACATGTTTAGAAACATAAATTTAGCTGAAAAAAGTTGTTATTTTTAATTTTTCTTTATAAAAACTAAGAAATTTAAAAAAAAAATGGCCAAAAAAGTCAACTAAATTATGTTTTTTGTTCAATATATGTTGAATTATATGTTAAATTATGATTAACATTTGTAGAAACATAAATGTAGGTGAATAAAGTAGTTATTTTTAATTTTTCTTTATAAAAATTAAGAAATTTTTAAAAAAATTGCCAAAAAAGTCAACTAAATTATGTTTTTTTGTTAAATATGTTTAATTTAATTTTCTTTATAAAAATTAAGCAATTTTTATAAAAATTGCCAAAAAAGTCAACTAAATTATGTTTTTTTATTAAATGTATGTTGAATTGTATGTTAAATTACGATTTACATGTTTAGAAACACACAAATGTAGCTGAATAAAGTTGTTATTCTTAATTTCTCTTTATAAAAATTAACAAGTTTTTAAAAAATTGCCAAAAAAGTCAACTAAATTATGTTTTTTTATTAAATATATGTTGAATTATATGTTAAATTATGATAAACATGTTTAGAAACATAAATTTAGCTGAAAAAAGTTTATATTTTTAATTTTTCTTTATAAAAATTAAGCAATTTTTATAAAAATTGCCAAAAAAGTCAACTAACTTATGTTTTTTTATTAAATGTATGTTGAATTATATGTTAAATTACGATTTCCATGTTTAGAAACATACATTTAGCTGAATAAAGTTGTTATTCTTAATTTTTCTTTATAAAAACTAAGAAATTTTAAAAAATTAAGCAATTTTTATAAAAATTGCCAAAAAAGTCAACTAAATTATGTTTTTTATTAAATGTATGTTGAATTATATGTTAAATTACGATTTACATGTTTAGAAACACACAAATGTAGCTGAATAAAGTTGTTATTCTTAATTTCTCTTTATAAAAATTAACAAGTTTTTAAAAAATTGCCCAAAAAGTCAACTAAATTATGTTTTTTATTAAATATATGTTGAATTATATGTTAAATTATGATAAACATGTTTAGAAACATAAATTTAGCTGAAAAAAGTTGTTATTTTTAATTTTTCTTTATAAAAATTAAGCAATTTTTATAAAAATTGCCAAAAAAGTCAACTAACTTATGCTTTTTTATTAAATGTATGTTGAATTATATGTTAAATTACGATTTACATGTTAAGAAACATACATTTAGCTGAATAAAGTTGTTATTCTTAATTTTTCTTTATATAAACTAAGAAATTTTAAAAAACAATTGCCAAAAAAGTCAACTAAATTATGTTTTTTTGTTCAATATATGTTGAATTATATGTTAAATTACGATTTATATGTTTAGAAACATACATTTAGCTGAATAAAGTTGTTATTCTTAATTTTTCTTTATAAAAATTAACAAATTTTTAAAAAATTGCAAAAAAAGTCAACTAAATAATGTTTTTTGTTAAATATATGTTGAATTATATGTTAAATTATGATAAACATCTTTAGAAACATAAATTTAGCTGAAAAAAAATGTTATTTTTAATTTTTCTTTATAAAAACTAAAAAATTGTAAAAAAAATTGTCAAAAAAGTCAACTAAATTATGTTTTTTTGTTAAATATATGTTGAATTATATGTTAAATTATGATAAACATGTTTAGAAACATAAATTTAGCTGAAAAAAGTTGTTATTTTTAATTTTTCTTTATAAAAATTAAGAAATTTTAAAAAAAATTGCCAAAAAAGTCAACTAAATTATGTTTTTTTGTTAAATATGTTTAATTTAATTTTCTTTATAAAAATTAAGCAATTTTTATAAAAATTGCCAAAAAAGTCAACTAAATTATGTTTTTTTATTAAATGTATGTTGAATTATATGTTAAATTACGATTTACATGTTTAGAAACACACAAATGTAGCTGAATAAAGTTGTTATTCTTAATTTCTCTTTATAAAAATTAACAAGTTTTTAAAAAATTGCCAAAAAAGTCAACTAAATTATGTTTTTTATTAAATATATGTTGAATTATATGTTAAATTATGATAAACATGTTTAGAAATATAAATTTAGCTGAAAAAAGTTGTTATTTTTAATTTTTCTTTATAAAAATTAAGCAATTTTTATAAAAATTGCCAAAAAAGTCAACTAACTTATGTTTTTTTATTAAATGTATGTTGAATTATATGTTAAATTACGATTTCCATGTTTAGAAACATACATTTAGCTGAATAAAGTTGTTATTCTTAATTTTTCTTTATAAAATCTAAGAAATTTTAAAAAATTAAGCAATTTTTATAAAAATTGCCAAAAAAGTCAACTAAATTATGTTTTTTTATTAAATGTATGTTGAATTATATGTTAAATTACGATTTACATGTTTAGTAACACACAAATGTAGCTGAATAAAGTTGTTATTCTTAATTTCTCTTTATAAAAATTAACAAGTTTTTAAAAAATTGCCAAAAAAGTCAACTAAATTATGTTTTTTGTTAAATATATGTTGAATTATATGTTAAATTATGATAAACATGTTTAGAAACATAAATTTAGCTGAAAAAAGTTGTTATTTTTAATTTTTCTTTATAAAAATTAAGCAATTTTTATAAAAATTGCTAAAAAAGTCAACTAACTTATGTTTTTTTATTAAATGTATGTTGAATTATATGTTAAATTACGATTTACATGTTTAGAAACATACATTTAGCTGAATAAAGTTGTTATTCTTAATTTTTCTTTATAAAAACTAAGAAATTTTAAAAAACAATTGCCAAAAAAGTCAACTAAATTATGTTTTTTTGTTCAATATATGTTGAATTATATGTTAAATTACGATTTATATGTTTAGAAACATACATTTAGCTGAATAAAGTTGTTATTCTTAATTTTTCTTTATAAAAATTAACAAATTTTTAAAAAATTGCCAAAAAAGTCAACTAAATAATGTTTTTTGTTAAATATATGTTGAATTATATGTTAAATTATGATAAACATGTTTAGAAACATAAATTGAGCTGAAAAAAAATGTTATTTTTAATTTTTCTTTATAAAAACTAAAAAATTGTAAAAAAAAATTGTCAAAAAAGTCAACTAAATTATGTTTTATTGTTAAATATATGTTAAATTATATGTTAAATTATGATAAACATGTTTAGAAACATAAATTTAGCTGAAGAAAAAAGTTGTTATTTTTAATTTTTCTTTATAAAAACTAAGAAATTTAAAAAAAAATGGCCAAAAAAGTCAACTAAATTATGTTTTTTTGTTCAATATATGTTGAATTATATGTTAAATTATGATTAACATTTGTAGAAACATAAATTTAGTTGAATAAAGTAGTGATTTTTAATTTTTCTTTATAAAAATTAAGAAATTTTTAAAAAAATTGCCAAAAAAGTCAACTAAATTACGTTTTTTTATTAAATGTATGTTGAATTATATGTTAAATTACGATTTACATGTTTAGAAACATAAATTTAGCTGAATAAATTTGTTATTCTTAATTTTTCTTTATAAAAATATACAAATTTTTAAAAAATTGCCAAAAAAGTCAACTAAATTATGTTTTTTGTTCAATATATGTTGAATTTTATGTTAAATTATGATAAACATGTTTAGAAACATAAACTTAGCTGAAAAAAGTTGTTATTTTTAATTTTTCTTTATAAAAACTAAGAAATTTAAAAAAAAAATTGTCAAAAAAGTCAACTAAATTATGTTTTTTTGTTAATAATATGTTGAATTATATGTTAAATTATGTTTCTAAACATGTTTATCATCATTTAATTTTCTTTATAAAAATTAAGCAATTTTTATAAAAATTGCCAAAAAAGTCAACTAAATTATGTTTTTTTATTAAATGTATGTTGAATTATATGTTAAATTACGATTTACATGTTTAGAAACACACAAATGTAGCTGAATAAAGTTGTTATTCTTAATTTCTCTTTATAAAAATTAACAAGTTTTTAAAAAATTGCCAAAAAAGTCAACTAAATTATGTTTTTTATTAAATATATGTTGAATTATATGTTAAATTACGATAAACATGTTTAGAAACATAAATTTAGCTGAAAAAAGTTGTTATTTTTAATTTTTCTTTATAAAAATTAAGCAATTTTTATAAAAATTGCCAAAAAAGTCAACTAACTTATGTTTTTTTATTAAATGTATGTTGAATTATATGTTAAATTACGATTTACATGTTTAGAAACATACATTTAGCTGAATAAAGTTGTTATTCTTAATTTTTCTTTATAAAAACTAAGAAATTTTAAAAAACAATTGCCAAAAAAGTCAACTAAATTATGTTTTTTTGTTCAATATATGTTGAATTATATGTTAAATTACGATTTATATGTTTAGAAACATACATTTAGCTGAATAAAGTTGTTATTCTTAATTTTGCTTTATAAAAATTAACAAATTTTTAAAAAATTGCCAAAAAAGTCAACTAAATAATGTTTTTTGTTAAATATATGTTGAATTATATGTTAAATTATGATAAACATGTTTAGAAACATAAATTTAGCTGAAAAAAAATGTTATTTTTAATTTTTCTTTATAAAAACTAAAAAATTGTAAAAAAAATTGTCAAAAAAGTCAACTAAATTATGTTTTTTTGTTAAATATATGTTGAATTATATGTTAAATTATGATAAACATGTTTAGAAACATAAATTTAGCTGAAGAAAAAAATTGTTATTTTTAATTTTTCTGTATAAAAACTAAGAAATTTAAAAAAAAATGGCCAAAAAAGTCAACTAAATTATGTTTTTTTGTTCAATATATGTTGAATTATATGTTAAATTATGATTAACATTTGTAGAAACATAAATTTAGTTGAATAAAGTAGTTATTTTTAATTTTTCTTTATAAAAATTAAGAAATTTTTAAAAAAATTGCCAAAAAAGTCAACTAAATTATGTTTTTTTGTTAAATGTATGTTGAATTATATGTTAAATTACGATTTACATGTTTAGAAACATAAATTTAGCTGAATAAATTTGTTATTCTTAATTTTTCTTTATAAAAATATACAAATTTTTAAAAAATTGCCAAAAAAGTCAACTAAATTATGTTTTTTGTTAAATATATGTTGAAGTTTATGTTAAATTATGATAAACATGTTTAGAAACATAAATTTAGCTGAAAAAAGTAGTTACTTTTAATTTTTCTTTATAAAAACTAAGAAATTTAAAAAAAAAATGCCAAAAAAGTCAACTAAATTATGTTTTTTTGTTAATAATATGTTGAATTATATGTTAAAATATGATAAACATGTTTAGAAATATAAATTTAGTTGAATAAAGTAGTTATTTTTAATTTTTCTTTAACCGATTCAAAAAATAAGGACATATGGTACACAAACACTAAAACAAAATTATTATCAAACCAACTTAACCATGTGTAACACATCATACGCCAATAACCAAAACATCAAAAACCAAAAAACTATAATACACATTTCATAAATACAGGACATAAAAGAACCGAAAAATTCACCATAGTAAAGAAAAATATCCAATTCAAAGACGCACAACATTACATGAGTATTATTGAATAAAGCTACATAAAAACAGGAATCACGATTATAAAAACAGACTCCACCTCACGCCACTAATGGGAAAATATGAACCTTATTTATAAATTATTAAAAATACATCACTAAAAATATAAAGAAGGATGAAAATGAAACATAAAGAAGGATGTCCAAAAACCAATTAAACTCCCACATTAACAAAAATTTCCAAATTTTTCTCATAATTATATATATAAATATTAATAAAAGTGTCACACCATAATGATAGCTAGAGATCTTACTACATATACACACATATATACATTTTTCATAAGTTTTCTTATAGCAAACAAAATATATGATAGCAAACAAAATTTTTATATATTTTAAAAAGGTAAAAGGTAGGCTGACAAAAATTAAATATTGGCAAAAATAAAAGTACCATAAAAAATTGTCACACATATTTCTTTACGACTAAAATTAAAGTTCTTATTATTTTAGAGTAAAAGACCCTTATTATGAAATATGCTTACATAGATCTTTTCATTGATAGTCAAATCATAACACAATTAAAACTTACACAGTAAAGTAAAATGTAAAACTAAAAATAGTATAGATTCTCTAGTAACCTAGTTATTAAATTGATTAAAATTTGCTATAAAAGAGTTTGTAAATAATTGTTTTTTAATAAAAAAGAAAAGTAGTATAAATTTTCAAAAATACATACATAATTTTTTCGAAATTTTTTTTAAAAGTTTATTACAATGAAAACATCTATACCATAATTTAAGAAAAGTTATGTCAACTAATAACCACACTATATGTATATGTAACATATTCAGATGTTAAATACTGTTGCGAAGTATATACACAAGTTGGTATAATCTTTAACAAAATACAAAATATAAAAAATATTGAAAGTTTTTTTAAAAATTGAAGGAATATCCTGAATTGCAGAGTATATGAATTTTGTGTTGTAAATTGAGAAAATTTTTTACGTCAATCATACATAATTATATAGATATTAACACAATCAAAAATCTGTACTGTAAAATCAACTTATTAAACTAAAAACAAAGTATAACTTATCTAAAGATTTGATAAAATAGAATAAAAGTTTGTAAAATTCTATTGTTTTTTAAAAAAAGGATTTGTTAAGTAATTTTTTTTAAAACAAATAAAGCATTAAAAATCAATGGTCTGTTAAAAATTGTTTTTTAAATATAAAAAATATTTTGAAAGTTGTTCTCTTTTTGAAAAAAGAGGTTTTTGTATAAAAATAAAATTTTAAGTTTTTTAAGATTGAAAAAATGTTTTTTCTAAATTAGTTTTTTTTGACAGCACAGGATAACATAATTAAAAGCCTTTTTGTGAAAACAAAAAAATTATAACATTGATATGGTAATTTAAGATAAATTGGTCCTAAAATCAAAAAGAAAATTTATATATATGTATGTACACACACATATATATATTTATGTTAATGTGTATGTATATAAAAACCGAGTTACATAAAAATTAAAAACAACTTCCCTCAACAAAAAATGTTTTTCTAATTAAAATAAATTGCTCAATCACAAAATACACGGCCCCTTAGCTACTTTAACCCAAATTAACTAACAAGCCTGAAACCATATAACTGAAACAAAATCTATAAAATAACTAAATCATAAATTCTTTCACTTGAAAACAATACTAATTTCATTAAATTAAAAAATTAAACACAAACCATAACTGAACCTGATCAATCAATTTTGGTCCTTTCTGGAAAATGCTGATTAAATTTTGTGTTCCTAGTTGGACACACATCTCATCCTTTTTTAAAGAAATGTACCTAAATATAAAACTACGGCTGAGTGCTGCCGACCTTCCAGTTTTTACAACCTACAAAAACACATATGGACATCCATACCGGACCTATATACATGCTATACTGGTATATGTTGATCCAAAACTGTCTAATCACGGTCATGATGAAGCAATGGGGAATCTCTTTGACATGTTGGGAGGAAATACTTCATACTATTGATGTGAACTTTATATACACACATATGTGTTTATATAAATGTCCACACTAAAATAAGCTATACGCTTAAAATTATGAAAAATAGCTCTTTCAGAGCTCCTCCATAATCCACTCAATAATTTTTTTACAGTTTATAAACTTTTGCCAGGTTTTGCCCTTAGTTCAATGTTTTTAACATTGATACACAAGTGGACAGTTTCCTTCGTACTTGACAACTAATTAAAAAATTGTTACTGCTTACCGCAAAACAATTTTATATACAAATACTTCTCATCACCAAACAATTTGTCTTGGCTTTGTCTTGCTTGACATTTCATGGGTGAGTCTAGCATGATATGTCTTGGGTCTGTCTTGCATGACGTGTCTTGGGTTTGTCTGGCAAGACGTGTATGAATTTTGTCTTTGTGGAAAAAAAGTTCATATTATATATGAACATCACTATTTTTTATTTAAAAACTAATAATGTTTAAAAGTAATCAATAAAATTTTTCAACAATAATTATAAGTTAAATATGACTGAACAAAATGTAATTAAACAAATTCACAATGTTTTTTACACAACTCTAACACCATACCTTGCTGTCTGACACTGAATAAAAGAGATATACAAAAAATAGAATTTTTTTTAGTTTTTGTAATAGTCACCATAGTCTTAACCATCACATAGAATGAAATATTTTATTTTGAAAAATATTGTATACCTATCTCTTTCTTTCTAATACATTTTAAATTACCCAAGACATATTAGTGACATGTTTTGGGTCTGTCATGCAAGACAGAATTTTTGTTGGGAAATTAACCATCTCCGTACCTACAAACAAAACTAACTAAGCATTACAGTATTAAAAACCGCAACTCATATTTCCAAGAGGAAAATAATTTAAATTAAACTTAAAAACATATACCTTAAACACAAAAAAAATTAAGGATTCTTATAAATCCAGAAAAAAACATCCACAATATACCTATACCACGCAAAATCAACAAAAAATAAAACACATTAAAAAATAAAAAATAAAAATAACCCAAATATTCACAACGAGACATGACAATCTTATAAACCTATAGAATTCCATGATGACCACCACCAGATTATTTACTGGGTAACACAAAATGGCAGTATTAAGGTGCATACATAATAAGTTTCGCTTACATTGTGGACACACCCAATTGTCGGTTTCCTTTATTGACAATAAATGACAGTATTAAGATTCAAACAAATATATGGTTCACATCCATTGTGAGCGAAACTAAAATCTAATGGTAGACATATACTGAAGATATTGAAAATGCCATTCTACGCACCAATTCAAATGTGTACATAGTTTCTATTAATTGTAATTCTTCTCTACACGTTATCCCCAAATAAAAGAATATTCGATAGAATTTTTGTCGAATTTCTTCCCGAGAAAAAATTAACTAAAGTATACGGACTTCCTCAGCACAGCCTCATATATTTTTTTAAAAAACACGAGGTTTTTTTCCCATTTTGAACTTACTTAATCTCACAAATCAACAAAAAAATACAATACAAAAAATTCACGACACCTATAAAAAACCATATGGAACTTCATGCTGACCATAAAATCATTATTTTATTTACTGCCATTTTGAATTAAAATCAGGAATTCAAAATGGCAGTAAATAAAATAAAAAAATAAAAAATAACCCAAATAATTCACAACGAGACACAATTACAGGTAAACCACCACCAAACTACTTACTGGGTACACAAAATGGGACAAAATAAGGTGCATAAACTTTTAATCTTCGCTTACATTGTGGACACACCCAAATGTCTGTTTTCCTTTACTGACAAAAATTATAGTATTAAGGTGCCCACAAATTTGAAACTCGTTTGCATTGTGGACGCACCCAAAATCGGATGACAGACATAAGCCAAAAATACAGTAACTGCGTTGTTACGCACTATTTGAAGCTAAACACAACGCGTAAACGCCCCAAGAAAGAAAATAGATTTCCGAGAAAATTTCATTAAAATCCCAACGCGAGAAAAACTAACGCATTCAATATACAAAACAAACTAAAAACATATAAACTATCTTAACACGACTTTTTCAAAAATATCATACATAAGCAAACTTATGCTTATTACTTCCGGGTAGATGGAATTATGAACAGTGGAAAAAATTCTATTAAAAAAAAAAGATCAAACGATTATAAATCCGTTTGTAATTAATTCAAAGGTTATGCGGGAAACTTAAATTTAGTTGAACAAAGTTGTTATTTTAATTTTTCTTTATAAAAATTAAGAAATTTTTAAAAAAAATTGACAAAAAAGTCAACTAAATTATGTTTTTTTGTTAAATATGTTTAATTTAATTTTTCTTTATAAAAATTAAGCAATTTTTATAAAAATTGCCAAAAAATTCAACTAACTTATGTTTTTTTATTAAATGTATGCTGAATTATATGTTAAATTACGATTTATATGTTTAGAAACATACATTTAGCTGAATAAAGTTGTTATTCTTAATTTTTCTTTATAAAAACTACGAAATTTTAAAAAACAATTGCCAAAAAAGTCAACTAAATTATGTTTTTTTGTTCAATATATGTTGAATTATATGTTAAATTACGTTTTATATGTTTAGAAACATACATTTAGCTGAATAAAGTTGTTATTCTTAATTTTTCTTTATAAAAATTAACAAATTTTTAAAAAATTGCCAAAAAAGTCAACTAAATAATGTTTTTTGTTAAATATATGTTGAATTATATGTTAAATTATGATAAACATGTTTAGAAACATAAATTTAGCTGAAAAAAGTTGTTATTTTTAATTTTTATTTATAAAAATTAAATTTAAATTTAAATAAACATAAATTTAGATGAGAAAAGTTGTTATTTTTAATTTTTCTGTATAAAAACTAAGAAATTTTAAAAAAAATTGTCAAAAAAGTTAACTAAATTATGTTTTTTTGTTAAATATATGTTGAATTATATGTTAAATTATGATTAACATTTGTAGAAACATAAATTTAGTTGAATAAAGTAGTTATTTTTAATTTTTCTTTATAAAAATTAAGAAATTTTTAAAAAAATTGCCAAAAAAGTCAACTAAATTATGTTTTTTTGTTAAATGTATGTTGAATTATATGTTAAATTACGATTTACATGTTTAGAAACATAAATTTAGCTGAATAAATTTGTTATTCTTAATTTTTCTTTATAAAAATATACAAATTTTTAAAAAATTGCCAAAAAAGTCAACTAAATTATGTTTTTTGTTAAATATATGTTGAATTTTATGTTAAATTATGATAAACATGTTTAGAAACATAAATTTAGCTGAAAAAAGTAGTTACTTTTAATTTTTCTTTATAAAAACTAAGAAATTTAAAAAAAAAATGCCAAAAAAGTCAACTAAATTATGTTTTTTGTTAATAATATGTTGAATTATATGTTAAATTATGATAAACATGTTTAGAAACATAAATTTAGCTGAAAAAAGTTGTTATTTTTAATTTTTCTTTAACCGATTCAAAAAATAAGGACATATGGTACACAAACACTAAAACAAAATTATTATCAAACCAACTTAACCATGTGTAACACATCATGCGCCAATAACCAAAACATCAAAAACCAAATTAAACAAAACTATAATACACATTTCATAAATACAGGACATAAAAGAACCGAAAAATTCACCATAGTAAAAAAAAATATCCAATTCAAAGACGCACAACAATACATGAGTATTATTGAATAAAGCTACATAAAAACAGGAATCACGATTATAAAAACAGACTCCACCTCACGCCACTAATGGGAAAATATGAACCTTATTTATAAATTATTAAAAATACATCACTAAAAATATAAAGAAGGATGAAAATGAAACATAAAGAAGGATGCCCAAAAACCAATTAAACTCCCACATTAACAAAAATTTCCAATTTTTTCTCATAATTATATATATAAATATTAATAAACGTGTCACACCATAATGATAGCTAGAGATCTTACTACATATACACACATATATACATTTTTCATAAGTTTTCTTATAGCAAACAAAATATATGATAGCAAACAAAATTTTTATATATTTTAAAAAGGTAAAAGGTAGGCTGACAAAAATTAAATATTGGCAAAAATAAAAGTACCATAAAAAATTGTCACACATATTTCTTTACGACTAAAATTAAAGTTCTTATTATTTTAGAGTAAAAGACCCTTATTATGAAATATGCTTACATAGATCTTTTCATTGATAGTCAAATCATAACACAATTAAAACTTACACAGTAAAGTAAAATGTAAAACTAAAAATAGTATAGATTCTCTAGTAACCTAGTTATTAAATTGATTAAAATTTGCTATAAAAGAGTTTGTAAATAATTGTTTTTTAATAAAAAAGAAAAGTAGTATAAATTTTCAAAAATACATACATAATTTTTTCGAAATTTTTTTTAAAAGTTTATTACAATGAAAACATCTATACCATAATTTAAGAAAAGTTATGTCAACTAATAACCACACTATATGTATATGTAACATATTCAGATGTTAAATACTGTTGCGAAGTATATACACAAGTTGGTATAATCTTTAACAAAATACAAAATATAAAAAATATTGAAAGTTTTTTTAAAAATTGAAGGAATATCCTGAATTGCAGAGTATATGAATTTTGTGTTGTAAATTGAGAAAATTTTTTACGTCAATCATACATAATTATATAGATATTAACACAATCAAAAATCTGTACTGTAAAATCAACTTATTAAACTAAAAACAAAGTATAACTTATCTAAAGATTTGATAAAATAGAATAAAAGTTTGTAAAATTCTATTGTTTTTTAAAAAAAGGATTTGTTAAGTAATTTTTTTTAAAACAAATAAAGCATTAAAAATCAATGGTCTGTTAAAAATTGTTTTTTAAATATAAAAAATATTTTGAAAGTTGTTCTCTGAAAAAAGAGGTTTTTGTATAAAAATAAAATTTTAAGTTTTTTAAGATTGAAAAAATGTTTTTTCTAAATTAGTTTTTTTTACAGCACAGGATAACATAATTAAAAGCCTTTTTGTGAAAACAAAAAAATTATAACATTGATATGGTAATTTAAGATAAATTGGTCCTAAAATCAAAAAGAAAATTTATATATATGTATGTACACACACATATATATATTTATGTTAATGTGTATGTATATAAAAACCGAGTTACATAAAAATTAACAACAACTTCCCTCAACAAAAAATGTTTTTCTAATTAAAATAAATTGCTCAATCACAAAATACACGGCCCCTTAGTTACTTTAACCCAAATTAACTAACAAGCCTGAAACCATATAACTGAAACAAAATCTATAAAATAACTAAATCATAAATTCTTTCACTTGAAAACAATACTAATTTCATTAAATTAAAAAATTAAACACAAACCATAACTGAACCTGATCAATCAATTTTGGTCCTTTCTGGAAAATGCTGATTAAATTTTGTGTTCCTAGTTGGACACACATCTCATCCTTTTTTAAAGAAATGTACCTAAATATAAAACTACGGCTGAGTGCTGCCGACCTTCCAGTTTTTACAACCTACAAAAACACATATGGACATCTATACCGGACCTATATACATGCTATACAGGTATATGTTGATCCAAAACTGTCTAATCACGGTCATGATGAAGCAATGGGGAATCTCTTTGACATGTTGGGAGGAAATACTTCATACTATTGATGTGAACTTTATATACACACATATGTGTTTATATAAATGTCCACACAAAAATAAGCTATACGCTTAAAATTATGAAAAATAGCTCTTTCAGAGCTCCTCCATAATCCACTCAATAATTTTTTTACAGTTTATAAACTTTTGCCCGGTTTTGCCATTTTTTCAATGTTTTTAACATTGATACACAAGTGGACAGTTTCCTACGAACTTGACAACTAATTAAAAAATTGTTACTGCTTACCGCAAAACAATTTATATATACAAATACTTCTCATCACCAAACAATTTGTCTTGGCTTTGTCTTGCTTGACATTTCATGGGTGAGTCTAGCATGATATGTCTTGGGTCTGTCTTGCATGACGTGTCTTGGGTTTGTCTGGCAAGACGTGTATGAATTTTGTCTTTGTGGAAAAAAAGTTCATATTATATATGAA
The DNA here is from genome assembly GCA_949752835.1 of Empis stercorea. Lineage (NCBI taxonomy): Eukaryota > Metazoa > Arthropoda > Insecta > Diptera > Empididae > Empis > Empis stercorea. The sequence goes on along the minus strand of OX457086.1, from coordinate 34,643,013 downwards.
CATCACTATTTTTTATTTAAAAACTAATAATGTTTAAAAGTAATCAATAAAATTTTTCAACAATAATTATAAGTTAAATATGACTGAACAAAATGTAATTAAACAAATTCACAATGTTTTTTACACAACACTAACACCATACCTTGCTGTCTGACACTGAATAAAAGAGATATACAAAAAATAGAATTTTTTTTAGTTTTTGTAATAGTCACCATAGTCTTAACCATCGCATAGAATGAAATATTTTATTTTGAAAAATATTGTATACCTATCTCTTTCTTTCTAATACATTTTAAATTACCCAAGACATATTAGTGACATGTTTTGGGTCTGTCATGCAAGACAGAATTTTTGTTGGGTAATTAACCATCTCCGTACCTACAAACAAAACTAACTAAGCATTACAGTATTAAAAACCGCAACTCATATTTCCAAGAGGAAAATAATTTAAATTAAACTTAAAAACATATACCTTAAACACAAAAAAAATTAAGGATTCTTATAAATCCAGAAAAAAACATCCACAATATACCTATACCACGCAAAATCAACAAAAAATAAAACACATTAAAAAATAAAAAATAAAAATAACCCAAATATTCACAACGAGACATGACAATCTTATAAACCTATAGAATTCCATGATGACCACCACCAGATTATTTACTGGGTAACACAAAATGGCAGTATTAAGGTGCATACATAATAAGCTACGCTTACATTGTGGACACACCCAATTGTCGGTTTCCTTTATTGACAATAAATGACAGTATTAAGGTTCAAACAAATATATGGTTCACATCCATTGTGAGCGAAACTAAAATCTGATGGTAGACATATACTGAAAATATTGAAAATGCCATTCTACGCACCAATTCAAATGTGTACATAGTTTCTATTAATTGTAATTCTTCTCTACACGTTATCCCCAAATAAAAGAATATTCGATAGAATTTTTATCGAATTTCTTCCCGAGAAAAAATTAACTAAAGTATACGGACTTCCTCAGCAAGCCTCATATATTTTTTTAAAAAACACGACGTTTTTGTCCCATTTTGAACTTACTTAATCTCACAAATTAACAAAAAAATACAATACAAAAAATTCACGACACCTATAAAAAACCATATGGAACTTCATGCTGACCATAAAATCATTATTTTATTTACTGCCATTTTGAATTAAAATCAGGAATTCAAAATGGCAGTAAATACAATAAAAAAATAAAAAATAACCCAAATAATTCACAACGAGACACAATTACAGGTAAACCACCACAAAACTACTTACTGGGTACACAAAATGGGACAAAATAAGGTGCATAAACTTTTAATCTTCGCTTACATTGTGAACACACCCAAATGTCTGTTTTCCTTTACTGACAAAAATTATAGTATTAAGGTGCCCACAAATTTGATACTCGTTTGCATTGTGGACGCACCCAAAATCGGATGACAGACATTAGCCAAAAATACAGTAACTGCGTTGTTACGCACTAATTCAAGTGTGTACATTGTTCCTGTTATTTGAAGCTAAACACAACGCGTAAACGCCCCAAAAAAGAAAATAGAATTCCGAGAAAATTTCATTAAAATCCCAACGCGAGAAAAACTAACGCATTCAATATACAAAACAAACTAAAAACATATAAACTATCTTAACACGACTTTTTCAAAAATATCATACATAAGCAAACTTATGCTTATTACTTCCGGGTAGCTGGAATTATGAACATTGGAAAAAATTCAATTAAAAAAAAGATCAAACGATTATAAATCCGTTTGTAATTAATTCAAAGGTTATGCGAGAAACTTAAATTTAGTTGAACAAAGTTGTTATTTTAATTTTTCTTTATAAAAATTAAGAAATTTTTAAAAAAATTGCCAAAAAAGTCAACTAAATTATGTTTTTTTGTTAAATATGTTTAATTTAATTTTTCTTTATAAAAATTAAGCAATTTTTATAAAAATTGCCAAAAAAGTCAATTAACTTATGTTTGTTTTATTAAATGTATGTTGAATTATATGTTAAATTACGATTTATATGTTTAGAAACATACATTTAGCTGAATAAAGTTGTTATTATTAATTTTTCTTTATAAAAACTACGAAATTTTAAAAAACAATTGCCAAAAAAGTCAACTAAATTATGTTTTTTTGTTCAATATATGTTGAATTATATGTTAAATTACGTTTTATATGTTTAGAAACATACATTTAGCTGAATAAAGTTGTTATTCTTAATTTTTCTTTATAAAAATTAACAAATTTTTAAAAAATTGCCAAAAAAGACAACTAAATAATGTTTTTTGTTAAATATATGTTGAATTATATGTTAAATTATGATAAACATGTTTAGAAACATAAATTTAGCTGAAAAAAGTTGTTATTTTTAATTTTTCTTTAGAAAAATTAAATTTAAATTTAAATAAACATAAATTTAGCTGAGAAAAGTTGTTATTTTTAATTTTTCTTTATAAAAACTAAGAAATTTAAAAAAAAATTGTCAAAAAAGTTAACTAAATTAAGTTTTTTTGTTAAATATATGTTGAATTATATGTTAAATTATGACAAACATGTTAGAAACATAAATTTAGCTGAGAAAAGTTGTTATTTTTAATTTTTCTTTATAAAAACTAAGAAATTTAAAAAAAAATTGCCAAAAAAGTCAACTAAATTATGTTTTTTTGTTCAATATATGTTGAATTATATGTTAAATTATGATTAACATTTGTAGAAACATAAATTTAGTTGAATGAAGTAGTTATTTTTAATTTTTCTTTATAAAAATTAAGAAATTTTTAAAAAAATTGCCAAAAAAGTCAACTAAATTATATGTTTTTTTGTTAAATATGTTTAATTTAATTTTCTTTATAAAAAGTAAGCAATTTTTATAAAAATTGCCAAAAAAGTCAACTAAATTATGTTTTTTTATTAAATGTATGTTGAATTATATGTTAAATTACGATTTACATGTTTAGTAACACACAAATGTAGCTGAATAAAGTTGTTATTCTTAATTTCTCTTTATAAAAATTAACAAGTTTTTAAAAAATTGCCAAAAAAGTTAACTAAATTATGTTTTTTTATTAAATGTATGTTGAATTATATGTTCAATTACGATTTACATGTTTAGAAACATACATTTAGCTGAATAAATTTGTTATTCTTAATTTTTCTTTATCAAAATTAACAAATTTTTAAAAAATTGCCAAAAAAGTCAACTAAATTATGTTTTTTTGTTAAATATATATTGAATTTTATGTTAAATTATGATAAACATGTTTAGAAACATAAATTTAGCTGAAAAAAGTAGTTACTTTTAATTATCCTTTATAAAAACTAAGAAATTTAAAAAAAAAATGCCAAAAAAGTCAACTAAATTATGTTTTTTTGTTAAATATATGTTGAATTATATGTTAAATTATGATAAACATGTTTAGAAACATAAATTTAGCTGAAAAAAGTTGTTATTTTTAATTTTTCTTTAACCGATTCAAAAAATTAGGACATATGGTACACAAAGACTAAAACAAAATTATTATTAAACCAACTTAACCGTGTGTAGCACATCATACGCCAATAACCAAAATATCAAAAACCAAATTAAACAAAACTATAATACACATTTCATAAATACAGGACATAAAAGAACCGAAAAATTCACCATAGTAACGAAGAATATCCAATTCAAAGACGCACAACAATACATGAGTATTATTGACTAAAGCTACATAAAAACAGGAATCACGATTATAAAAACAGACTCCACCTCACGCCACTAATGGGAAAATATGAACCTTATTTATAAATTATTAAAAATACATCACTAAAAATATAAAGAAGGATGAAAATGAAACATAAAGAAGGATGCCCAAAAACCAATTAAACTCCCACATTAACAAAAATTTCCAAATTTTTCTCATAATTATATATATAAATATTAATAAAAGTGTCACACCATAATGATAGCTAGAGATCTTACTACATATACACACATATATACATTTTTCATAAGTTTTATATATATAGCAAACAAATTTTTTATATATATTAAAAAGGTAAAAGGTAGGCTGACAAAAAGTAAATATTGGCAAAAATAAAAGTACCATAAAAAAAAATATAAATAAAAAAAAGTTTTTTAAAAATACTTTCCCTTAAAGAAATATTCAACTAAAAAGTAATAAACAAGCAAATAATACCACATCAATGTACTTTCCCGTTGAGTTTAAGCAGGTTTTGGGCCCTAACATAAATTACGAAGCCCAACGGACTGCGAAACCAGATGTATTCTTCAATATCTTTTATTTGATACCTCTCATGTCTTTTTACATTATGGGCCCCACAAGACCCAGAGTACCTCTCGGAGTACTCAACAAGATGTCCTCTTCCAGAGCTTTCATTTGATACCCTACATGATTTTTGTATGCTGGTGCCCCACATTACCGCGTTTTGGGCCCGAGATGACTCAAGGCGGCCTCCGGATTACTCCCCATTGAGATGTACTGTTGGAGACCTTTCATTTGATACCCCACATGATTTTTGTATGATGGGGCCCAACATTGCCCCCGTTTTAACCCCTACATGACTCACGACGCCCCAAGAAATACTCCCCATTGAGATGTACACTTCAAAACCTTTCATTTGATACCCCACATGATTTTTTGTATAATGGTACCCAACAATGCCGCCGTTTTGGGCCCGGCATGGCCCACGGCGCCCCCCGAACTACGCCATTGAGATGTACTCTTCAAGACCCTTTATTTGATACCCCATATGATTTTTTGTATTACAGGGCCCAACATTGCCCCCGTTTTGGGCCCGACATGACCCACGGTGCCCTCGGACTACCACCCAATGTGATGTGCTCGTCAAGACCTTTCATTTGATACCCCACATGTTTTTTTGTATTATGGACCCTACATTGCCCCCGTTTTGGGCCGGACATGACCCACGGCGCCCCCAGACTACCGCTCAATGAGATGTACTCGTCAAGACCTTTCATTTGATACCCCACATGATTTTTCGTATTATAGGGGCCAACATTGCCCCCGTTTTGAGCCCGAAATGACCCACGGCGCCCACCTGACTACCGTCCAATGAGATGTACTCGTCAAGACCTTTCATTTGATACCCCACATGGTTTTTTGGTACCCTCAAAAATTAAACGGCCCTCCGCGCCCCCTTCGCACTCATCAAAAAGGCCTGTTAATTTCTGTTAAATTTACATCTGCTATTAAATTTTACAATTTCTGTTAAATTTTACATTTTTCTGTTAAATTTTACACTTTCTGTTATAGTTACATTTTCCTGTTAAATTTTCAATTTTCTGTTAAATTCTACATTTTCTGTTAAATTTTACATTTTCTGTTAAATTTACATTTTCTGTTAATTTTAACATTTAACATTTTCATTTTCTGTTAACTGGTTTTGGGCCCGTTTGACCTATGGACAAAGCAACAAGATGTACTCTTCACGAACTTTCATTTGATACCCAAAATGATTTTTTTGATTTTGGGCCCCACTTGACCCACGGCAATCCCCGAACTACCCCCATTGAGATCAACTCTTCAAGACCCTTCATTTGATACCCCATATGATTTTTTGTATTATTGGGCCCAACTTTGCCCACGTTTTCTGCCCGACATGACCCACGGCGCCCCCGGACTACCACCCAATGTGATGTGCTCGTCAAGACCTTTCATTTGATACCCCACATGTTTTTTTGTATTATGGACCCCACATTGCCCCCGTTTTGGGCCTGACATGACCCACGGTGCCCCCCAGAATACCGCTCAATGAGATGTACTCGTCAAGACCTTTCATTTGATACCCCATATGATTTTTTGTATTATAGGTCCCAACTTTGCCCCCGTTTTGGGCCCGAAATGACCCACGGCGCCCCCGGACTACCACCCAATGTGATGTGCTCGTCAAGACCTTTCATTTGATACCCCACATGTTTTTTTGTATTATGGACCCCACATTGCCCCCGTTTTGGGCCTGACATGACCCACGGCGCCCCCAGAATACCGCTCAATGAGATGTACTCGTCAAGACCTTTCATTTGATACCCCACATGATTTTTTGTATTATGGGGCCCCACATTGCCCCGATTTGGATACGTTATGACCCACGGCGCCCCCCGGACTACAATCCAATGAGATGTACTCGTCAAGACCTTTAATTTGATATCCCACATGGTTTTTTTGGTACATTCAAAAATTAAACGGCCCTACGCGCCCCCGTCCCCGTAATCAAAAAGGCCCCAAATTTATATGGTACAAGCCATTGATGACACGAGCTGAACTTCCAAATTTGAGCTCAATCGGTCAAGCCGTTTTAGAGTTATGTCCAGGTGAGGATATATATATATATATATATAAATATATATACCTATATACTGGAAGTGTGAATTCATAAAAGGGAAAGTAAAAATTGTCACACATATTTCTTTACGACTAAAATTAAAGTTCTTATTATTTTATAGTATATTTCTGGGCTTATTCTGACAGTCGTATTTTCTCTCGAACGACACGCCTTAGAGAAAATGGTATTACGAGAGTCGTATTTAACGAAAGATGGCGCTAAATACGACACATATGAAAAAAAGTAGTATTCTCTGAGTCGTTACGAAACGCCTTGAAATGTCAAAAAAGTAAAAAATTTGTCGTAAGCAATTTTGCTTACGAATCTAGAAAATCGTAAAGTAAAATGTGTTTTTTGTACCATAATACAATAAATATTTCCACAATTATTATAAGAATAATTGCGGAAATATATTAGTATATTATATTAATGTGGAAATCAACATTGAAATTATCCAAAATGATAAATAAAACCCTAATTATTTATACTTTATAAATGTATATGATAAAATAAAACTAATTAATATTGCAAAAAAAATCCCTTGCAATTGGATTTTTTTATAACTCAATATTTAGCCGATAAACTGTAAACATTGCATTTTGATTGTCAAAATAACTGGTGGTACCAACATAAAAACGACTTTTTTCCGCAAAGCCATCTATTGGGAATTTTATTTTTCTGTTTTCACGTTGGCAATAAATTTGTCGTTTCGTTCGACTCTGGGAATACAATTTTAGAGTCGGTACGAAACGAAATATTTATTGGGCGTCAAATACGACACGACTCTGAGAATAAGCCCATTCATAAAAAGGGTCTTTTTTTATGAAATATGCTTACATAGATCTTTTCATTGATAGTCAAATCATAACACAATTAAAACTTGCACAGTAAAGTAAAATGTAAAACTAAAAATAGTATAGATTCTCTAGTAACCTAGTTATTAAATTGATTAAAATTTGCTATAAAAGAGTTTGTAAATAATTGTTTTTTAATAAAAAAGAAAAGTAGTATAAATTTTCAAAAATACATACATAATTTTTTCGAAATTTTTTTTAAAAGTTTATTACAATGAAAACATCTATACCATAATTTAAGAAAAGTTATGTCAACTAATAACCACACTATATGTATATGTAACATATTCAGATGTTAAATACTGTTGCGAAGTATATACACAAGTTGGTATAATCTTTAACAAAATACAAAATATAAAAAATATTAAAAGCTTTTTAAAAAATGAAAGAATATCCTGAATTGCAGAGTATATGAATTTTGTGTTGTAAATTGAAAAAATTTTTTACGTCAGTCATACATAATTATATAGATATTAACACAATCAAAAATCTGTACTGTAAAATCAACTTATTAAACTAAAAACAAAGTATAACTTATCTAAAAATTTGATAAAATAGAATAAAAATTTGAAAAATTCTATTGTTTTTAAAAAAAAGGATTTGTTAAGTAATTTTTTTTAAAACAAATAAAGCATTAAAAATCAATGGTCTGTTAAAAATTGTTTTTTTAATATAAAAAATATTTTGAAAGTTGTTCTCTTTTTGAAAAAAGAGGTTTTTGTATAAAAATAAAATTTTAAGTTTTTAAGATTGAAAAAATGTTTTTTCTAAATTAGTTTTTTTTTACAGCACAGGATAACATAATTAAAAGCCTTTTTGTTAAAACAACAAAATTATAACATTGATATGGTAATTTAAGATAAATTGGTCCTAAAATCAAAAAGAAAATTTATATATATGTATGTACACACATATATATATATATATGTAAATGTGTATGTATATAAAAACCGAGTTACATAAAAATTAACAACAATTTCCCTCAACAAAAAATGTTTTTCTAATTAAAATAAATTGCTCAATCACAAAATACACGGCCCCTTAGCTACTTTAACCCAAATTAACTAACAAGCCTGAAACCATATAACTGAAACAAAATCTATAAAATAACTAAATCACATATTCTTTCACTTGAAAACAATACTAATTTCATTAAATTAAAAAAATAAACACAAACCATAACTGAACACTGATCAATCAATTTTGGTCCTACCTGGAAAATGCTGATTAAATTTTGTGTTCCTAGTTGGACACACATCTCATCCTTTTTTAAAGAAATGTACCTAAATATAAAACTACGGCTGAGTGCTGCCGACCTTCCAGTTTTTACAACCTACAAAAACACATATGGACATCTATACCGGACCTATATACATGCTATACAGGTATATGTTGATCCAAAACTGTCTAATCACGGTCATGATGAAGCAATGGGGAATCTCTTTGACATGTTGGGAGGAAATACTTCATACTATTGATGTGAACTTTATATACACACATATGTGTTTATATAAATGTCCACACAAAAATAAGCTATACGCTTAAAATTATGAAAAATAGCTCTTTCAGAGCTCCTCCATAATCCACTCAATAATTTTTTTACAGTTTATAAACTTGTGCCAGGTTTTGCCATTTTTTCAATGTTTTTAACATTGATACACAATTGGCCTGTTTCCTTCGAACTTGACAACTAATTAAAAAATTGTTACTGCTTACCGCAAAACATTTTATATATACAAATACTTCTCATCACCAAACATTTTGTCTTGGCTTTGTCTTGCTTGACATTTCATGGGTGTGTCTAGTCTAGCATGATATGTCTTGGGTCTGTCTTGCATGACGTGTCTTGGGTTTGTCTGGCAAGACGTGTATGAATTTTGTCTTTGTGGAAAAAAAGTTCATATTATATATGAACATCACTATTTTTTATTTAAAAACTAATAATGTTTAAAAGTAATCAATAAAATTTTTTAACAATAATTATAAGTTAAATATGACTGAACAAAATGTAATTAAACAAATTCACAATTTTTTTTACACAACAGTAACACCATACCTTGCTGTCTGACACTGAATAAAAGAGATATACAAAAAATAGAATTTTTTTTAGTTTTTGTAATAGTCACCATAGTCTTAACCATCGCATAGAATGAAATATTTTATTTTGAAAAATATTGTATACTTATCTCTTTCTTTCTAATACATTTTAAATTACCCAAGACATATTAATGACATGTTTTGGGTCTGTCATGCAAAACAGAATTTTTGTTGGGAAATTAACCATCTCCGTACCTACAAACAAAACTAACTAAGCATTACAGTATTAAAAACCGCAACTCATATTTCCAAGAGGAAAATAATTTAAATTAAACTTAAAAACATATACCTTAACACAAAAAAAATAAGGATTCTTATAAATCCAGAAAAAAACCTCCACACGCAAAATCAACAAAAAATAAAACACATTAAAAAATAAAAAATAAAAATAACCCAAACATTCACAACGAGACATGACAACCTTATAAATCTATAGAATTCCATGTTGACCACCACCAGATTATTTACTGGGTAACACAAAATGGCAGTATTAAGGTGCATACATAATAAGCTTCGATTACATTGTGGACACACCCAATTGTCGGTTTCCTTTAATGACAATAAATGACAGTATTAAGGTTCAAACAAATATATGGTTCGCGTCCATTGTGAGCGCAACTAAAATCTGATGGTAGACATATACTGAAAATATTGAAAATGCCATTCTACGCACCAATTCAAATGTGTACATAGTGTCTATTAATTGTAATTCATCTCTACGCGTTATCCCCAAATAAAAGAATATTCGATAGAATTTTTATCGAATTTCTTCCCGAGAAAAAAATTAACTAAAGTATACGGACTTCCTCAGCACACCCTCATATATTTCTTAAAAAAACACGCGGTTTTTGTCCATTTTGAACTTACTTAATCTCACAAATCAACAAAAAATTACAATACAAAAAATTAAAATTCACAACAAGACACGACACCTATAAAAAACCATATGGAACTTCATGCTGACCATCAAATCATTATTTTATTTACTGCCATTTTGAATTAAAATCAGTAATTCAAAATGGCAGTAAATAAAATAAAAAAATAAAAAATAACTCAAATAATTCACAACGAGACACAATTACAGGTAAACCACCACAAAACTACTTACTGGGTAACACAAAAAGGGAGTATTAAGGTGCATAAACTTTTAATCTTGGCTTACATTGTGAACACACCCAAATATCTGTTTTCCTTTACTGACAAAAATTACAGTATTAAGGTGCCCACAAAATTAAGAAATCTTTGCATTGTGGACGCACCCAAAATCGGATGACAGACATAAGCCAAAAATACAGTAACTGAATTGCTACGCAATAATTCAAGTGTGTACATGGTTCCTGTTATTTGAAGCTAAACACAACGCGTAAACCCCCCAAAAAAGAAAATAGAATTCCGAGAAAATTTCATTAAAATCCCAACCCTAGAAAAACTAACGCATTCAATATACAAAACAAACTAAAAACATATAAACTATCTTAACACGACTTTTTCAAAAATATCATACATCATAAGCAAACTTATGCTTATTACTTCCGGGTAGATGGAATTATGAACAATGGAAAAAATTTAATTAAAAAACAAGATCAAACGATTATAAATCCGTTTGTAACTAATTCAAAGGTTATGCGAGAAACTTAAATTTAGTTGAATAAAGTTGTTATTTTTAATTTTTCTTTATAAAAACTAAGAAATTAAAAAAAAAATTGCCAAAAAAGTCAACTAAATTATGTTTTTTTGTTAAATATATGTTGAATTATATGTTAAATTATGATAAACATGTTTAGAAACATAAAATTAGCTGAAAAAAGTGGTTATTTTTAATTTTTCTTTATAAAACTAAGAAATTTAAAAAGAAATTGCCAAAAAAGTCAACTAAATTATGTTTTTTTGTTCAATATATGTTGAATTATATGTTAAATTATGATTAACATTTTTAGAAACATAAATTTAGTTGAATAAAGTAGTTATTTTTGATTTTTCTTTATAAAAAGTAAGAAATTTTAAAAAACAATTGCCAAAAAAGTCAACTAAATTATGTTTTTTTGTTAAATATATGTTGAATTATATGTTAAATTATGATAAACATGTTTAGAAACATAAATTTAGATGAAAAAAGTTGTTATTTTTAATTTTTCTTTGTAAAAACTAAGAAATTTAAAAAAAAATTGCCAAAAAAGTCAACTAAATTATGTTTTTTTGTTCAATATATGTTGAATTATATGTTAGATTATGATAAACATGTTTAGAAACATAAATTTAGCTGAAAAAAGTTGTTATTTTTAATTTTTATTTATAAAAACTAAGAAATTTAAAAAAAAATTGCCAAAAAAGTGACCACATTATTATGTTTTTTTGTTCAATATATGATGTTGAATTATATGTTAAATTATGATTAACATTTTTAGAAACATAAATTTAGTTGAATAAAGTTGTTATTTTTAATTTCTCTTTATAAAAATTAACAAATTTCTAAAAAATTGCCAAAAAAGTCAACTAAATTATGTTTTTTGTTAAATATATGTTGAATTATATGTTAAATTATGATAAACATGTTTAGAAACATAAATTTAGCTGAAAAAAGTTGTTAATTTTAATTTTTCTTTATAAAAACTAAGAAATTTAAAAACAATTGCCAAAAAAGTCAACTAAATTATGTTTTTTTGTTCAATATATGTTGAATTATATGTTAAATTATGACTAACATTTTTAGAAACATAAATTTAGTTGAATAAAGTAGTTATTTTTAATTTTTCTTTATAAAAATTAAGCAATTTTTATAAAATTGCCAAAAAAGTCAACTAAATTATGTTTTTTTATTAAATGTATGTTGAATTATATATTAAATTACGATTTACATGTTAAGAAACATACATTTAGATGAATAAAGTTGTTATTCTTAATTTTTCTTTTTAAAAAACTAAGAAATTTTAAAAAACAATTGCCAAAAAAGTCAACTAAATTATGTTTTTTTGTTAAATATATGTTGAATATGTTAAATTATGATAAACATGTTAAGAAACATAAATTTAGCTGAAAAAAGTTGTTATTTTTAATTTTTCTTTGTAAAAACTAAGAAATTTAAAAAAAAATTGCCAAAAGAGTCAACTAAATTATGTTTTTTTGTTAAATATATGTTGAATTATATGTTAAATTATGATAAACATGTTTAGAAACATAAATTTAGCTGAAAAAAGTTGTTATTTTTAATTTTTCTTTATAAAAACTAAGAAATTTAAAAAAAAATTGCCAAAAAAGTCCACTAAATTATGTTTTTTTGTTCAATATATGTTGAATTATATGTTAAATTATGATAAACATGTTGAGAAACATAAATTTAGCTGAAAAAAGTTGTTATTTTTAATTTTTCTTTATAAAAACTAAGAAATTTAAAAAAAAATTGCCAAAAAAGTCAACTACTTTATGTTTTTTGTTAAATATATGTTGAATTATATGTTAAATTATGATAAACATGTTTAGAAACATAAATTTAGCTGAAAAAAGTTGTTATTTTTAATTTTTCTTTATAAAAACTAAGAAATTAAAAAAAAAATTGCCAAAAAAGTATATGTTGAATTATATGTTAAAATATATGTTGAATTATATGTTAAATTATGATAAACATGTTGACAAACATAAATTTAGCTGAAAAAAGATGTTATTTTTAATTTTTCTTTATAAAAACTACGAAATTTTAAAAAAAATTGCCAAAAAAGTCAACTACTTTATGTTTTTTGTTAAATATATGTTGAATTATATGTTAAATTATGATAAACATGTTTAGAAACATAAAATTAGCTGAAAAAAGTGGTTATTTTTAATTTTTCTTTATAAAACTAAGAAATTTAAAAAAAAATTGCCAAAAAAGTCAACTAAATTATGTTTTTTTGTTCAATATATGTTGAATTATATGTTAAATTATGATAAACATGTTGTGAAACATAAATTTAGTTGAATAAAGTAGTTATTTTTGATTTTTCTTTATAAAAATTAAGAAATTTTTATAAAAATTGCCAAAAAAGTCAACTAAATTATGTTTTTTATTAAATGTATTTTGAATTATATGTTAAGCTGAATAAAGTTGTTATTCTTAATTTTTCTTTATAAAAACTAAGAAATTTTAAAAAACAATTGCCAAAAAAGTCAACTAAATTATGTTTTTTTGTTAAATATATGTTGAATTATATGTTAAATTATGATAAACTTAGCTGAAAAAAGTTGTTATTTAATTTAGCTGAAAAAAGTTGTTATTTTTAATTTTTCTTTGTAAAAACTAAGAAATTTAAAAAAAAATTGCCAAAAAAGTCAACTAAATTATGTTTTTTTGTTCAATATATGTTGAATTATATGTTAGATTATGATAAACATGTTTAGAAACATAAATTTAGCTGAAAAAAGTTGTTAGTTTTAATTTTTATTTATAAAAACTAAGAAATTTAAAAAAAAAATTGCCAAAAAAGTGACCACATTATTATGTTTTTTTGTTCAATATATGATGTTAAATTATATGTTAAATTATGATTAACATTTTTAGAAACATAAATTTAGTTGAATAAAGTTGTTATTTTTAATTTCTCTTTATAAAAATTAACAAATTTTTAAAAAATTGCCAAAAAAGTCAACTAAATTATGTTTTTTGTTAAATATATGGTGAATTATATGTTAAATTATGATAAACATGTTTAGAAACATAAATTTAGCTGAAAAAAGTTGTTAATTTTAATTTTTATTTATAAAAACTTAGAAATTTAAAAACAATTGCCAAAAAAGTCAACTAAATTATGTTTTTTTGTTCAATATATGTTGAATTAGATGTTAAATTATGATTAACATTTTTAGAAACATAAATTTAATTGAATAAAGTAGTTATTTTTAATTTTTCTTTATAAAAATTAAGCAATTTTTATAAAAATTGCCAAAAAAGTCAACTAAATTATGTTTTTTTATTAAATGTATGTTGAATTATATATTAAATTACGATTTACATGTTAAGAAACATACATTTAGATGAATAAAGTTGTTATTCTTAATTTTTCTTTATAAAAACTAAGAAATTTTAAAAAACAATTGCGAAAAAAGTCAACTAAATTATGTTTTTTTGTTAAATATATGTTGAATATGTTAAATTATGATAAACATGTTGAGAAACATAAATTTAGCTGAAAAAAGTTGTTATTTTTAATTTTTCTTTGCAAAAACTAAGAAATTTAAAAAAAAAATTGCCAAAAGAGTCAACTAAATTATGTACTTTTGTTCAATATATGTTGAATTATATGTTAGATTATGATAAACATGTTTAGAAACATAAATTTAGCTGAAAAAAGTTGTTAGTTTTAATTTTTATTTATAAAAACTAAGAAATTTAAAAAAAAAATTGCCAAAAAAGTGACCACATTATTATGTTTTTTGTTCAATATATGATGTTAAATTATATGTTAAATTATGATTAACATTTTTAGAAACATAAATTTAGTTGAATAAAGTTGTTATTTTTAATTTCTCTTTATAAAAATTAACAAATTTTTAAAAAATTGCCAAAAAAGTCAACTAAATTATGTTTTTTGTTAAATATATGTTGAATTATATGTTAAATTATGATAAACATGTTTAGAAACATAAATTTAGCTGAAAAAAGTTGTTAATTTTAATTTTTCTTTATAAAAACTTAGAAATTTAAAAACAATTGCCAAAAAAGTCAACTAAATTATGTTTTTTTGTTCAATATATGTTGAATTAGATGTTAAATTATGATTAACATTTTTAGAAACATAAATTTAGTTGAATAAAGTAGTTATTTTTAATTTTTCTTTATAAAAATTAAGCAATTTTTATAAAAATTGCCAAAAAAGTCAACTAAATTATGTTTTTTTATTAAATGTATGTTGAATTATATATTAAATTACGATTTACATGTTAAGAAACATACATTTAGATGAATAAAGTTGTTATTCTTAATTTTTCTTTATAAAAACTAAGAAATTTTAAAAAACAATTGCGAAAAAAGTCAACTAAATTATGTTTTTTTGTTAAATATATGTTGAATATGTTAAATTATGATAAACATGTTGAGAAACATAAATTTAGCTGAAAAAAGTTGTTATTTTTAATTTTTCTTTGCAAAAACTAAGAAATTTAAAAAAAAAATTGCCAAAAGAGTCAACTAAATTATGTACTTTTGTTAAATATATGTTGAATTATATGTTAAATTATGATAAACATGTTTAGAAACATAAATTTAGCTGAAAAAAGTTGTTATTTTTAATTTTTCTTTATAAAAACTAAGAAATTTAAAAAAAAATTGCCAAAAAAGTTCACTAAATTATGTTTTTTTGTTCAATATATGTTGAATTATATGTTAAATTATGATAAACATGTTGAGAAACATAAATTTAGCTGAAAAAAGTTGTTATTTTTAATTTTTCTTTATAAAAACTAAGAAATTTTAAAAAAAAATTGCCAAAAAAGTTAACTAAATTATGTTTTTTTGTTCAATATATGTTGAATTATATGTTAAATTATGATAAACATGTTGAGAAACATAAATTTAGCTGAAAAAAGTTGTTATTTTTAATTTTTCTTTATAAAAACTAAGAAATTTTAAAAAAAATTGCCAAAAAAGTCAACTACTTTATGTTTTTTGTTAAATATATGTTGAATTATATGTTAAATTATGATAAACATGTTTAGAAACATAAATTTAGCTGAAAAAAGTTGTTATTTTTAATTTTTCTTTATAAAAACTGAGAAATTTAAAAAAAATTCCAAAAAAAGTCAACTAAATTATGTCTTTTTGTTAAATATATGTTGAATTATATGTTAAATTATGATAAACATGTTGAGAAACATAAATTTAGCTGAAAAAAGTTGTTATTTTTAATTTTTCTTTATAAAAACTAAGAAATTTTAAAAAAAAATTGCCAAAAAAGTTAACTAAATTATGTTTTTTTGTTCAATATATGTTGAATTATATGTTAAATTATGATAAACATGTTGAGAAACATAAATTTAGCTGAAAAAAGTTGTTATTTTTAATTTTTCTTTATAAAAACTAAGAAATTTAAAAAAAAATTGCCAAAAAAGTTCACTAAATTATGTTTTTTTGTTCAATATATGTTGAATTATATGTTAAATTATGATAAACATGTTGAGAAACATAAATTTAGCTGAAAAAAGTAGTTATTTTTAATTTTTCTTTATAAAAATTAAGCAATTTTTATAAAAATTGCCAAAAAAGTCAACTAAATTATGTTTTTTTATTAAATGTATGTTGAATTATATATTAAATTACGATTTACATGTTAAGAAACATACATTTAGATGAATAAAGTTGTTATTCTTAATTTTTCTTTATAAAAACTAAGAAATTTTAAAAAACAATTGCGAAAAAAGTCAACTAAATTATGTTTTTTTGTTAAATATATGTTGAATATGTTAAATTATGATAAACATGTTGAGAAACATAAATTTAGCTGAAAAAAGTTGTTATTTTTAATTTTTCTTTGCAAAAACTAAGAAATTTAAAAAAAAAATTGCCAAAAGAGTCAACTAAATTATGTACTTTTGTTAAATATATGTTGAATTATATGTTAAATTATGATAAACATGTTTAGAAACATAAATTTAGCTGAAAAAAGTTGTTATTTTTAATTTTTCTTTATAAAAACTAAGAAATTTAAAAAAAAATTGCCAAAAAAGTTCACTAAATTATGTTTTTTTGTTCAATATATGTTGAATTATATGTTAAATTATGATAAACATGTTGAGAAACATAAATTTAGCTGAAAAAAGTTGTTATTTTTAATTTTTCTTTATAAAAACTAAGAAATTTTAAAAAAAAATTGCCAAAAAAGTTAACTAAATTATGTTTTTTTGTTCAATATATGTTGAATTATATGTTAAATTATGATAAACATGTTGAGAAACATAAATTTAGCTGAAAAAAGTTGTTATTTTTAATTTTTCTTTATAAAAACTAAGAAATTTAAAAAAAAATTGCCAAAAAAGTCAACTAAATTATGTTTTTTTGTTCAATATATGTTGAATTATATGTTAAATTTTGATAAACATATATGTTGAATATGTTAAATTATGATAAACATGTTGAGAAACATAAATTTAGCTGAAAAAAGTTGTTATTTTTAATTTTTCTTTGCAAAAACTAAGAAATTTAAAAAAAAAATTGCCAAAAGAGTCAACTAAATTATGTACTTTTGTTAAATATATGTTGAATTATATGTTAAATTATGATTAACATTTTTAGAAACATAAATTTAGTTGAATAAAGTAGTTATTCTTAATTTTTCTTTATAAAAATTAAGAAATTTTTAAAAAAATTGCCAAAAAAGTCAACTAAATTATGTTTTTTTGTTAAATATATGTTGAATAATATGTTAAATTATGATAAACATGTTGTGAAACATAAATTTAGTTGAACAAAATTGTTATTTTTAATTTTTCTTTATAAAAACTAAGAAATTTAAAAAAAAATTGCCAAAAAAGTCAACTAAATTATGTTTTTTTGTTCAATATATGTTGAATTATGTGTTAAATTATGATTAACATTTTTAGAAACATAAATTTAGTTGAATAAAGTAGTTATTTTTAATTTTTCTTTATAAAAATTAAGAAATTTTTATAAAAATTGCCAAAAAAGTCAACTAAATTATGTTTTTTATTAAATGTATGTTGAATTATATGTTAAATTACGATTTACATGTTTAGAAACACACAAATGTAGCTGAATATAGTTGTTATTCTTAATTTCTCTTTATAAAAATTAGCAAATTTTTAAAAAATTGCCAAAAAAGTCAACTAAATTATGTTTTTTGTTAAATATATGTTGAATTATATGTTAAATTTTGATAAACATGTTTAGAAACATAAATTTAGCTGAAAAAAGTTGTTAATTTTAATTTTTCTTTATAAAAACTAAGAAATTTATAAAAAAATTGCCAAAAAAGTCACCTAAATTATGTTTTTTTGTTCAATATATGTTGAATTATATATTAAATTACGATTTACATGTTTAGAAACATACATTTAGCTGAATAAAGTTGTTATTCTTAATTTTTCTTTATAAAAACTAAGAAATTTTAAAAAACAATTGCCAAAAAAGTCAACTAAATTATGTTTTTTTGTTCAATATATGTTGAATTATATGTTAAATTATGATAAACATGTTGAGAAACATAAATTTAGCTGAAAAAAGGTGTTATTTTTAATTTTTCTTTATAAAAACTAAGAAATTTAAAAAAAAATGGCCAAAAAAGTCAACTAAATTATGTTTTTTTGTTAAATATATGTTGAATTATATGTTAAATTATGATAAACATGTTTAGAAACACGCAAATTTAGCTGAAAAAAGTTGTTATTTTTAATTTTTCTTTATAAAAACTAAGAAATTTTTATAAAAATTGCCAAAAAAGTCAACTAAATTATGTTTTTTTGTTCAATATATGTTGAATTATATGTTAAATTATGATTAACATTTTTAGAAACATAAATTTAGTTGAATAAAGTAGTTATTTTTAAATTTTCTTTATAAAAATTAACAAATTTTTAAAAAATTGCCAAAAAAGTCAACTAAATTATGTTTTTTGTTAAATATATGTTGAATTATATGTTAAATTTCGATAAACATGTTTAGAAACATAAATTTAGCTGAAAAAAGTTGTTAATTTTAATTTTTCTTTATAAAAACTAAGAAATTTAAAAAAAAATTGCCAAAAAAGTCAACTAAATTATGTTTTTTTGTTCAATATATGTTGAATTATATGTTAAATTATGATAAACATGTTGAGAAACATAAATTTAGCTGAAAAAAGTTGTTATTTTTAATTTTTCTTTATAAAAACTGAGAAATTTAAAAAAAATTGCAAAAAAAGTCAACTAAATAATGTTTTTTGTTAAATATATGTTGAATTATATGTTAAATTATGATAAACATGTTTAGAAACATAAATTTAGCTGAAAAAAGTTGTTATTTTTAATTTTTCTTTATAAAAACTAAGAAATTTAAAAAAAAATTGCCAAAAAAGTCAACTAAATTATGTTTTTTTGTTCAATATATGTTGAATTATATGTTAAATTATGATTAACATTTTTAGAAACATAAATTTAGTTGAATAAAGTAGTTATTTTTAATTTTTCTTTATAAAAATTAAGAAATTTTTAAAAAAATTGCCAAAAAAGTCAACTAAATTATGTTTTTTTGTTAAATATATGTTGAATTATATGTTAAATTATGATAAACATGTTGTGAAACATAAATTTAGTTGAAAAAAGTTGTTATTTTTAATTTTTCTTTATAAAAACTAAAAAATTTAAAAAAAAATTGCCAAAAAAGTCAACTAAATTATGTTTTTTTGTTCAATATATGTTGAATTATATGTTAAATTATCATTAACATTTTTAGAAACATAAATTTAGTTGAATAAAGTAGTTATTTTTAATTTTTCTTTATAAAAATTAAGAAATTGTTTAAAAATTGCCAAAAAAGTCAACTAAATTATGGTTTTTATTAAATGTATGTTGAATTATATGTTAAATTACGATTTATATTTTTAGAAACACACAAATGTAGCTGAATAAAGTTGTTATTCTTAATTTCTCTTTATAAAAATTAACAAATTTTTAAAAAATTGCCAAAAAAGTCAACTAAATTATGTTTTTTGTTAAATATATGTTGAATTATATGTTAAGTTTTGATAAACATGTTTAGAAACATAAATTTAGCTGAAAAAAGTTGTTAATTTTAATTTTTCTTTATAAAAACTAAGAAATTTATAAAAAAATTGCCAAAAAAGTCACCTAAATTATGTTTTTTTGTTCAATATTAAATTACGATTTACATGTTTAGAAACATACATTTAGCTGAATAAAGTTGTTATTCTTAATTTTTCTTTATAAAAACTAAGAAATTTTAAAAAACAATTGCCAAAAAAGCCAACTAAATTATGTTTGTTTGTTCAATATATGTTGAATTATATGTTAAATTATGATAAACATGTTGAGAAACATAAATTTAGCTGAAAAAAGTTGTTATTTTTAATTTTTCTTTATAAAAACTAAGAAATTTAAAAAAAAATTGCCAAAAAAGTCAACTAAATTATGTTTTTTTGTTAAATATATGTTGAATTATATGTTAAATTATGATAAACATGTTTAGAAACATAAATTTAGCTGAAAAAAGTTGTTATTTTTAATTTTTCTTTATAAAAACTAAGAAATTTAAAAAAAAATTGCCAAAAAAGTCAACTAAATTATGTTTTTTTGTTAATAATATGTTGAATTATATGTTAAATTATGATAAACATGTTTAGAAATATAAATTTAGTTGAATAAAGTAGTTATTTTTAATTTTTCTTTAACCGATTCAAAAAATAAGGACATATGGTACACAAACACTAAAACAAAATTATTATCAAACCAACTTAACCATGTGTAACACATCATACGCCAATAACCAAAACATCAAAAACCAAATTAAACAAAACTATAATACACATTTCATAAATACAGGACATAAAAGAACCGAAAAATTCACCATAGTAAAGAAAAATATCCAATTCAAAGACGCACAACATTACATGAGTATTATTGAATAAAGCTACATAAAAACAGGAATCACGATTATAAAAACAGACTCCACCTCACGCCACTAATGGGAAAATATGAACCTTATTTATAAATTATTAAAAATACATCACTAAAAATATAAAGAAGGATGAAAATGAAACATAAAGAAGGATGTCCAAAAACCAATTAAACTCCCACATTAACAAAAATTTCCAAATTTTTCTCATAATTATATATATAAATATTAATAAAAGTGTCACACCATAATGATAGCTAGAGATCTTACTACATATACACACATATATACATTTTTCATAAGTTTTCTATATATAGCAAACAAAATTTTTATATATTTTAAAAAGGTAAAAGGTAGGCTGACAAAAATTAAATATTGGCAAAAATAAAAGTACCATAAAAAATTGTCACACATATTTCTTTACGACTAAAATTAAAGTTCTTATTATTTTAGAGTAAAAGACCCTTATTATGAAATATGCTTACATAGATCTTTTCATTGATAGTCAAATCATAACACAATTAAAACTTACACAGGAAAGTAAAATGTAAAACTAAAAATAGTATAGATTCTCTAGTAACCTAGTTATTAAATTGATTAAAATTTGCTATAAAAGAGTTTGTAAATAATTGTTTTTTAATAAAAAAGAAAAGTAGTATAAATTTTCAAAAATACATACATAATTTTTTCGAAATTTTTTTTAAAAGTTTATTACAATGAAAACATCTATACCATAATTTAAGAAAAGTTATGTCAACTAATAACCACACTATATGTATATGTAACATATTCAGATGTTAAATACTGTTGCGAAGTATATACACAAGTTGGTATAATCTTTAACAAAATACAAAATATAAAAAATATTGAAAGTTTTTTTAAAAATTGAAAGAATATCCTGAATTGCAGAGTATATGAATTTTGTGTTGTAAATTGAAAAAATTTTTTACGTCAATCATACATAATTATATAGATATTAACACAATCAAAAATCTGTACTGTAAAATCAACTTATTAAACTAAAAACAAAGTATAACTTATCTAAAGATTTGATAAAATAGAATAAAAGTTTGAAAAATTCTATTGTTTTTTAAAAAAAGGATTTGTTAAGTAATTTTTTTTAAAACAAATAAAGCATTAAAAATCAATGGTCTGTTAAAAATTGTTTTTTAAATATAAAAAATATTTTGAAAGTTGTTCTCTTTTTGAAAAAAGAGGTTTTTGTATAAAAATAAAATTTTAAGTTTTTTAAGATTGAAAAAATGTTTTTTCTAAATTAGTTTTTTTTTGACAGCACAGGATAACATAATTAAAAGCCTTTTTGTGAAAACAAAAAAATTATAACATTGATATGGTAATTTAAGATAAATTGGTCCTAAAATCAAAAAGAAAATTTATATATATGTATGTACACACACATATATATATTTATGTTAATGTGTATGTATATAAAAACCGAGTTACATAAAAATTAAAAACAACTTCCCTCAACAAAAAATGTTTTTCTAATTAAAATAAATTGCTCAATCACAAAATACACGGCCCCTTAGCTACTTTAACCCAAATTAACTAACAAGCCTGAAACCATATAACTGAAACAAAATCTATAAAATAACTAAATCATAAATTCTTTCACCTGAAAACAATACTAATTTCATTAAATTAAAAAATTAAACACAAACCATAACTGAACCTGATCAATCAATTTTGGTCCTTTCTGGAAAATGCTGATTAAATTTTGTGTTCCTAGTTGGACACACATCTCATCCTTTTTTAAAGAAATGTACCTAAATATAAAACTACGGCTGACTGCTGCCGACCTTCCAGTTTTTACAACCTACAAAAACACATATGGACATCCATACCGGACCTATATACATGCTATACAGGTATATGTTGATCCAAAACTGTCTAATCACGGTCATGATGAAGCAATGGGGAATCTCTTTTACATGTTGGGAGGAAATACTTCATACTATTGATGTGAACTTTATATACACACATATGTGTTTATATAAATGTCCACACTAAAATAAGCTATACGCTTAAAATTATGAAAAATAGCTCTTTCAGAGCTCCTCCATAATCCACTCAATAATTTTTTTACAGTTTATAAACTTTTGCCAGGTTTTGCCCTTTGTTCAATGTTTTTAACATTGATACACAAGTGGACAGTTTCCTTCGTACTTGACAACTAATTAAAAAATTGTTACTGCTTACCGCAAAACAATTTATATATACAAATACTTCTCATCACCAAACAATTTGTCTTGGCTTTGTCTTGCTTGACATTTCATGGGTGAGTCTAGCATGATATGTCTTGGGTCTGTCTTGCATGACGTGTCTTGGGTTTGTCTGGCAAGACGTGTATGAATTTTGTCTTTGTGGAAAAAAAGTTCATATTATATATGAACATCACTATTTTTTATTTCAAAACTAATAATGTTTAAAAGTAATCAATAAAATTTTAAACAATAATTATAAGTTAAATATGACTGAACAAAATGTAATTAAACAAATTCACAATGTTTTTTACACAACACTAACACCATACCTTGCTGTCTGACACTGAATAAAAGAGATATACAAAAAATAGAATTTTTTTTAGTTTTTGTAATAGTCACCATAGTCTTAACCATCGCATAGAATGAAATATTTTATTTTGAAAAATATTGTATACCTATCTCTTTCTTTCTAATACATTTTAAATTACCCAAGACATATTAGTGACATGTTTTGGGTCTGTCATGCAAGACAGAATTTTTGTTGGGTAATTAACCATCTCCGTACCTACAAACAAAACTAACTAAGCATTACAGTATTAAAAACCGCAACTCATATTTCCAAGAGGAAAATAATTTAAATTAAACTTAAAAACATATACCTTAAACACAAAAAAAATTAAGGATTCTTATAAATCCAGAAAAAAACATCCACAATATACCTATACCACGCAAAATCAACAAAAAATAAAACACATTAAAAAATAAAAAATAAAAATAACCCAAATATTCACAACGAGACATGACAATCTTATAAACCTATAGAATTCCATGATGACCACCACCAGATTATTTACTGGGTAACACAAAATGGCAGTATTAAGGTGCATACATAATAAGCTTCGCTTACATTGTGGACACACCCAATTGTCGGTTTCCTTTATTGACAATAAATGACAGTATTAAGGTTCAAACAAATAAATGGTTCACATCCATTGTGAGCGCAACTAAAATCTGATGGTAGACATATACTGAAAATATTGAAAATGCCATTCTACGCACCAATTCAAATGTGTACATAGTTTCTATTAATTGTAATTCTTCTCTACACGTTATACCCAAATAAAAGAATATTCGATAGAATTTTTATCGAATTTCTTCCCGAGAAAAAATTAACTAAAGTATACGGACTTCCTCAGCACAGCCTCATATATTTTTTTAAAAAACACGAGGTTTTTTTCCCATTTTGAACTTACTTAATCTCACAAATCAACAAAAAAATACAATACAAAAAATTCACGACACCTATAAAAAATTATATGGAACTTCATGCTGACCATAAAATCATTATTTTATTTACTGCCATTTTGAATTAAAATCAGGAATTCAAAATGGCAGTAAATAAAATAAAAAAATAAAAAATAACCCAAATAATTCACAACGAGACACAATTACAGGTAAACCACCACAAAACTACTTACTGGGTACACAAAATGGGACAAAATAAGGTGCATAAACTTTTAATCTTCGCTTACATTGTGGACACACCCAAATGTCTGTTTTCCTTTACTGACAAAAATTATAGTATTAAGGTGCCCACAAATTTGATACTCGTTTGCATTGTGGACGCACCCAAAATCGGATGACAGACATAAGCCAAAAATACAGTAACTGCGTTGTTACGCACTAATTCAAGTGTGTACATTGTTCCTGTTATTTGAAGCTAAACACAACGCGTAAACGCCCCAAAAAAGAAAATAGAATTCCGAGAAAATTTCATTAAAATCCCAACGCGAGAAAAACTAACGCATTCAATATACAAAACAAACTAAAAACATATAAACTATCTTAACACGACTTTTTCAAAAATATCATACAAAAGCAAACTTATGCTTATTACTTCCGGGTAGATGGAATTATGAACAGTGGAAAAAATTCAATTAAAAAAAAAGATCAAACGATTATAAATCCGTTTGTAATTAATTCAAAGGTTATGCGAGAAACTTAAATTTAGTTGAACAAACTTGTTATTTTAATTTTTCTTTATAAAAATTAAGAAATTTTTAAAAAAATTGCCAAAAAAGTCAACTAAATTATGTTTTTTTGTTAAATATGTTTAATTTAATTTTTCTTTATAAAAATTAAGCAATTTTTATAAAAATTGCCAAAAAATTCAACTAACTTATGTTTTTTTATTAAATGTATGCTGAATTATATGTTAAATTACGATTTATATGTTTAGAAACATACATTTAGCTGAATAAAGTTGTTATTCTTAATTTTTCTTTATAAAAACTAAGAAATTTTAAAAAAAAATGCCAAAAAAGTCAACTAAATTATGTTTTTTGTTAAATATATGTTGAATTTTATGTTAAATTATGATAAACATGTTTAGAAACATAAATTTAGCTGAAAAAAGTTGTTATTTTTAATTTTTCTTTAACCGATTCAAAAAATAAGGACATATGGTACACAAACACTAAAACAAAATTATTATCAAACCAACTTAACCATGTGTAACACATCATACGCCAATAACCAAAACATCAAAAACCAAATTAAACAAAACTATAATACACATTTCATAAATACAGGACATAAAAGAACCGAAAAATTCACCATAGTAAAAAAAAATATCCAATTCAAAGACGCACAACAATACATGAGTATTATTGAATAAAGCTACATAAAAACAGGAATCACGATTATAAAAACAGACTCCACCTCACGCCACTAATGGGAAAATATGAACCTTATTTATAAATTATTAAAAATACATCACTAAAAATATAAAGAAGGATGAAAATGAAACATAAAGAAGGATGCCCAAAAACCAATTAAACTCCCACATTAACAAAAATTTCCAATTTTTTCTCATAATTATATATATAAATATTAATAAACGTGTCACACCATAATGATAGCTAGAGATCTTACTACATATACACACATATATACATTTTTCATAAGTTTTCTATAAATAGCAAACAAAATTTTTATATATATTAAAAAGGTAAAAGGTAGGCTGACAAAAAGTAAATATTGGCAAAAATAAAAGTACCATAAAAAATTGTCACACATATTTCTTTACGACTAAAATTAAAGTTCTTATTATTTTAGAGTAAAAGACCCTTATTATGAAATATGCTTACATAGATCTTTTCATTGATAGTCAAATCATAACACAATTAAAACTTACACAGTAAAGTAAAATGTAAAACTAAAAATAGTATAGATTCTCTAGTAAACTAGTTATTAAATTGATTAAAATTTGCTATAAAAGAGTTTGTAAATAATTGTTTTTTAATAAAAAAGAAAAGTAGTATAAATTTTCAAAAATACATACATAATTTTTTCGAATTTTTTTTAAAAAGTTTATTACAATGAAAACATCTATACCATAATTTAAGAAAAGTTATGTCAACTAATAACCACACTATATGTATATTTAACATATTCAGATGTTAAATACTGTTGCGAAGAATGAAATATTTTATTTTGAAAAATATTGTATACCTATCTCTTTCTTTCTAATACATTTTAAATTACCCAAGACATATTAGTGACATGTTTTGGGTCTGTCATGCAAGACAGAATTTTTGTTGGGAAATTAACCATCTCCGTACCTACAAACAAAACTAACTAAGCATTACAGTATTAAAAACCGCAACTCATATTTCCAAGAGGAAAATAATTTAAATTAAACTTAAAAACATATACCTTAAACACAAAAAAAATTAAGGATACTTATAAATCCAGAAAAAAACATCCACAATATACCTATACCACGCAAAATCAACAAAAAATAAAACACATTAAAAAATAAAAAATAAAAATAACCCAAATATTCACAACGAGACATGACAATCTTATAAACCTATAGAATTCCATGATGACCACCACCAGATTATTTACTGGGTAACACAAAATGGCAGTATTAAGGTGCATACATAATAAGCTTCGCTTACATTGTGGACACACCCAATTGTCGGTTTCCTTTATTGACAATAAATGACAGTATTAAGGTTCAAACAAATAAATGGTTCACATCCATTGTGAGCGAAACTAAAATCTGATGGTAGACATATACTGAAAATATTGAAAATGCCATTCTACGCACCAATTCAAATGTGTACATAGTTTCTATTAATTGTAATTCTTCTCTACACGTTATACCCAAATAAAAGAATATTCGATAGAATTTTTATCGAATTTCTTCCCGAGAAAAAATTAACTAAAGTATACGGACTTCCTCAGCACAGCCTCATATATTTTTTTAAAAAACACGAGGTTTTTTTCCCATTTTGAACTTACTTAATCTCACAAATCAACAAAAAAATACAATACAAAAAATTCACGACACCTATAAAAAATTATATGGAACTTCATGCTGACCATAAAATCATTATTTTATTTACTGCCATTTTGAATTAAAATCAGGAATTCAAAATGGCAGTAAATAAAATAAAAAAATAAAAAATAACCCAAATAATTCACAACGAGACACAATTACAGGTAAACCACCACAAAACTACTTACTGGGTACACAAAATGGGACAAAATAAGGTGCATAAACTTTTAATCTTCGCTTACATTGTGGACACACCCAAATGTCTGTTTTCCTTTACTGACAAAAATTATAGTATTAAGGTGCCCACAAATTTGATACTCGTTTGCATTGTGGACGCACCCAAAATCGGATGACAGACATAAGCCAAAAATACAGTAACTGCGTTGTTACGCACTAATTCAAGTGTGTACATTGTTCCTGTTATTTGAAGCTAAACACAACGCGTAAACGCCCCAAAAAAGAAAATAGAATTCCGAGAAAATTTCATTAAAATCCCAACGCGAGAAAAACTAACGCATTCAATATACAAAACAAACTAAAAACATATAAACTATCTAACACGACTTTTTCAAAAATATCATACATAAGCAAACTTATGCTTATTACTTCCGGGTAGATGGAATTATGAACAGTGGAAAAAATTCAATTAAAAAAAAAGATCAAACGATTATAAATCCGTTTGTAATTAATTCAAAGGTTATGCGAGAAACTTAAATTTAGTTGAACAAACTTGTTATTTTAATTTTTCTTTATAAAAATTAAGAAATTTTTAAAAAAATTGCCAAAAAAGTCAACTAAATTATGTTTTTTTGTTAAATATGTTTAATTTAATTTTTCTTTATAAAAATTAAGCAATTTTTATAAAAATTGCCAAAAAATTCAACTAACTTATGTTTTTTTATTAAATGTATGCTGAATTATATGTTAAATTACGATTTATATGTTTAAAAACATACATTTAG
The DNA here is from genome assembly GCA_949752835.1 of Empis stercorea. Lineage (NCBI taxonomy): Eukaryota > Metazoa > Arthropoda > Insecta > Diptera > Empididae > Empis > Empis stercorea. Next base: position 34,614,569 of record OX457086.1, on the reverse strand, counting down.
CTGAATAAAGTTGTTATTCTTAATTTTTCTTTATAAAAACTACGAAATTTTAAAAAACCATTGCCAAAAAAGTCAACTAAATTATGTTTTTTTGTTCAATATATGTTGAATTATATGTTAAATTACGTTTTATATGTTTAGAAACATACATTTAGCTGAATAAAGTTGTTATTCTTAATTTTTCTTTATAAAAATTAACAAATTTTTAAAAAATTGCCAAAAAAGTCAACTAAATATTGTTTTTTGTTAAATATATGTTGAATTATATGTTAAATTATGATAGACATGTTTAGAAACATAAATTTAGCTGAAAAAAGTTGTTATTTTTAATTTTTCTTTATAAAAATTAAGAAATTTTTAAAAAATTGCAAAAAAGTCAACTAAATTATGTTTTTTTGTTAAATGTAGGTTGAATTATATTTTAAATTACGATTTACATGTTTAGAAACATAAATTTAGTTGAATAAATTTGTTATTTTGAATTTTTCTTTATAAAAATTTACAAATTTTTAAAAAATTGCCAAAAAAGTCAACTAAATTATGTTTTTTGTTAAATATATGTTGAATTTTATGTTAAATTATGATAAACATGTTTAGAAACATAAATTTAGCTGAAAAAAGTAGTTACTTTTAATTTTTCTTTATAAAAACTAAGAAATTTAAAAAAAAAATGCCAAAAAAGTCAACTAAATTATGTTTTTTTGTTAATAATATGTTGAATTATATGTTAAATTATGATAAACATGTTTAGAAACATAAATTTAGCTGAAAAAAGTTGTTATTTTTAATTTTTCTTTAACCGATTCAAAAAATAAGGACATATGGTACACAAACACTAAAACAAAATTATTATCAAACCAACTTAACCATGTGTAACACATCATACGCCAATAACCAAAACATCAAAAACCAAATTAAACAAAACTATAATACACATTTCATAAATACAGGACATAAAAGAACCGAAAAATTCACCATAGTAAAAAAAAATATCCAATTCAAAGACGCACAACAATACATGAGTATTATTGAATAAAGCTACATAAAAACAGGAATCACGATTATAAAAACAGACTCCACCTCACGCCACTAATGGGAAAATATGAACCTTATTTATAAATTATTAAAAATACATCACTAAAAATATAAAGAAGGATGAAAATGAAACATAAAGAAGGATGCCCAAAAACCAATTAAACTCCCACATTAACAAAAATTTCCAATTTTTTCTCATAATTATATATATAAATATTAATAAACGTGTCACACCATAATGATAGCTAGAGATCTTACTACATATACACACATATATACATTTTTCATAAGTTTTCTATAAATAGCAAACAAAATTTTTATATATATTAAAAAGGTAAAAGGTAGGCTGACAAAAAGTAAATATTGGCAAAAATAAAAGTACCATAAAAAATTGTCACACATATTTCTTTACGACTAAAATTAAAGTTCTTATTATTTTAGAGTAAAAGACCCTTATTATGAAATATGCTTACATAGATCTTTTCATTGATAGTCAAATCATAACACAATTAAAACTTACACAGTAAAGTAAAATGTAAAACTAAAAATAGTATAGATTCTCTAGTAAACTAGTTATTAAATTGATTAAAATTTGCTATAAAAGAGTTTGTAAATAATTGTTTTTTAATAAAAAAGAAAAGTAGTATAAATTTTCAAAAATACATACATAATTTTTTCGAATTTTTTTTAAAAAGTTTATTACAATGAAAACATCTATACCATAATTTAAGAAAAGTTATGTCAACTAATAACCACACTATATGTATATTTAACATATTCAGATGTTAAATACTGTTGCGAAGAATGAAATATTTTATTTTGAAAAATATTGTATACCTATCTCTTTCTTTCTAATACATTTTAAATTACCCAAGACATATTAGTGACATGTTTTGGGTCTGTCATGCAAGACAGAATTTTTGTTGGGAAATTAACCATCTCCGTACCTACAAACAAAACTAACTAAGCATTACAGTATTAAAAACCGCAACTCATATTTCCAAGAGGAAAATAATTTAAATTAAACTTAAAAACATATACCTTAAACACAAAAAAAATTAAGGATACTTATAAATCCAGAAAAAAACATCCACAATATACCTATACCACGCAAAATCAACAAAAAATAAAACACATTAAAAAATAAAAAATAAAAATAACCCAAATATTCACAACGAGACATGACAATCTTATAAACCTATAGAATTCCATGATGACCACCACCAGATTATTTACTGGGTAACACAAAATGGCAGTATTAAGGTGCATACATAATAAGCTTCGCTTACATTGTGGACACACCCAATTGTCGGTTTCCTTTATTGACAATAAATGACAGTATTAAGGTTCAAACAAATAAATGGTTCACATCCATTGTGAGCGAAACTAAAATCTGATGGTAGACATATACTGAAAATATTGAAAATGCCATTCTACGCACCAATTCAAATGTGTACATAGTTTCTATTAATTGTAATTCTTCTCTACACGTTATACCCAAATAAAAGAATATTCGATAGAATTTTTATCGAATTTCTTCCCGAGAAAAAATTAACTAAAGTATACGGACTTCCTCAGCACAGCCTCATATATTTTTTTAAAAAACACGAGGTTTTTTTCCCATTTTGAACTTACTTAATCTCACAAATCAACAAAAAAATACAATACAAAAAATTCACGACACCTATAAAAAATTATATGGAACTTCATGCTGACCATAAAATCATTATTTTATTTACTGCCATTTTGAATTAAAATCAGGAATTCAAAATGGCAGTAAATAAAATAAAAAAATAAAAAATAACCCAAATAATTCACAACGAGACACAATTACAGGTAAACCACCACAAAACTACTTACTGGGTACACAAAATGGGACAAAATAAGGTGCATAAACTTTTAATCTTCGCTTACATTGTGGACACACCCAAATGTCTGTTTTCCTTTACTGACAAAAATTATAGTATTAAGGTGCCCACAAATTTGATACTCGTTTGCATTGTGGACGCACCCAAAATCGGATGACAGACATAAGCCAAAAATACAGTAACTGCGTTGTTACGCACTAATTCAAGTGTGTACATTGTTCCTGTTATTTGAAGCTAAACACAACGCGTAAACGCCCCAAAAAAGAAAATAGAATTCCGAGAAAATTTCATTAAAATCCCAACGCGAGAAAAACTAACGCATTCAATATACAAAACAAACTAAAAACATATAAACTATCTAACACGACTTTTTCAAAAATATCATACATAAGCAAACTTATGCTTATTACTTCCGGGTAGATGGAATTATGAACAGTGGAAAAAATTCAATTAAAAAAAAAGATCAAACGATTATAAATCCGTTTGTAATTAATTCAAAGGTTATGCGAGAAACTTAAATTTAGTTGAACAAACTTGTTATTTTAATTTTTCTTTATAAAAATTAAGAAATTTTTAAAAAAATTGCCAAAAAAGTCAACTAAATTATGTTTTTTTGTTAAATATGTTTAATTTAATTTTTCTTTATAAAAATTAAGCAATTTTTATAAAAATTGCCAAAAAATTCAACTAACTTATGTTTTTTTATTAAATGTATGCTGAATTATATGTTAAATTACGATTTATATGTTTAAAAACATACATTTAGCTGAATAAAGTTGTTATTCTTAATTTTTCTTTATAAAAACTACGAAATTTTAAAAAACCATTGCCAAAAAAGTCAACTAAATTATGTTTTTTTGTTCAATATATGTTGAATTATATGTTAAATTACGTTTTATATGTTTAGAAACATACATTTAGCTGAATAAAGTTGTTATTCTTAATTTTTCTTTATAAAAATTAACAAATTTTTAAAAAATTGCCAAAAAAGTCAACTAAATATTGTTTTTTGTTAAATATATGTTGAATTATATGTTAAATTATGATAGACATGTTTAGAAACATAAATTTAGCTGAAAAAAGTTGTTATTTTTAATTTTTCTTTATAAAAATTAAGAAATTTTTAAAAAATTGCAAAAAAGTCAACTAAATTATGTTTTTTTGTTAAATGTAGGTTGAATTATATTTTAAATTACGATTTACATGTTTAGAAACATAAATTTAGTTGAATAAATTTGTTATTTTGAATTTTTCTTTATAAAAATTTACAAATTTTTAAAAAATTGCCAAAAAAGTCAACTAAATTATGTTTTTTGTTAAATATATGTTGAATTTTATGTTAAATTATGATAAACATGTTTAGAAACATAAATTTAGCTGAAAAAAGTAGTTACTTTTAATTTTTCTTTATAAAAACTAAGAAATTTAAAAAAAAAATGCCAAAAAAGTCAACTAAATTACGTTTTTTTGTTAATAATATGTTGAATTATATGTTAAATTATGATAAACATGTTTAGAAACATAAATTTAGCTGAAAAAAGTTGTTATTTTTAATTTTTCTTTAACCGATTCAAAAAATAAGGACATATGGTACACAAACACTAAAACAAAATTATTATCAAACCAACTTAACCATGTGTAACACATCATACGCCAATAACCAAAACATCAAAAACCAAATTAAACAAAACTATAATACACATTTCATAAATACAGGACATAAAAGAACCGAAAAATTCACCATAGTAAAAAAAAATATCCAATTCAAAGACGCACAACAATACATGAGTATTATTGAATAAAGCTACATAAAAACAGGAATCACGATTATAAAAACAGACTCCACCTCACGCCACTAATGGGAAAATATGAACCTTATTTATAAATTATTAAAAATACATCACTAAAAATATAAAGAAGGATGAAAATGAAATATAAAGAAGGATGCCCAAAAACCAATTAAACTCCCACATTAACAAAAATTTCCAATTTTTTCTCATAATTATATATATAAATATTAATAAACGTGTCACACCATAATGATAGCTAGAGATCTTACTACATATACACACATATATACATTTTTCATAAGTTTTCTATAAATAGCAAACAAAATTTTTATATATATTAAAAAGGTAAAAGGTAGGCTGACAAAAAGTAAATATTGGCAAAAATAAAAGTACCATAAAAAATTGTCACACATATTTCTTTACGACTAAAATTAAAGTTCTTATTATTTTAGAGTAAAAGACCCTTATTATGAAATATGCTTACATAGATCTTTTCATTGATAGTCAAATCATAACACAATTAAAACTTACACAGGAAAGTAAAATGTAAAACTAAAAATAGTATAGATTCTCTAGTAACCTAGTTATTAAATTGATTAAAATTTGCTATAAAAGAGTTTGTATATAATTCTTTTTAATAAAAAAGAAAAGTAGTATAAATTTTCAAAAATACATACATAATTTTTTCGAATTTTTTTTAAAAAGTTTATTACAATGAAAACATCTATACCATAATTTAAGAAAAGTTATGTCAACTAATAACCACACTATATGTATATTTAACATATTCAGATGTTAAATACTGTTGCGAAGTATATACACAAGTTGGTATAATCTTTAACAAAATACAAAATATAAAAAATATTGAAAGTTTTTTTAAAAATTGAAAGAATATCCTGAATTTCAGAGTATATGAATTTTGTGTTGTAAATTGAAAAAATGTTTACGTCAGTCATACATAATTATATAGATATTAACACAATCAAAAATCTGTACTGTAAAATCAACTTATTAAACTAAAAACAAAGTATAACTTATCTAAAGATTTGATAAAATAGAATAAAAATTTGAAAAATTCTATTGTTTTTTAAAAAAAGGATTTGTTAAGTAATTTTTTTTAAAACAAATAAAGCATTAAATATCAATGGTCTGTTAAAAATTGTTTTTTAAATACAAAAAATATTTTGAAAGTTGTTCTCTGAAAAAAGAGGTTTTTGTATAAAAATAAAATTTTAAGTTTTTTAAGATTGAAAAAATGTTTTTTCTAAATTAGTTTTTTTTACAGCACAGGATAACATAATTAAAAGCCTTTTTGTGAAAACAAAAAAATTATAACATTGATATGGTAATTTAAGATAAATTGGTCCTAAAATCAAAAAGAAAATTTATATATATGTATGTACACACACATATATATATTTATGTTAATGTGTATGTATATAAAAACCGAGTTACATAAAAATTAACAACAACTTCCCTCAACAAAAAATGTTTTTCTAATTAAAATAAATTGCTCAATCACAAAATACACGGCCCCTTAGTTACTTTAACCCAAATTAACTAACAAGCCTGAAACCATATAACTGAAACAAAATCTATAAAATAACTAAATCATAAATTCTTTCACTTGAAAACAATACTAATTTCATTAAATTAAAAAATTAAACACAAACCATAACTGAACCTGATCAATCAATTTTGGTCCTTTCTGGAAAATGCTGATTAAATTTTGTGTTCCTAGTTGGACACACATCTCATCCTTTTTTAAAGAAATGTACCTAAATATAAAACTACGGCTGAGTGCTGCCGACCTTCCAGTTTTTACAACCTACAAAAACACATATGGACATCTATACCGGACCTATATACATGCTATACAGGTATATGTTGATCCAAAACTGTCTAATCACGGTCATGATGAAGCAATGGGGAATCTCTTTGACATGTTGGGAGGAAATACTTCATACTATTGATGTGAACTTTATATACACACATATGTGTTTATATAAATGTCCACACAAAAATAAGCTATACGGTTAAAATTATGAAAAATAGCTCTTTCAGAGCTCCTCCATAATCCACTCAATAATTTTTTTACAGTTTATAAACTTTTGCCCGGTTTTGCCATTTTTTCAATGTTTTTAACATTGATACACAAGTGGACAGTTTCCTACGAACTTGACAACTAATTAAAAAATTGTTACTGCTTACCGCAAAACAATTTATATATACAAATACTTCTCATCACCAAACAATTTGTCTTGGCTTTGTCTTGCTTGACATTTCATGGGTGAGTCTAGCATGATATGTCTTGGGTCTGTCTTGCATGACGTGTCTTGGGTTTGTCTGGCAAGACGTGTATGAATTTTGTCTTTGTGGAAAAAAAGTTCATATTATATATGAACATCACTATTTTTTATTTAAAAACTAATAATGTTTAAAAGTAATCAATAAAATTTTTCAACAATAATTTTAAGTTAAATATGACTGAACAAAATGTAATTAAACAAATTCACAATGTTTTTTACACAACACTAACACCATACCTTGCTGTCTGACACTGAATAAAAGAGATATACAAAAAATAGAATTTTTTTTAGTTTTTGTAATAGTCACCATAGTCTTAACCATCACATAGAATGAAATATTTTATTTTGAAAAATATTGTATACCTATCTCTTTCTTTCTAATACATTTTAAATTACCCAAGACATATTAGTGACATGTTTTGGGTCTGTCATGCAAGACAGAATTTTTGTTGGGAAATTAACCATCTCCGTACCTACAAACAAAACTAACTAAGCATTACAGTATTAAAAACCGCAACTCATATTTCCAAGAGGAAAATAATTTAAATTAAACTTCAAAACATATACCTTAAACACAAAAAAAATTAAGGATTCTTATAAATCCAGAAAAAAACATCCACAATATACCTATACCACGCAAAATCAACAAAAAATAAAACACATTAAAAAATAAAAAATAAAAATAACCCAAATATTCACAACGAGACATGACAATCTTATAAACCTATAGAATTCCATGATGACCACCACCAGATTATTTACTGGGTAACACAAAATGGCAGTATTAAGGTGCATACATAATAAGCTTCGCTTACATTGTGGACACACCCAATTGTCGGTTTCCTTTATTGACAATAAATGACAGTATTAAGGTTCAAACAAATATATGGTTCACATCCATTGTGAGCGAAACTAAAATCTGATGGTAGACATATACTGAAAATATTGAAAATGCCGTTCTACGCACCAATTCAAATGTATACATAGTTTCTATTAATTGTAATTCTTCTCTACACGTTATCCCCAAATAAAAGAATATTCGATAGAATTTTTATCGAATTTCTTCCCGAGAAAAAATTAACTAAAGTATACGGACTTCCTCAGCACAGCCTCATATATTTTTTTAAAAAACACGACGTTTTTGTCCCATTTTGAACTTACTTAATCCCACAAATTAACAAAAAAATACAATACAAAAAATTCACGACACCTATAAAAAACCATATGGAACTTCATGCTGACCATAAAATCATTATTTTATTTACTGCCATTTTGAATTAAAATCAGGAATTCAAAATGGCAGTAAATAAAATAAAAAAATAAAAAATAACCCAAATAATTCACAACGAGACACAATTATAGGTAAACCACCACAAAACTACTTACTGGGTACACAAAATGGGACAAAATAAGGTGCATAAACTTTTAATCTTCGCTTACATTGTGAACACACCCAAATGTCTGTTTTCCTTTACTGACAAAAATTATAGTATTAAGGTGCCCACAAATTTGATACTCGTTTGCATTGTGGACGCACCCAAAATCGGATGACAGACATAAGCCAAAAATACAGTAACTGCGTTGTTACGCACTAATTCAAGTGTGTACATTGTTCCTGTTATTTGAAGCTAAACACAACGCGTAAACGCCCCAAAAAAGAAAATAGAATTCCGAGAAAATTTCATTAAAATCCCAACGCGAGAAAAACTAACGCATTCAATATACAAAACAAACTAAAAAGATATAAACTATCTTAACACGACTTTTTCAAAAATATCATACATAAGCAAACTTATGCTTATTACTTCCGGGTAGATGGAATTATGAACAGTGGAAAAAATTCAATTAAAAAAAAAGATCAAACGATTATAAATCCGTTTGTAATTAATTCAAAGGTTATGCGAGAAACTTAAATTTAGTTGAACAAAGTTGTTATTTTAATTTTTCTTTATAAAAATTAAGAAATTTTTAAAAAAATTGCCAAAAAAGTCAACTAAATTATGTTTTTTTGTTAAATATGTTTAATTTAATTTTTCTTTATAAAAATTAAGCAATTTTTATAAAAATTGCCAAAAAAGTCAACTAACTTATGTTTTTTTTATTAAATGTATGTTGAATTATATGTTAAATTACGATTTATATGTTTAGAAACATACATTTAGCTGAATAAAGTTGTTATTATTAATTTTTCTTTATAAAAACTACGAAATTTTAAAAAACAATTGCCAAAAAAGTCAACTAAATTATGTTTTTTTGTTCAATATATGTTGAATTATATGTTAAATTACGTTTTATATGTTTAGAAACATACATTTAGCTGAATAAAGTTGTTATTCTTAATTTTTCTTTATAAAAATTAACAAATTTTTAAAAAATTGCCAAAAAAGACAACTAAATAATGTTTTTTGTTAAATATATGTTGAATTATATGTTAAATTATGATAAACATGTTTAGAAACATAAATTTAGCTGAAAAAAGTTGTTATTTTTAATTTTTCTTTAGAAAAATTAAATTTAAATTTAAATAAACATAAATTTATCTGAGAAAAGTTGTTATTTTTAATTTTTCTTTAACCGATTCAAAAAATTAGGACATATGGTACACAAAGACTAAAACAAAATTATTATTAAACCAACTTAACCGTGTGTAGCACATCATACGCCAATAACCAAAATATCAAAAACCAAATTAAACAAAACTATAATACACATTTCATAAATACAGGACATAAAAGAACCGAAAAATTCACCATAGTAAAAAAAAATATCCAATTCAAAGACGCACAACAATACATGAGTATTATTGACTAAAGCTACATAAAAACAGGAATCACGATTATAAAAACAGACTCCACCTCACGCCACTAATGGGAAAATATGAACCTTATTTATAAATTATTAAAAATACATCACTAAAAATATAAAGAAGGATGAAAATGAAACATAAAGAAGGATGCCCAAAAACCAATTAAACTCCCACATTAACAAAAATTTCCAAATTTTTCTCATAATTATATATATAAATATTAATAAAAGTGTCACACCATAATGATAGCTAGAGATCTTACTACATATACACACATATATACATTTTTCATAAGTTTTATATATATAGCAAACAAATTTTTTATATATATTAAAAAGGTAAAAGGTAGGCTGACAAAAAGTAAATATTGGCAAAAATAAAAGTACCATAAAAAAAAATATAAATAAAAAAAAGTTTTTTAAAAATACTTTCCCTTAAAGAAATATTCAACTAAAAAGTAATAAACAAGCAAATAATACCACATCAATGTACTTTCCCGTTGAGTTTAAGCAGGTTTTGGGCCCTAACATAAATTACGAAGCCCAACGGACTGCGAAACCAGATGTATTCTTCAATATCTTTTATTTGATACCTCTCATGTCTTTTTACATTATGGGCCCCACAAGACCCAGAGTACCTCTCGGAGTACTCAACAAGATGTCCTCTTCCAGAGCTTTCATTTGATACCCTACATGATTTTTGTATGCTGGTGCCCCACATTACCGCGTTTTGGGCCCGAGATGACTCAAGGCGGCCTCCGGATTACTCCCCATTGAGATGTACTGTTGGAGACCTTTCATTTGATACCCCACATGATTTTTGTATGATCGGGCCCAACATTGCCCCCGTTTTAACCACTACATGACTCACGACGCCCCAAGAAATACTCCCCATTGAGATGTACACTTCAAAACCTTTCATTTGATACCCCACATGATTTTTTGTATAATGGTACCCAACAATGCCGCCGTTTTGGGCCCGGCATGGCCCACGGCGCCCCCCGAACTACGCCATTGAGATGTACTCTTCAAGACCCTTTATTTGATACCCCATATGATTTTTTGTATTACAGGGCCCAACATTGCCCCCGTTTTGGGCCCGACATGACCCACGGCGCCCTCGGACTACCACCCAATGTGATGTGCTCGTCAAGACCTTTCATTTGATACCCCACATGTCTTTTTGTATTATGGACCCTACATTGCCCCCGTTTTGGGCCGGACATGACCCACGGCGCCCCCAGACTACCGCTCAATGAGATGTACTCGTCAAGACCTTTCATTTGATATCCCACATGATTTTTCGTATTATAGGGGCCAACATTGCCCCCGTTTTGAGCCCGAAATGACCCACGGCGCCCACCTGACTACCGTCCAATGAGATGTACTCGTCAAGACCTTTCATTTGATACCCCACATGGTTTTTTGGTACCCTCAAAAATTAAACGGCCCTCCGCGCCCCCTTCGCACTCATCAAAAAGGCCTGTTAATTTCTGTTAAATTTACATCTGCTATTAAATTTTACAATTTCTGTTAAATTTTACATTTTCCTGTTAAATTTTCAATTTTCTGTTAAATTCTACATTTTCTGTTAAATTTTACATTTTCTGTTAAATTTACATTTTCTGTTAATTTTAACATTTAACATTTTCATTTTCTGTTAACTGGTTTTGGGCCCGTTTGACCTATGGACAAAGCAACAAGATGTACTCTTCACGAACTTTCATGTGATACCCAAAATGATTTTTTTGATTTTGGGCCCCACTTGACCCACGGCAATCCCCGAACTACCCCCATTGAGATCAACTCTTCAAGACCCTTCATTTGATACCCCATATGATTTTTTGTATTATTGGGCCCAACTTTGCCCACGTTTTGGGCCCGACATGACCCACGGCGCCCCCGGACTACCACCCAATGTGATGTGCTCGTCAAGACCTTTCATTTGATACCCCACATGTTTTTTTGTATTATGGACCCCACATTGCCCCCGTTTTGGGCCTGACATGACCCACGGTGCCCCCCAGAATACCGCTCAATGAGATGTACTCGTCAAGACCTTTCATTTGATACCCCATATGATTTTTTGTATTATAGGTCCCAACTTTGCCCCCGTTTTGGGCCCGAAATGACCCACGGCGCCCCCGGACTACCACCCAATGTGATGTGCTCGTCAAGACCTTTCATTTGATACCCCACATGTTTTTTTGTATTATGGACCCCACATTGCCCCCGTTTTGGGCCTGACATGACCCACGGCGCCCCCAGAATACCGCTCAATGAGATGTACTCGTCAAGACCTTTCATTTGATACCCCACATGATTTTTTGTATTATGGGGCCCCACATTGCCCCGATTTGGATACGTTATGACCCACGGCGCCCCCCGGACTACAATCCAATGAGATGTACTCGTCAAGACCTTTAATTTGATATCCCACATGGTTTTTTGGTACATTCAAAAATTAAACGGCCCTACGCGCCCCCGTCCCCGTAATCAAAAAGGCCCCAAATTTATATGGTACAAGCCATTGATGACACGAGCTGAACTTCCAAATTTGAGCTCAATCGGTCAAGCCGTTTTAGAGTTATGTCCAGGAGAGGAGATATATATATATATATATAAATATATATACCTATATACTGGAAGTGTGAATTCATTAAAGGGAAAGTAAAAATTGTCACACATATTTCTTTACGACTAAAATTAAAGTTCTTATTATTTTATAGTATATTTCTGGGCTTATTCTGACAGTCGTATTTTCTCTCGAACGACACGCCTTAGAGAAAATGGTATTACGAGAGTCGTATTTAACGAAAGATGGCGTTAAATACGACACATATGAAAAAAAGTAGTATTCTCTGAGTCGTTACGAAACGCCTTGAAATGTCAAAAAAGTAAAAAATTTGTCGTAAGCAATTTTGCTTACGAATCTAGAAAATCGTAAAGTAAAATGTGTTTTTTGTACCATAATACAATAAATATTTCCACAATTATTATAAGAATAATTGCGGAAATATATTAGTATATTATATTAATGTGGAAATCAAGATTGAAATTATCCAAAATGATAAATAAAACCCTAATTATTTATACTTTATAAATGTATATGATAAAATAAAACTAATTAATATTAGTAAACTGTAAACATTGCATTTTGATTGTCAAAATAACTGGTGGTACCAACATAAAAACGACTTTTTTCCGCAAAGCCATCTATTGGGAATTTTATTTTTCTGTTTTCACGTTGGCAATAAATTTGTCGTTTCGTTCGACTCTGGGAATACAATTTTAGAGTCGGTACGAAACGAAATATTTATTGGGCGTCAAATACGACACGACTCTGAGAATAAGCCCATTCATAAAAAGGGTATTTTTTTATGAAATATGCTTACATAGATCTTTTCATTGATAGTCAAATCATAAGACAATTAAAACTTGCACAGTAAAGTAAAATGTAAAACTAAAAATAGTATAGATTCTCTAGTAACCTAGTTATTAAATTGATTAAAATTTGCTATAAAAGAGTTTGTAAATAATTGTTTTTTAATAAAAAAGAAAAGTAGTATAAATTTTCAAAAATACATACATAATAACCACACTATATGTATATGTAACATATTCAGATGTTAAATACTGTTGCGAAGTATATACACAAGTTGGTATAATCTTTAACAAAATACAAAATATAAAAAATATTAAAAGCTTTTTAAAAAATGAAAGAATATCCTGAATTGCAGAGTATATGAATTTTGTGTTGTAAATTGAAAAAATTTTTTACGTCAGTCATACATAATTATATAGATATTAACACAATCAAAAATCTGTACTGTAAAATCAACTTATTAAACTAAAAACAAAGTATAACTTATCAGATTTGATAAAATAGAATAAAAATTTGAAAAATTCTATTGTTTAAAAAAAAAAGGATTTGTTAAGTAATTTTTTTTAAAACAAATAAAGCATTAAAAATCAATGGTCTGTTAAAAATTGTTTTTTTAATATAAAAAATATTTTGAAAGTTGTTCTCTTTTTGAAAAAAGAGGTTTTTGTATAAAAATAAAATTTTAAGTTTTTAAGATTGAAAAAATGTTTTTTCTCTAAATTAGTTTTTTTTTACAGCACAGGATAACATAATTAAAAGCCTTTTTGTTAAAACATCAAAATTATAACATTGATATGGTAATTTAAGGTCCTAAAATCAAAAAGAAAATTTATATATATGTATGTACACACACATATATATATATATGTAAATGTGTATGTATATAAAAACCGAGTTACATAAAAATTAACAACAATTTCCCTCAACAAAAAATGTTTTTCTAATTAAAATAAATTGCTCAATCACAAAATACACGGCCCCTTAGCTACTTTAACCCAAATTAACTAACAAGCCTGAAACCATATAACTGAAACAAAATCTATAAAATAACTAAATCACAAATTCTTTCACTTGAAAACAATACTAATTTCATTAAATTAAAAAAATAAACACAAACCATAACTGAACACTGATCAATCAATTTTGGTCCTACCTGGAAAATGCTGATTAAATTTTGTGTTCCTAGTTGGACACACATCTCATCCTTTTTTAAAGAAATGTACCTAAATATAAAACTACGGCTGAGTGCTGCCGACCTTCCAGTTTTTACAACCTACAAAAACACATATGGACATCTATACCGGACCTATATACATGCTATACAGGTATATGTTGATCCAAAACTGTCTAATCACGGTCATGATGAAGCAATGGGGAATCTCTTTGACATGTTGGGAGGAAATACTTCATACTATTGATGTGAACTTTATATACACACATATGTGTTTATATAAATGTCCACACAAAAATAAGCTATACGCTTAAAATTATGAATAATAGCTCTTTCAGAGCTCCTCCATAATCCACTCAATAATTTTTTTACAGTTTATAAACTTGTGCCAGGTTTTGCCATTTTTTCAATGTTTTTAACATTGATACACAATTGGCCTGTTTCCTTCGAACTTGACAACTAATTAAAAAATTGTTACTGCTTACCGCAAAACATTTTATATATACAAATACTTCTCATCACCAAACAATTTGTCTTGGCTTTGTCTTGCTTGACATTTCATGGGTGTGTCTAGCATGATATGTCTTGGGTCTGTCTTGCATGACGTGTCTTGGGTTTGTCTGGCAAGACGTGTATGAATTTTGTCTTTGTGGAAAAAAAGTTCATATTATATATGAACATCACTATTTTTTATTTAAAAACTAATAATGTTTAAAAGTAATCAATAAAATTTTTTAACAATAATTATGAGTTAAATATGACTGAACAAAATGTAATTAAACAAATTCACAATTTTTTTTACACAACAGTAACACCATACCTTGCTGTCTGACACTGAATAAAAGAGATATACAAAAAATAGAATTTTTTTTAGTTTTTGTAATAGTCACCATAGTCTTAACCATCGCATAGAATGAAATATTTTATTTTGAAAAATATTGTATACCTATCTCTTTCTTTCTAATACATTTTAAATTACCCAAGCATATTAATGACATGTTTTGGGTCTGTCATGCAAAACAGAATTTTTGTTGGGAAAATAACCATCTCCGTACCTACAAACAAAACTAACTAAGCATTACAGTATTAAAAACCGCAACTCATATTTCCAAGAGGAAAATAATTTAAATTAAACTTAAAAACATATACCTTAAACACAAAAAAAAATAAGGATTCTTATAAATCCAGAAAAAAACATCCACACGCAAAATCAACAAAAAATAAAACACATTAAAAAATAAAAAATAAAAATAACCCAAACATTCACAACGAGACATGACAACCTTATAAATCTATAGAATTCCATGTTGACCACCACCAGATTATTTACTGGGTAACACAAAATGGCAGTATTAAGGTGCATACATAATAAGCTTCGATTACATTGTGGACACACCCAATTGTCGGTTTCCTTTAATGACAATAAATGACAGTATTAAGGTTCAAACAAATATATGGTTCGAGTGCATTGTGAGCGCAACTAAAATCTGATGGTAGACATATACTGAAAATATTGAAAATGCCATTCTACGCACCAATTCAAATGTGTACATAGTGTCTATTAATTGTAATTCATCTCTACGCGTTATCCCCAAATAAAAGAATATTCGATAGAATTTTTATCGAATTTCTTCCCGAGAAAAAAATTAACTAAAGT
Source organism: Empis stercorea (assembly GCA_949752835.1). NCBI lineage: Eukaryota > Metazoa > Arthropoda > Insecta > Diptera > Empididae > Empis > Empis stercorea. The sequence continues at coordinate 34,598,549 of OX457086.1, read as the reverse complement.
ATACGGACTTCCTCAGCACACCCTCATATATTTCTTAAAAAAACACGCGGTTTTTGTCCATTTTGAACTTACTTAATCTCACAAATCAACAAAAAATTACAATACAAAAAATTAAAATTCACAACAAGACACGACACCTATAAAAAACCATATGGAACTTCATGCTGACCATAAAATCATTATTTTATTTACTGCCATTTTGAATTAAAATCAGTAATTCAAAATGGCAGTAAATAAAATAAAAAAATAAAAAATAACTCAAATAATTCACAACGAGACACAATTACAGGTAAACCACCACAAAACTACTTACTGGGTAACACAAAAAGGGAGTATTAAGGTGCATAAACTTTTAATCTTGGCTTACATTGTGAACACACCCAAATATCTGTTTTCCTTTACTGACAAAAATTACAGTATTAAGGTGCCCACAAAATTAAGAAATCTTTGCATTGTGGACGCACCCAAAATCGGATGACAGACATAAGCCAAAAATACAGTAACTGCATTGCTACGCAATAATTCAAGTGTGTACATGGTTCCTGTTATTTGAAGCTAAACACAACGCGTAAACCCCCCAAAAAAGAAAATAGAATTCCGAGAAAATTTCATTAAAATACCAACCCTAGAAAAACTAACGCATTCAATATACAAAACAAACTAAAAACATATAAACTATCTTAACACGACGTTTTCAAAAATATCATACATCATAAGCAAACTTATGCTTATTACTTCCGGGTAGATGGAATTATGAACAATGGAAAAAATTTAATTAAAAAACAAGATCAAACGATTATAAATCCGTTTGTAATTAATTCAAAGGTTATGCGAGAAACTTAAATTTAGTTGAATAAAGTTGTTATTTTTAATTTTTCTTTATAAAAACTAAGAAATTTAAAAAAAAATTGCCAAAAAAGTCAACTAAATTATGTTTTTTTGTTAAATATATGTTGAATTATATGTTAAATTATGATAAACATGTTTAGAAACATAAAATTAGCTGAAAAAAGTGGTTATTTTTAATTTTTCTTTATAAAACTAAGAAATTTAAAAAAAAATTGCCAAAAAAGTCAACTAAATTATGTTTTTTTGTTCAATATATGTTGAATTATATGTTAAATTATGATTAACATTTTTAGAAACATAAATTTAGTTGAATAAAGTAGTTATTTTTGATTTTTCTTTATAAAAAGTAAGAAATTTTTATAAAAATTGCCACAAAAGTCAACTAAATTATGTTTTTTATTAAATGTATTTTGAATTATATGTTAAGCTGAATAAAGTTGTTATTCTTAATTTTTCTTTATAAAAACTAAGAAATTTTAAAAAACAATTGCCAAAAACGTCAACTAAATTATGTTTTTTTGTTAAATATATGTTGAATTATATGTTAAATTATGATAAACATGTTGAGAAACATAAATTTAGCTGAAAAAAGTTGTTATTTTTAATTTTTCTTTGTAAAAACTAAGAAATTAAAAAAAAAATTGCCAAAAAAGTCAACTAAATTATGTTTTTTTGTTCAATATATGTTGAATTATATGTTAAATTATGACTAACATTTTTAGAAACATAAATTTAGTTGAATAAAGTAGTTATTTTTAATTTTTCTTTATAAAAATTAAGCAATTTTTATAAAAATTGCCAAAAAAGTCAACTAAATTATGTTTTTTTATTAAATGTATGTTGAATTATATATTAAATTACGATTTACATGTTAAGAAACATACATTTAGATGAATAAAGTTGTTATTCTTAATTTTTCTTTATAAAAACTAAGAAATTTTAAAAAACAATTGCCAAAAAAGTCAACTAAATTATGTTTTTTTGTTAAATAAATGTTGAATTATATGTTAAATTATGATAAACATGTTTAGAAACATAAATTTAGCTGAAAAAAGTTGTTAGTTTTAATTTTTATTTATAAAAACTAAGAAACTTAAAAAAAAATTGCCAAAAAAGTGACCACATTATTATGTTTTTTTGTTCAATATATGATGTTGAATTATATGTTAAATTATGATTAACATATTTAGAAACATAAATTTAGTTGAATAAAGTTGTTATTTTTAATTTCTCTTTATAAAAATTAACAAATTTCTAAAAAATTGCCAAAAAAGTCAACTAAATTATGTTTTTTGTTAAATATATGTTGAATTATATGTTAAATTATGATAAACATGTTTAGAAACATAAAGTTAGCTGAAAAAAGTTGTTAATTTTAATTTTTCTTTATAAAAACTAAGAAATTTAAAAACAATTGCCAAAAAAGTCAACTAAATTATGTTTTTTTGTTCAATATATGTTGAATTATATGTTAAATTATGACTAACATTTTTAGAAACATAAATTTAGTTGAATAAAGTAGTTATTTTTAATTTTTCTTTATAAAAATTAAGCAATTTTTATAAAAATTGCCAAAAAAGTCAACTAAATTATGTTTTTTTATTAAATGTATGTTGAATTATATATTAAATTACGATTTACATGTTAAGAAACATACATTTAGATGAATAAAGTTGTTATTCTTAATTTTTCTTTATAAAAACTAAGAAATTTTAAAAAACAATTGCCAAAAAAGTCAACTAAATTATGTTTTTTTGTTAAATATATGTTGAATATGTTAAATTATGATAAACATGTTGAGAAACATAAATTTAGCTGAAAAAAGTTGTTATTTTTAATTTTTCTTTGTAAAAACTAAGAAATTTAAAAAAAAATTGCCAAAAGAGTCAACTAAATTATGTTTTTTTGTTAAATATATGTTGAATTATATGTTAAATTATGATAAACATGTTTAGAAACATAAATTTAGCTGAAAAAAGTTGTTATTTTTAATTTTTCTTTATAAAAACTAAGAAATTTAAAAAAAAATTGCCAAAAAAGTCCACTAAATTATGTTTTTTTGTTCAATATATGTTGAATTATATGTTAAATTATGATAAACATGTTTAGAAACATAAATTTAGCTGAAAAAATTTGTTATTTTTAATTTTTCTTTATAAAAACTAAGAAATTTAAAAAAAAATTGCCAAAAAAGTCAACTAAATTATGTTTTTTGTTAAATATATGTTGAATTATATGTTAAATTATGATAAACATGTTTAGAAACATAAATTTAGCTGAAAAAAGTTGTTATTTTTAATTTTTCTTTGTAAAAACTAAGAAATTAAAAAAAAAATTGCCAAAAAAGTCAACTAAATTATGTTTTTTTGTTCAATATATGTTGAATTATATGTTAAATTATGACTAACATTTTTAGAAACATAAATTTAGTTGAATAAAGTAGTTATTTTTAATTTTTCTTTATAAAAATTAAGCAATTTTTATAAAAATTGCCAAAAAAGTCAACTAAATTATGTTTTTTTATTAAATGTATGTTGAATTATATATTAAATTACGATTTACATGTTAAGAAACATACATTTAGATGAATAAAGTTGTTATTCTTAATTTTTCTTTATAAAAACTAAGAAATTTTAAAAAACAATTGCCAAAAAAGTCAACTAAATTATGTTTTTTTGTTAAATAAATGTTGAATTATATGTTAAATTATGATAAACATGTTTAGAAACATAAATTTAGCTGAAAAAAGTTGTTAGTTTTAATTTTTATTTATAAAAACTAAGAAACTTAAAAAAAAATTGCCAAAAAAGTGACCACATTATTATGTTTTTTTGTTCAATATATGATGTTGAATTATATGTTAAATTATGACTAACATTTTTAGAAACATAAATTTAGTTGAATAAAGTAGTTATTTTTAATTTTTCTTTATAAAAATTAACAAATTTCTAAAAAATTGCCAAAAAAGTCAACTAAATTATGTTTTTTGTTAAATATATGTTGAATTATATGTTAAATTATGATAAACATGTTTAGAAACATAAAGTTAGCTGAAAAAAGTTGTTAATTTTAATTTTTCTTTATAAAAACTAAGAAATTTAAAAACAATTGCCAAAAAAGTCAACTAAATTATGTTTTTTTGTTCAATATATGTTGAATTATATGTTAAATTATGACTAACATTTTTAGAAACATAAATTTAGTTGAATAAAGTAGTTATTTTTAATTTTTCTTTATAAAAATTAAGCAATTTTTATAAAAATTGCCAAAAAAGTCAACTAAATTATGTTTTTTTATTAAATGTATGTTGAATTATATATTAAATTACGATTTACATGTTAAGAAACATACATTTAGATGAATAAAGTTGTTATTCTTAATTTTTCTTTATAAAAACTAAGAAATTTTAAAAAACAATTGCCAAAAAAGTCAACTAAATTATGTTTTTTTGTTAAATATATGTTGAATATGTTAAATTATGATAAACATGTTGAGAAACATAAATTTAGCTGAAAAAAGTTGTTATTTTTAATTTTTCTTTGTAAAAACTAAGAAATTTAAAAAAAAATTGCCAAAAGAGTCAACTAAATTATGTTTTTTTGTTAAATATATGTTGAATTATATGTTAAATTATGATAAACATGTTTAGAAACATAAATTTAGCTGAAAAAAGTTGTTATTTTTAATTTTTCTTTATAAAAACTAAGAAATTTAAAAAAAAATTGCCAAAAAAGTCCACTAAATTATGTTTTTTTGTTCAATATATGTTGAATTATATGTTAAATTATGATAAACATGTTTAGAAACATAAATTTAGCTGAAAAAATTTGTTATTTTTAATTTTTCTTTATAAAAACTAAGAAATTTAAAAAAAAATTGCCAAAAAAGTCAACTAAATTATGTTTTTTGTTAAATATATGTTGAATTATATGTTAAATTATGATAAACATGTTTAGAAACATAAATTTAGCTGAAAAAAGTTGTTATTTTTAATTTTTCTTTATAAAAACTAAGAAATTTAAAAAAAAATTGCCAAAAAAGTCCACTAAATTATGTTTTTTTGCTCAATATATGTTGAATTATATGTTAAATTATGATAAACATGTTGAGAAACATAAATTTAGATGAAAAAAGTTGTTATTTTTAATTTTTCTTTATAAAAACTAAGAAATTTAAAAAAAAATTGCCAAAAAAGTCAACTAAATTATGTTTTTTTGTTAAATATATGTTGAATTATATGTTAAATTATGATAAACATGTTTAGAAACATAAAATTAGCTGAAAAAAGTGGTTATTTTTAATTTTTCTTTATAAAACTAAGAAATTTAAAAAAAAATTGCCAAAAAAGTCAACTAAATTATGTTTTTTTGTTCAATATATGTTGAATTATATGTTAAATTATGATTAACATTTTTAGAAACATAAATTTAGTTGAATAAAGTAGTTATTTTTGATTTTTCTTTATAAAAAGTAAGAAATTTTTATAAAAATTGCCACAAAAGTTGTTTTTTATTAAATGTATTAAATTATGTTTTTTATTAAATGTATTTTGAATTATATGTTAAGCTGAATAAAGTTGTTATTCTTAATTTTTCTTTATAAAAACTAAGAAATTTTAAAAAACAATTGCCAAAAAAGTCAACTAAATTATGTTTTTTTGTTAAATATATGTTGAATTATATGTTAAATATTGATAAACATGTTTAGAAACATAAATTTAGCTGAAAAAAGTTGTTATTTTTAATTTTTCTTTGTAAAAACTAAGAAATTTAAAAAAAAATTGCCAAAAAAGTCAACTAAATTATGTTTTTTTGTTCAATATATGTTGAATTATATGTTAAATTATGACTAACATTTTTAGAAACATAAATTTAGTTGAATAAAGTAGTTATTTTTAATTTTTCTTTATAAAAATTAAGCAATTTTTATAAAAATTGCCAAAAAAGTCAACTAAATTATATTTTTTTATTAAATGTATGTTGAATTATATATTAAATTACGATTTACATGTTAAGAAACATACATTTAGATGAATAAAGTTGTTATTCTTAATTTTTCTTTATAAAAACTAAGAAATTTTAAAAAACAATTGCCAAAAAAGTCAACTAAATTATGTTTTTTTGTTAAATATATGTTGAATTATATGTTAAATTATGATAAACATGTTTAGAAACATAAATTTAGCTGAAAAAAGTTGTTAGTTTTAATTTTTATTTATAAAAACTAAGAAATTTAAAAAAAAATTGCCAAAAAAGTGACCACATTATTATGTTTTTTTTGTTCAATATATGATGTTGAATTATATGTTAAATTATGATTAACATTTTTAGAAACATAAATTTAGTTGAATAAAGTTGTTATTTTTAATTTCTCTTTATAAAAATTAACAAATTTCTAAAAAATTGCCAAAAAAGTCAACTAAATTATGTTTTTTGTTAAATATATGTTGAATTATATGTTAAATTATGATAAACATGTTTAGAAACATAAATTTAGCTGAAAAAAGTTGTTAATTTTAATTTTTCTTTATAAAAACTAAGAAATTTAAAAACAATTGCCCAAAACGTCAACTAAATTATGTTTTTTTATTAAATGTATGTTGAATTAAATATTAAATTACGATTTACATGTTAAGAAACATACATTTAGATGAATAAAGTTGTTATTCTTAATTTTTCTTTATAAAAACTAAGAAATTTTAAAAAACAATTGCCAAAAAAGTCAACTAAATTATGTTTTTTTGTTAAATATATGTTGAATATGTTAAATTATGATAAACATGTTGAGAAACATAAATTTAGCTGAAAAAAGTTGTTATTTTTAATTTTTCTTTGTAAAAACTAAGAAATTTAAAAAAAAATTGCCAAAAGAGTCAACTAAATTATGTTTTTTTGTTAAATATATGTTGAATTATATGTTAAATTATGATAAACATATTTAGAAACATAAATTTAGCTGAAAAAAGTTGTTATTTTTAATTTTTCTTATAAAAACTAAGAAATTTAAAAAAAAATTGCCAAAAAAGTCCACTAAATTATGTTTTTTTGTTCAATATATGTTGAATTATATGTTAAATTATGATAAACATGTTTAGAAACATAAATTTAGCTGAAAAAATTTGTTATTTTTAATTTTTCTTTATAAAAACTAAGAAATTTAAAAAAAAATTGCCAAAAAAGTCCACTAAATTATGTTTTTTTGCTCAATATATGTTGAATTATATGTTAAATTATGATAAACATGTTGAGAAACATAAATTTAGCTGAAAAAAGTTGTTATTTTTAATTTTTCTTTATAAAAACTAAGAAATTTAAAAAAAAATTGCCAAAAAAGTCAACTAAATTATGTTTTTTTGTTAAATATATGTTGAATTATATGTTAAATTATGATAAACATGTTTAGAAACATAAAATTAGCTGAAAAAAGTGGTTATTTTTAATTTTTCTTTATAAAACTAAGAAATTTAAAAAAAAATTGCCAAAAAAGTCAACTAAATTATGTTTTTTTGTTCAATATATGTTGAATTATATGTTAAATTATGATTAACATTTTTAGAAACATAAATTTAGTTGAATAAAGTAGTTATTTTTGATTTTTCTTTATAAAAAGTAAGAAATTTTTATAAAAATTGCCACAAAAGTCAACTAAATTATGTTTTTTATTAAATGTATTTTGAATTATATGTTAAGCTGAATAAAGTTGTTATTCTTAATTTTTCTTTATAAAAACTAAGAAATTTTAAAAAACAATTGCCAAAAAAGTGAACTAAATTATGTTTTTTTGTTAAATATATGTTGAATTATATGTTAAATATTGATAAACATGTTTAGAAACATAAATTTAGCTGAAAAAAGTTGTTATTTTTAATTTTTCTTTGTAAAAACTAAGAAATTTAAAAAAAAATTGCCAAAAAAGTCAACTAAATTATGTTTTTTTGTTCAATATATGTTGAATTATATGTTAAATTATGACTAACATTTTTAGAAACATAAATTTAGTTGAATAAAGTAGTTATTTTTAATTTTTCTTTATAAAAATTAAGCAATTTTTATAAAAATTGCCAAAAAAGTGACCACATTATTATGTTTTTTTGTTCAATATATGATGTTGAATTATATGTTAAATTATGATTAACATTTTTAGAAACATAAATTTAGTTGAATAAAGTTGTTATTTTTAATTTCTCTTTATAAAAATTAACAAATTTTTAAAAAATTGCCAAAAAAGTCAAATAAATTATGTTTTTTTGTTAAATATATGTTGAATTATATGTTAAATTATGATAAACATGTTTAGAAACATAAATTTAGCTGAAAAAAGTTGTTAATTTTAATTTTTCTTTATAAAAACTAAGAAATTTAAAAAACAATTGCCAAAAAAGTCAACTAAATTATGTTTTTTTGTTCAATATATGTTGAATTAGATGTTAAATTATGATTAACATTTTTAGAAACATAAATTTAGTTGAATAAAGTAGTTATTTTTAATTTTTCTTTATAAAAATTAAGCAAATTTTTCTTTATAAAAATTGCCAAAAAAGTCAAATAAATTATGTTTTTTTATTAAATGTATGTTGAATTATATATTAAATTACGATTTACATGTTAAGAAACATACATTTAGATGAATAAAGTTGTTATTCTTAATTTTTCTTTATAAAAACTAAGAAATTTTAAAAAACAATTGCGAAAAAAGTCAACTAAATTATGTTTTTTGTTAAATATATGTTGAATATGTTAAATTATGATAAACATGTTGAGAAACATAAATTTAGCTGAAAAAAGTTGTTATTTTTAATTTTTCTTTGTAAAAACTAAGAAATTTAAAAAAAAATTGCCAAAAGAGTCAACTAAATTATGTACTTTTGTTAAATATATGTTGAATTATGTTAAATTATGATAAACATGTTTAGAAACATAAATTTAGCTGAAAAAAGTTGTTATTTTTAATTTTTCTTTATAAAAACTAAGAAATTTAAAAAAAAATTGCCAAAAAAGTTCACTAAATTATGTTTTTTTGTTCAATATATGTTGAATTATATGTTAAATTATGATAAACATGTTGAGAAACATAAATTTAGCTGAAAAAAGTTGTTATTTTTAATTTTTCTTTATAAAAACTAAGAAATTTTTAAAAAAATTGCCAAAAAAGTCAACTACTTTATGTTTTTTTGTTCAATATATGTTGAATTATATGTTAAATTATGATAAACATGTTGAGAAACATAAATTTAGCTGAAAAAAGTTGTTATTTTTAATTTTTCTTTATAAAAACTAAGAAATTTTAAAAAAAATTGCCAAAAAAGTCAACTACTTTATGTTTTTTGTTAAATATATGTTGAATTATATGTTAAATTATGATAAACATGTTTAGAAACATAAATTTAGCTGAAAAAAGTTGTTATTTTTAATTTTTCTTTATAAAAACTAAGAAATTTAAAAAAAAATTGCCAAAAAAGTCAACTAAATTATGTTTTTTTGTTCAATATATGTTGAATTATATGTTAAATTATGATTGCCATTTTTAGAAACATAAATTTAGTTGAATAAAGTAGTTATTTTTAATTTTTCTTTATAAAAATTAAGAAATTTGTAAAAAAATTGCCAAAAAAATCAACTAAATTATGTTTTTTTGTTAAATTTATGTTGAATTATATGTTAAATTATGATAAACATGTTGTAAAACATAAATTTAGTTGAAAAAAGTTGTTATTTTTAATTTTTCTTTATAAAAACTAAGAAATTTTTATAAAAATTGCCAAAAAAGTCAACTAAATTATGTTTTTTTGTTCAATATATGTTGAATTATATGTTAAATTATGATTAACATTTTTAGAAACATAAATTTAGTTGAATAAAGTAGTTATTTTTAATTTTTCTTTATAAAAATTAAGAAATTTTTATAAAAATTGCCAAAAAAGTCAACTAAATTATGTTTTTTATTAAAATTTATGTTGAATTATATGTTAAATTACGATTTACATGTTTAGAAACACACAAATGTAGCTGAATAAAGTTGTTATTCTTAATTTCTCTTTATAAAAATTAACAAATTTTTAAAAAATTGCCAAAAAAGTCAACTAAATTATGTTTTTTGTTAAATATATGTTGAATTATATGTTAAATTTTGATAAACATGTTTAGAAACATAAATTTAGCTGAAAAAAGTTGTTAATTTTAATTTTTCTTTATAAAAACTAAGAAATTTAAAAAAACAATTGCCAAAAAAGTCAACTAAATTATGTTTTTTTGTTAAATATATGTTGAATTATATATTAAATTACGATTTACATGTTTAGAAACATACATTTAGCTGAATAAAGTTGTTATTTTTAATTTTTCTTTATAAAAACTAAGAAATTTAAAAAAAAATTGCCAAAAAAGTCAACTACTTTATGTTTTTTTGTTCAATATATGTTGAATTATATGTTAAATTATGATAAACATGTTGAGAAACATAAATTTAGCTGAAAAAAGTTGTTATTTTTAATTTTTCTTTATAAAAACTAAGAAATTTTAAAAAATTGCCAAAAAAGTCAACTACTTTATGTTTTTTGTTAAATATATGTTGAATTATATGTTAAATTATGATAAACATGTTTAGAAACATAAATTTAGCTGAAAAAAGTAGTTATTTTTAATTTTTCTTTATAAAAAATAAGAAATTTAAAAAAAAATTGCCAAAAAAGTCAACTAAATTATGTTTTTTTGTTCAATATATGTTGAATTATATGTTAAATTATGATAAACATGTTGTGAAACATAAATTTAGTTGAAAAAAGTTGTTATTTTTAATTTTTCTTTATAAAAACTAAGAAATTTTTATAAAAATTGCCAAAAAAGTCAACTAAATTATGTTTTTTTGTTCAATATATGTTGAATTATATGTTAAATTATGATTAACATTTTTAGAAACATAAATTTAGTTGAATAAAGTAGTTATTTTTAATTTTTCTTTATAAAAATTAAGAAATTTTTATAAAAATTGCCAAAAAAGTCAACTAAATTATGTTTTTTATTAAATGTATGTTGAATTATATGTTAAATTACGATTTACATGTTTAGAAACACACAAATGTAGCTGAATAAAGTTGTTATTTTTAATTTCTCTTTATAAAAATTAACAAATTTTTAAAAAATTGCCAAAAAAGTCAACTAAATTATGTTTTTTATTAAATGTATGTTGAATTATATGTTAAATTACGATTTACATGTTTAGAAACACACAAATGTAGCTGAATAAAGTTGTTATTTTTAATTTCTCTTTATAAAAATTAACAAATTTTTAAAAAATTGCCAAAAAAGTCAACTAAATTATGTTTTTTTGTTAAATATATGTTGAATTATATATTAAATTACGATTTACATGTTTAGAAACATACATTTAGCTGAATAAAGTTGTTATTCTTAATTTTTCTTTATAAAAACTAAGAAATTTTAAAAAACAGTTGCCAAAAAAGTCAACTAAATTATGTTTTTTTGTTCAATATAAGTTGAATTATATGTTAAATTATGATAAACATGTTGAGAAACATAAATTTAGCTGAAAAAAGTTGTTATTTTTAATTTTTCTTTATAAAAACTGAGAAATTTAAAAAAAATTGCAAAAAAAGTCAACTAAATTATGTTTTTTTGTTAAATATATGTTGAATTATATGTTAAATTATGATAAACATGTTTAGAAACATAAATTTAGCTGAAAAAAGTTGTTATTTTTAATTTTTCTTTATAAAAACTAAGAAATTTAAAAAAAAATTGCCAAAAAAGTCAACTAAATTATGTTTTTTTGTTCAATATATGTTGAATTATATGTTAAATTATGATAAACATGTTGAGAAACATAAATTTAGCTGAAAAAAGTTGTTATTTTTAATTTTTCTTTATAAAAACTAAGAAATTTAAAAAAAAATTGCCAAAAAAGTCAACTAAATTATGTTTTTTTGTTCAATATATGTTGAATTATATGTTAAATTATGATTAACATTTTTAGAAACATAAATTTAGTTGAATAAAGTAGTTATTCTTAATTTTTCTTTATAAAAATTAAGAAATTTTTAAAAAAATTGCCAAAAAAGTCAACTAAATTATGTTTTTTTGTTAAATATATGTTGAATTATATGTTAAATTATGATAAACATGTTGTGAAACATAAATTTAGTTGAACAAAGTTGTTATTTTTAATTTTTCTTTATAAAAACTAAGAAATTTAAAAAAAAATTGCCAAAAAAGTCAACTAAATTATGTTTTTTGTTCAATATATGTTGAATTATATGTTAAATTATGATTAACATTTTTAGAAACATAAATTTAGTTGAATAAAGTAGTTATTTTTAATTTTTCTTTATAAAAATTAAGAAATTTTTATAAAAATTGCCAAAAAAGTCAACTAAATTATGTTTTTTATTAAATGTATGTTGAATTATATGTAAAATTACGATTTACATGTTTAGAAACACACAAATGTAGCTGAATATAGTTGTTATTCTTAATTTCTCTTTATAAAAATTAGCAAATTTTTAAAAAATTGCCAAAAAAGTCAACTAAATTATGTTTTTTGTTAAATATATGTTGAATTATATGTTAAATTTTGATAAACATGTTTAGAAACATAAATTTAGCTGAAAAAAGTTGTTAATTTTAATTTTTCTTTATAAAAACTAAGAAATTTATAAAAAAATTGCCAAAAAAGTCACCTAAATTATGTTTTTTTGTTCAATATATGTTGAATTATATATTAAATTACGATTTACATGTTTAGAAACATACATTTAGCTGAATAAAGTTGTTATTCTTAATTTTTATTCTTATTCTTAAAAAATTGCCAAAAAAGTCAACTAAATTATGTTTTTTTGTTCAATATATGTTGAATTATATGTTAAATTATGATAAACATGTTGTGAAACATAAATTTAGTTGAAAAAAGTTGTTATTTTTAATTTTTCTTTATAAAAACTAAGAAATTTTTATAAAAATTGCCAAAAAAGTCAACTAAATTATGTTTTTTTGTTCAATATATGTTGAATTATATGTTAAATTATGATTAACATTTTTAGAAACATAAATTTAGTTGAATAAAGTAGTTATTTTTAATTTTTCTTTATAAAAATTAAGAAATTTTTATAAAAATTGCCAAAAAAGTCAACTAAATTATGTTTTTTATTAAATGTATGTTGAATTATATGTTAAATTACGATTTACATGTTTAGAAACACACAAATGTAGCTGAATAAAGTTGTTATTTTTAATTTCTCTTTATAAAAATTAACAAATTTTTAAAAAATTGCCAAAAAAGTCAACTAAATTATGTTTTTTGTTAAATATATGTTGAATTATATGTTAAATTTTGATAAACATGTTTAGAAACATAAATTTAGCTGAAAAAAGTTGTTAATTTTAATTTTTCTTTATAAAAACTAAGAAATTTAAAAAAAGAATTGCCAAAAAAGTCAACTAAATTATGTTTTTTTGTTAAATATATGTTGAATTATATATTAAATTACGATTTACATGTTTAGAAACATACATTTAGCTGAATAAAGTTGTTATTCTTAATTTTTCTTTATAAAAACTAAGAAATTTTAAAAAACAGTTGCCAAAAAAGTCAACTAAATTATGTTTTTTTGTTCAATATAAGTTGAATTATATGTTAAATTATGATAAACATGTTGAGAAACATAAATTTAGCTGAAAAAAGTTGTTATTTTTAATTTTTCTTTATAAAAACTGAGAAATTTAAAAAAAATTGCAAAAAAAGTCAACTAAATTATGTTTTTTTGTTAAATATATGTTGAATTATATGTTAAATTATGATAAACATGTTTAGAAACATAAATTTAGCTGAAAAAAGTTGTTATTTTTAATTTTTCTTTATAAAAACTAAGAAATTTAAAAAAAAATTGCCAAAAAAGTCAACTAAATTATGTTTTTTTGTTCAATATATGTTGAATTATATGTTAAATTATGATAAACATGTTGAGAAACATAAATTTAGCTGAAAAAAGTTGTTATTTTTAATTTTTCTTTATAAAAACTAAGAAATTTAAAAAAAAATTGCCAAAAAAGTCAACTAAATTATGTTTTTTTGTTCAATATATGTTGAATTATATGTTAAATTATGATTAACATTTTTAGAAACATAAATTTAGTTGAATAAAGTAGTTATTCTTAATTTTTCTTTATAAAAATTAAGAAATTTTTAAAAAAATTGCCAAAAAAGTCAACTAAATTATGTTTTTTTGTTAAATATATGTTGAATAATATGTTAAATTATGATAAACATGTTGTGAAACATAAATTTAGTTGAACAAAGTTGTTATTTTTAATTTTTCTTTATAAAAACTAAGAAATTTAAAAAAAAATTGCCAAAAAAGTCAACTAAATTATGTTTTTTGTTCAATATATGTTGAATTATATGTTAAATTATGATTAACATTTTTAGAAACATAAATTTAGTTGAATAAAGTAGTTATTTTTAATTTTTCTTTATAAAAATTAAGAAATTTTTATAAAAATTGCCAAAAAAGTCAACTAAATTATGTTTTTTATTAAATGTATGTTGAATTATATGTAAAATTACGATTTACATGTTTAGAAACACACAAATGTAGCTGAATATAGTTGTTATTCTTAATTTCTCTTTATAAAAATTAGCAAATTTTTAAAAAATTGCCAAAAAAGTCAACTAAATTATGTTTTTTGTTAAATATATGTTGAATTATATGTTAAATTTTGATAAACATGTTTAGAAACATAAATTTAGCTGAAAAAAGTTGTTAATTTTAATTTTTCTTTATAAAAACTAAGAAATTTATAAAAAAATTGCCAAAAAAGTCACCTAAATTATGTTTTTTTGTTCAATATATGTTGAATTATATATTAAATTACGATTTACATGTTTAGAAACATACATTTATCTGAATAAAGTTGTTATTCTTAATTTTTCTTTATAAAAACTAAGAAATTTTAAAAAACAATTGCCAAAAAAGTCAACTAAATTATGTTTTTTTGTTCAATATATGTTGAATTATATGTTAAATTATGATAAACATGTAGAGAAACATAAATTTAGCTGAAAAAAGGTGTTATTTTTAATTTTTCTTTATAAAAACTAAGAAATTTAAAAAAAAATTGCCAAAAAAGTCAACTAAATTATGTTTTTTTGTTAAATATATGTTGAATTATATGTTAAATTATGATAAACATGTTTAGAAACACGCAAATTTAGCTGAAAAAAGTTGTTATTTTTAATTTTTCTTTATAAAAACTAAGAAATTTAAAAAAAAATTGCCAAAAAAGTCAACTAAATTATGTTTTTTTGTTCAATATATGTTGAATTATATGTTAAATTATGATTAACATTTTTAGAAACATAAATTTAGCTGAAAAAAGTTGTTATTTTTAATTTTTCTTTATAAAAACTAAGAAATTTAAAAAAAAATTGCCAAAAAAGTCAACTAAATTATGTTTTTTTGTTTAATATATGTTGAATTATATGTTAAATTATGATAAACATGTTGAGAAACATAAATTTAGCTGAAAAAAGTTGTTATTTTTAATTTTTCTTTATAAAAACTAAGAAATTTAAAAAAAAATTGCCAAAAAAGTCAACTAAATTATGTTTTTTTGTATATGTTGAATTATATGTTAAACATGTTGTGAAACATAAATTTAGTTGAAAAAAGTTGTTATTTTTAATTTTTCTTTATAAAAACTAAGAAATTTTTATAAAAATTGCCAAAAAAAAAACTAAATTATGTTTTTTTGTTCAATATATGTTGAATTATATGTTAAATTATGATTAACATTTAAATTATGAGAAACATAAATTTAGTTGAATAAAGTAGTTATTTTTAATTTTTCTTTATAAAAATTAACAAATTTTTAAAAAATTGCCAAAAAAGTCAACTAAATTATGTTTTTTGTTAAATATATGTTGAATTATATGTTAAATATTGATAAACATGTTTAGAAACATAAATTTAGCTGAAAAAAGTTGTTAATTTTAATTTTTCTTTATAAAAACTAAGAAATTTAAAAAAAAATTGCCAAAAAAGTCACCTAAATTATGTTTTTTTGTTCAATATATGTTGAATTATATATTAAATTACGATTTACATGTTTAGAAACATACATTTAGCTGAATAAAGTTGTTATTCTTAATTTTTCTTTATTAAAACTACGAAATTTTAAAAAACAATTGCCAAAAAAGTCAACTAAATTATGTTTTTTTGTTCAATATATGTTGAATTATATGTTAAATTATGATAAACATGTTGAGAAACATAAATTTAGCTGAAAAAAGTTGTTATTTTTAATTTTTCTTTATAAAAACTGAGAAATTTAAAAAAAATTGCAAAAAAAGTCAACTAAATTATGTTTTTTTGTTAAATATATGTTGAATTATATGTTAAATTATGATTAACATTTTTAGAAACATAAATTTAGTTGAATAAAGTAGTTATTCTTAATTTTTCTTTATAAAAATTAAGAAATTTTTAAAAAAATTGCTTAGAAACATAAATTTAACTGAAAAAAGTTGTTATTTTTAATTTTTCTTTATAAAAACTAAGAAATTTAAAAAAAAATTGCCAAAAAAGTCCACTAAATTATGTTTTTTTGTTCAATATATGTTGAATTATATGTTAAATTATGATTAACATTTTTACAAACATAAATTTAGTTGAATAAAGTAGTTATTTTTAATTTTTCTTTATAAAAATTAAGAAATTTTTAAAAAAATTGCCAAAAAAGTCAACTAAATTATGTTTTTGTGTTAAATATATGTTGAATTATATGTTAAATTATGATATACATGTTGTGAAACATAAATTTAGTTGAAAAAAGTTGTTATTTTTAATTTTTCTTTATAAAAACTAAAAAATTTAAAAAAAAATTGCCAAAAAAGTCAACTAAATTATGTTTTTTTGTTCAATATATGTTGAATTATATGTTAAATTATGATTAACATTTTTAGAAACATAAATTTAGTTGAATAAAGTAGTTATTTTTAATTTTTCTTCATAAAAATTAAGAAATTTTTTAAAAATTGCCAAAAAAGTCAACTAAATTATGTTTTTTATTAAATGTATGTTGAATTATATGTTAAATTACGATTTATATTTTTAGAAACACACAAATGTAGCTGAATAAAGTTGTTATTCTTAATTTCTCTTTATAAAAATTAACAAATTTTTAAAAAATTGCCAAAAAAGTCAACTAAATTATGTTTTTTGTTAAATATATGTTGAATTATATGTTAAGTTTTGATAAACATGTTTAGAAACATAAATTTAGCTGAAAAAAGTTGTTAATTTTAATTTTTCTTTATAAAAACTAAGAAATTTATAAAAAAATTGCCAAAAAAGTCACCTAAATTATGTTTTTTTGTTCAATATTAAATTACGATTTACATGTTTAGAAACATACATTTAGCTGAATAAAGTTGTTATTCTTAATTTTTCTTTATAAAAACTAAGAAATTTTAAAAAACAATTGCCAAAAAAGCCAACTAAATTATGTTTGTTTGTTCAATATATGTTGAAGAATTATATGTTAAATTATGATAAACATGTTGAGAAACATAAATTTAGCTGAAAAAAGTTGTTATTTTTAATTTTTCTTTATAAAAACTAAGAAATTTAAAAAAAAATTGCCAAAAAAGTCAACTAAATTATGTTTTTTTGTTAAATATATGTTGAATTATATGTTAAATTATGATAAACATGTTTAGAAACATAAATTTAGCTGAAAAAAGTTGTTATTTTTAATTTTTCTTTATAAAAACTAAGAAATTTAAAAAAAAATTGCCAAAAAAGTCAACTAAATTATGTTTTTTTGTTCAATATATGTTGAATTATATGTTAAATTATGATTAACATTTTTAGAAACATAAATTTAGCTGAAAAAAGTTGTTATTTTTAATTTTTCTTTATAAAAACTAAGAAATTTAAAAAAAAATTGCCAAAAAAGTCAACCAAATTATGTTTTTTTGTTCAATATATATTGAATTATATGTTAAATTATGATTAACATTTTTAGAAACATAAATTTAGTTGAATAAAGTAGTTATTTTTGATTTTTCTTTATAAAAATTAAGAAATTTTTATAAAAATTGCCAACAAAGTCAACTAAATTATGTTTTTTATTAAATGTATGTTGAATTATATGTTAAATTATGATTAACATTTTTAGAAACATAAATTTAGTTGAATAAAGTAGTTATTTTTGATTTTTCTTTATAAAAATTAAGAAATTTTTATAAAAATTGCCAACAAAGTCAACTAAATTATGTTTTTTATTAAATGTATGTTGAATTATATGTTAAATTACGATTTACATGTTTAGAAACACACAAATGTAGCTGAATGAAGTTGTTATTCTTAATTTCTCTTTATAAAAATTAACAAATTTTTAAAAAATTGCCAAAAAAGTCAACTAAATTATGTTTTTTGTTAAATATATGTTGAATTATATGTTAAATTATGATTAACATTTTTAGAAACATAAATTTAGCTGAAAAAAGTTGTTATTTTTAATTTTTCTTTATAAAAACTAAGAAATTTAAAAAAAAATTGCCAAAAAAGTCAACTAAATTATGTTTTTTTGTTTAATATATGTTGAATTATATGTTAAATTATGATAAACATGTTGAGAAACATAAATTTAGCTGAAAAAAGTTGTTATTTTTAATTTTTCTTTATAAAAACTAAGAAATTTAAAAAAAAATTGCCAAAAAAGTCAACTAAATTATTTTTTTTTTTGTTAAATATATGTTGAATTATATGTTAAATTATGATAAACATGTTGTGAAACATAAATTTAGTTGAAAAAAGTTGTTATTTTTAATTTTTCTTTATAAAAACTAAGAAATTTTTATAAAAATTGCCAAAAAAGTCAACTAAATTATGTTTTTTTGTTCAATATATGTTGAATTATATGTTAAATTATGATTAACATTTTTAGAAACATAAATTTAGTTGAATAAAGTAGTTATTTTTAATTTTTCTTTATAAAAATTAACAAATTTTTAAAAAATTGCCAAAAAAGTCAACTAAATTATGTTTTTTGTTAAATATATGTTGAATTATATGTTAAATTTTCATAAACATGATTAGAAACATAAATTTAGCTGAAAAAAGTTGTTAATTTTAATTTTTCTTTATAAAAACTAAGAAATTTAAAAAAAAATTGCCAAAAAAGTCACCTAAATTATGTTTTTTTGTTCAATATATGTTGAATTATATATTAAATTACGATTTACATGTTTAGAAACATACATTTAGCTGAATAAAGTTGTTATTCTAAATTTTTCTTTATAAAAACTTCGAAATTTTAAAAAACAATTGCCAAAAAAGTCAACTAAATTATGTTTTTTTGTTCAATATATGTTGAATTATATGTTAAATTATGATAAACATGTTGAGAAACATAAATTTTAGCTGAAAAAAGTTGTTATTTTTAATTTTTCTTTATAAAAACTGAGAAATTTAAAAAAGATTGCAAAAAAAGTCAACTAAATTATGTTTTTTTGTTAAATATATGTTGAATTATATGTTAAATTATGATAAACATGTTTAGAAACATAAATTTAGCTGAAAAAAGTTGTTATTTTTAATTTTTCTTTATAAAAACTAAGAAATTTAAAAAAAAATTGCCAAAAAAGTCAACTAAATTATGTTTTTTTGTTCAATATATGTTGAATTATATGTTAAATTATGATTAACATTTTTAGAAACATAAATTTAGTTGAATAAAGTAGTTATTTTTAATTTTTCTTTATAAAAATTAAGAAATTTTTAAAAAAATTGCCAAAAAAGTCAACTAAATTATGTTTTTTTGTTAAATATATGTTGAATTATATGTTAAATTATGATAAACATGTTGTGAAACATAAATTTAGTTGAAAAAAGTTGTTATTTTTAATTTTTCTTTATAAAAACTAAGAAATTTTTATAAAAATTGCCAAAAAAGTCAACTAAATTATGTTTTTTTGTTCAATATATGTTGAATTATATGTTAAATTATGATTAACATTTTTAGAAACATAAATTTAGTTGAATTATGTAGTTATTTTTAATTTTTCTTTATAAAAATTAACAAATTTTTAAAAAATTGCCAAAAAAGTCAACTAAATTATGTTTTTTGTTAAATATATGTTGAATTATATGTTAAATTTTGATAAACATGTTTAGAAACATAAATTTAGCTGAAAAAAGTTGTTAATTTTAATTTTTCTTTATAAAAACTAAGAAATTTAAAAAAAATTGCAAAAAAAGTCAACTAAATTATGTTTTTTTGTTAAATATATGTTGAATTATATGTTAAATTATGATAAACATGTTTAGAAACATAAATTTAACTGAAAAAAGTTGTTATTTTTAATTTTTCTTTATAAAAACTAAGAAATTTAAAAAAAAATTGCCAAAAAAGTCCACTAAATTATGTTTTTTTGTTCAATATATGTTGAATTATATGTTAAATTATGATTAACATTTTTACAAACATAAATTTAGTTGAATAAAGTAGTTATTTTTAATTTTTCTTTATAAAAATTAAGAAATTTTTAAAAAAATTGCCAAAAAAGTCAACTAAATTATGTTTTTGTGTTAAATATATGTTGAATTATATGTTAAATTATGATATACATGTTGTAAAACATAAATTTAGTTGAAAAAAGTTGTTATTTTTAATTTTTCTTTATAAAAACTAAAAAATTTAAAAAAAAATTGCCAAAAAAGTCAACTAAATTATGTTTTTTTGTTCAATATATGTTGAATTATATGTTAAATTATGATTAACATTTTTAGAAACATAAATTTAGTTGAATAAAGTAGTTATTTTTAATTTTTCTTTATAAAAATTAAGAAATTTTTTAAAAATTGCCAAAAAAGTCAACTAAATTATGTTTTTTATTAAATGTATGTTGAATTATATGTTAAATTACGATTTATATTTTTAGAAACACACAAATGTAGCTGAATAAAGTTGTTATTCTTAATTTCTCTTTATAAAAATTAACAAATTTTTAAAAAATTGCCAAAAAAGTCAACTAAATTATGTTTTTTGTTAAATATATGTTGAATTATATGTTAAGTTTTGATAAACATGTTTAGAAACATAAATTTAGCTGAAAAAAGTTGTTAATTTTAATTTTTCTTTATAAAAACTAAGAAATTTATAAAAAAATTGCCAAAAAAGTCACCTAAATTATGTTTTTTTGTTCAATATTAAATTACGATTTACATGTTTAGAAACATACATTTAGCTGAATAAAGTTGTTATTCTTAATTTTTCTTTATAAAAACTAAGAAATTTTAAAAAACAATTGCCAAAAAAGCCAACTAAATTATGTTTGTTTGTTCAATATATGTTGAAGAATTATATGTTAAATTATGATAAACATGTTGAGAAACATAAATTTAGCTGAAAAAAGTTGTTATTTTTAATTTTTCTTTATAAAAACTAAGAAATTTAAAAAAAAATTGCCAAAAAAGTCAACTAAATTATGTTTTTTTGTTAAATATATGTTGAATTATATGTTAAATTATGATAAACATGTTTAGAAACATAAATTTAGCTGAAAAAAGTTGTTATTTTTAATTTTTCTTTATAAAAACTAAGAAATTTAAAAAAAAATTGCCAAAAAAGTCAACTAAATTATGTTTTTTTGTTCAATATATGTTGAATTATATGTTAAATTATGATTAACATTTTTAGAAACATAAATTTAGCTGAAAAAAGTTGTTATTTTTAATTTTTCTTTATAAAAACTAAGAAATTTAAAAAAAAATTGCCAAAAAAGTCAACCAAATTATGTTTTTTTGTTCAATATATATTGAATTATATGTTAAATTATGATTAACATTTTTAGAAACATAAATTTAGTTGAATAAAGTAGTTATTTTTGATTTTTCTTTATAAAAATTAAGAAATTTTTATAAAAATTGCCAACAAAGTCAACTAAATTATGTTTTTTATTAAATGTATGTTGAATTATATGTTAAATTATGATTAACATTTTTAGAAACATAAATTTAGTTGAATAAAGTAGTTATTTTTGATTTTTCTTTATAAAAATTAAGAAATTTTTATAAAAATTGCCAACAAAGTCAACTAAATTATGTTTTTTATTAAATGTATGTTGAATTATATGTTAAATTACGATTTACATGTTTAGAAACACACAAATGTAGCTGAATGAAGTTGTTATTCTTAATTTCTCTTTATAAAAATTAACAAATTTTTAAAAAATTGCCAAAAAAGTCAACTAAATTATGTTTTTTGTTAAATATATGTTGAATTATATGTTAAATTATGATTAACATTTTTAGAAACATAAATTTAGCTGAAAAAAGTTGTTATTTTTAATTTTTCTTTATAAAAACTAAGAAATTTAAAAAAAAATTGCCAAAAAAGTCAACTAAATTATGTTTTTTTGTTTAATATATGTTGAATTATATGTTAAATTATGATAAACATGTTGAGAAACATAAATTTAGCTGAAAAAAGTTGTTATTTTTAATTTTTCTTTATAAAAACTAAGAAATTTAAAAAAAAATTGCCAAAAAAGTCAACTAAATTATTTTTTTTTTTGTTAAATATATGTTGAATTATATGTTAAATTATGATAAACATGTTGTGAAACATAAATTTAGTTGAAAAAAGTTGTTATTTTTAATTTTTCTTTATAAAAACTAAGAAATTTTTATAAAAATTGCCAAAAAAGTCAACTAAATTATGTTTTTTTGTTCAATATATGTTGAATTATATGTTAAATTATGATTAACATTTTTAGAAACATAAATTTAGTTGAATAAAGTAGTTATTTTTAATTTTTCTTTATAAAAATTAACAAATTTTTAAAAAATTGCCAAAAAAGTCAACTAAATTATGTTTTTTGTTAAATATATGTTGAATTATATGTTAAATTTTGATAAACATGTTTAGAAACATAAATTTAGCTGAAAAAAGTTGTTAATTTTAATTTTTCTTTATAAAAACTAAGAAATTAAAAAAAAAATTGCCAAAAAAGTCACCTAAATTATGTTTTTTTGTTCAATATATGTTGAATTATATATTAAATTACGATTTACATGTTTAGAAACATACATTTAGCTGAATAAAGTTGTTATTCTAAATTTTTCTTTATAAAAACTACGAAATTTTAAAAAACAATTGCCAAAAAAGTCAACTAAATTATGTTTTTTTGTTCAATATATGTTGAATTATATGTTAAATTATGATAAACATGTTGAGAAACATAAATTTTAGCTGAAAAAAGTTGTTATTTTTAATTTTTCTTTATAAAAACTGAGAAATTTAAAAAAAATTGCAAAAAAAGTCAACTAAATTATGTTTTTTTGTTAAATATATGTTGAATTATATGTTAAATTATGATAAACATGTTTAGAAACATAAATTTAGCTGAAAAAAGTTGTTATTTTTAATTTTTCTTTATAAAAACTAAGAAATTTAAAAAAAAATTGCCAAAAAAGTCAACTAAATTATGTTTTTTGTTCAATATATGTTGAATTATATGTTAAATTATGATTAACATTTTTAGAAACATAAATTTAGTTGAATAAAGTAGTTATTTTTAATTTTTCTTTATAAAAATTAAGAAATTTTTAAAAAAATTGCCAAAAAAGTCAACTAAATTATGTTTTTTTGTTAAATATATGTTGAATTATATGTTAAATTATGATAAACATGTTGTGAAACATAAATTTAGTTGAAAAAAGTTGTTATTTTTAATTTTTCTTTATAAAAACTAAAAAATTTAAAAAAAAATTGCCAAAAAAGTCAACTAAATTATGTTTTTTTGTTCAATATATGTTGAATTATATGTTAAATTATGATTAACATTTTTAGAAACATAAATTTAGTTGAATAAAGTAGTTATTTTTAATTTTTCTTTATAAAAATTAAGAAATTTTTTAAAAATTGCCAAAAAAGTCAACTAAATTATGTTTTTTATTAAATGTATGTTGAATTATATGTTAAATTACGATTTATATTTTTAGAAACACACAAATGTAGCTGAATAAAGTTGTTATTCTTAATTTCTCTTTATAAAAATTAACAAATTTTTAAAAAATTGCCAAAAAAGTCAACTAAATTATGTTTTTTGTTAAATATATGTTGAATTATATGTTAAGTTTTGATAAACATGTTTAGAAACATAAATTTAGCTGAAAAAAGTTGTTAATTTTAATTTTTCTTTATAAAAACTAAGAAATTTATAAAAAAATTGCCAAAAAAGTCACCTAAATTATGTTTTTTGTTCAATATTAAATTACGATTTACATGTTTAGAAACATACATTTAGCTGAATAAAGTTGTTATTCTTAATTTTTCTTTATAAAAACTAAGAAATTTTAAAAAACAATTGCCAAAAAAGCCAACTAAATTATGTTTGTTTGTTCAATATATGTTGAATTATATGTTAAATTATGATAAACATGTTGAGAAACATAAATTTAGCTGAAAAAAGTTGTTATTTTTAATTTTTCTTTATAAAAACTAAGAAATTTAAAAAAAAATTGCCAAAAAAGTCAACTAAATTATGTTTTTTTGTTAAATAAATGTTGAATTATATGTTAAATTATGATAAACATGTTGAGAAACATAAATTTAGCTGAAAAAAGTTGTTATTTTTAATTTTTCTTTATAAAAACTAAGAAATTTAAAAAAAAATTGCCAAAAAAGTCAACTAAATTATGTTTTTTTGTTCAATATATGTTGAATTATATGTTAAATTATGATTAACATTTTTAGAAACATAAATTTAGCTGAAAAAAGTTGTTATTTTTAATTTTTCTTTATAAAAACTAAGAAATTTAAAAAAAAATTGCCAAAAAAGTCAACTAAATTATGTTTTTTTGTTTAATATATGTTGAATTATATGTTAAATTATGATAAACATGTTGAGAAACATAAATTTAGCTGAAAAAAGTTGTTATTTTTAATTTTTCTTTATAAAAACTAAGAAATTTAAAAAAAAATTGCCAAAAAAGTCAACTAAATTATGTTTTTTTGTTAAATAAATGTTGAATTATATGTTAAATTATGATAAACATGTTGAAAAACACGCAAATTTAGCTGAAAAAAGTTGTTATTTTTAATTTTTCTTTATAAAAACTAAGAAATTTAAAAAAAAATTGCCAAAAAAGTCAACTAAATTATGTTTTTTTGTTCAATATATGTTGAATTATATGTTAAATTATGATTAACATTTTTAGAAACATAAATTTAGCTGAAAAAAGTTGTTATTTTTAATTTTTCTTTATAAAAATTAAGAAATTTTTTAAAAATTGCCAAAAAAGTCAACTAAATTATGTTTTTTATTAAATGTATGTTGAATTATATGTTAAATTACGATTTATATTTTTAGAAACACACAAATGTAGCTGAATAAAGTTGTTATTTTTAATTTCTCTTTATAAAAATTAACAAATTTTTAAAAAATTGCCAAAAAAGTCAACTAAATTATGTTTTTTGTTAAATATATGTTGAATTATATGTTAAATTTTGATAAATATGTTTAGAAACATAAATTTAGCTGAAAAAAGTTGTTAATTTTAATTTTTCTTTATAAAAACTAAGAAATTTTAAAAAACAATTGCCAAAAAAGTCAACTAAATTATGTTTTTTTGTTCAATATATGTTGAATTATATGTTAAATTATGATAAACACGTTGAGAAACATAAATTTAGCTGAAAAAAGTTGTTAATTTTAATTTTTCTTTATAAAAACTAAGAAATTTATAAAAAAATTGCCAAAAAAGTCACCTAAATTATGTTTTTTTGTTCAATATATGTTGAATTATATATTAAATTACGATTTACATGTTTAGAAACATACATTTAGCTGAATAAAGTTGTTATTCTTAATTTTTCTTTATAAAAACTAAGAAATTTTAAAAAACAATTGCCAATAAAGTCAACTAAATTATGTTTTTTTGTTCAATATATGTTGAATTATATGTTAAATTATGATAAACATGTTGTGAAACATAAATTTAGTTGAAAAAAGTTGTTATTTTTAATTTTTCTTTATAAAAACTAAAAAATTTAAAAAAAAATTGCCAAAAAAGTCAACTAAATTATGTTTTTTTGTTCAATATATGTTGAATTATATGTTAAATTATGATTAACATTTTTAGAAACATAAATTTAGTTGAATAAAGTAGTTATTTTTAATTTTTCTTTATAAAAATTAAGAAATTTTTTAAAAATTGCCAAAAAAGTCAACTAAATTATGTTTTTTATTAAATGTATGTTGAATTATATGTTAAATTACGATTTATATTTTTAGAAACACACAAATGTAGCTGAATAAAGTTGTTATTCTTAATTTCTCTTTATAAAAATTAACAAATTTTTAAAAAATTGCCAAAAAAGTCAACTAAATTATGTTTTTTGTTAAATATATGTTGAATTATATGTTAAGTTTTGATAAACATGTTTAGAAACATAAATTTAGCTGAAAAAAGTTGTTAATTTTAATTTTTCTTTATAAAAACTAAGAAATTTATAAAAAAATTGCCAAAAAAGTCACCTAAATTATGTTTTTTGTTCAATATTAAATTACGATTTACATGTTTAGAAACATACATTTAGCTGAATAAAGTTGTTATTCTTAATTTTTCTTTATAAAAACTAAGAAATTTTAAAAAACAATTGCCAAAAAAGCCAACTAAATTATGTTTGTTTGTTCAATATATGTTGAATTATATGTTAAATTATGATAAACATGTTGAGAAACATAAATTTAGCTGAAAAAAGTTGTTATTTTTAATTTTTCTTTATAAAAACTAAGAAATTTAAAAAAAAATTGCCAAAAAAGTCAACTAAATTATGTTTTTTTGTTCAATATATGTTGAATTATATGTTAAATTATGATAAACATGTTGAGAAACATAAATTTAGCTGAAAAAAGTTGTTATTTTTAATTTTTCTTTATAAAAACTAAGAAATTTAAAAAAAAATTGCCAAAAAAGTCAACTAAATTATGTTTTTTTGTTAAATAAATGTTGAATTATATGTTAAATTATGATAAACATGTTGAGAAACATAAATTTAGCTGAAAAAAGTTGTTATTTTTAATTTTTCTTTATAAAAACTAAGAAATTTAAAAAAAAATTGCCAAAAAAGTCAACTAAATTATGTTTTTTTGTTCAATATATGTTGAATTATATGTTAAATTATGATTATCATTTTTAGAAACATAAATTTAGTTGAATAAAGTAGTTATTTTTGATTTTTCTTTATAAAAATTAAGAAATTTTTATAAAAATTGCCAAAAAAGTCAACTAAATTATGTTTTTTATTAAATGTATGTTGAATTATATGTTAAATTACGATTTACATGTTTAGAAACACACAAATGTAGCTGAATGACGTTGTTATTCTTAATTTCTCTTTATAAAAATTAACAAATTTTTAAAAAATTGCCAAAAAAGTCAACTAAATTATGTTTTTTTGTTCAATATATGTTGAATTATATGTTAAATTATGATTAACATTTTTAGAAACATAAATTTAGCTGAAAAAAGTTGTTATTTTTAATTTTTCTTTATAAAAACTAAGAAATTTAAAAAAAAATTGCCAAAAAAGTCAACTAAATTATGTTTTTTTGTTTAATATATGTTGAATTATATGTTAAATTATGATAAACATGTTGAGAAACATAAATTTAGCTGAAAAAAGTTGTTATTTTTAATTTTTCTTTATAAAAACTAAGAAATTTAAAAAAAAATTGCCAAAAAAGTCAACTAAATTATGTTTTTTTGTTAAATATATGTTGAATTATATGTTAAATTATGATAAACATGTTGTGAAACATAAATTTAGTTGAAAAAAGTTGTTATTTTTAATTTTTCTTTATAAAAACTAAGAAATTTTTATAAAAATTGCCAAAAAAGTCAACTAAATTATGTTTTTTTGTTCAATATATGTTGAATTATATGTTAAATTATGATTAACATTTTTAGAAACATAAATTTAGTTGAATAAAGTAGTTATTTTTAATTTTTCTTTATAAAAATTAACAAATTTTTAAAAAATTGCCAAAAAAGTCAACTAAATTATGTTTTTTGTTAAATATATGTTGAATTATATGTTATATTTTGATAAACATGTTTAGAAACATAAATTTAGCTGAAAAAAGTTGTTAATTTTAATTTTTCTTTATAAAAACTGAGAAATTTAAAAAAAATTGCAAAAAAAGTCAACTAAATTATGTTTTTTTGTTAAATATATGTTGAATTATATGTTAAATTATGATAAACATGTTTAGAAACATAAATTTAGCTGAAAAAAGTTGTTATTTTTAATTTTTCTTTATAAAAACTAAGAAATTTTAAAAAAAATTGCCAAAAAAGTCAACTAAATTATGTTTTTTTGTTCAATATATGTTGAATTATATGTTAAATTATGATTAACATTTTTAGAAACATAAATTTAGCTGAATAAATTTGTTATTCTAAATTTTTCTTTATAAAAACTACGAAATTTTAAAAAACAATTGCCAAAAAAGTCAACTAAATTATGTTTTTTTGTTCAATATATGTTGAATTATATGTTAAATTATGATTAACATTTTTAGAAACATAAATTTAGTTGAATAAAGTAGTTATTTTTAATTTTTCTTTATAAAAATTAAGAAATTTTTATAAAAATTGCCAAAAAAGTCAACTAAATTATGTTTTTTATTAAATGTATGTTGAATTATATGTTAAATTACGATTTACATGTTTAGAAACACACAAATGTAGCTGAATAAAGTTGTTATTTTTAATTTCTCTTTATAAAAATTAACAAATTTTTAAAAAATTGCCAAAAAAGTCAACTAAATTATGTTTTTTGTTAAATATATGTTGAATTATATGTTAAATTTTGATAAATATGTTTAGAAACATAAATTTAGCTGAAAAAAGTTGTTAATTTTAATTTTTCTTTATAAAAACTAAGAAATTTAAAAAAACAATTGCCAAAAAAGTCAACTAAATTATGTTTTTTTGTTAAATATATGTTGAATTATATATTAAATTACGATTTACATGTTTAGAAACATACATTTAGCTGAATAAAGTTGTTATTCTTAATTTTTCTTTATAAAAACTAAGAAATTTTAAAAAACAGTTGCCAAAAAAGTCAACTAAATTATGTTTTTTTGTTCAATATATGTTGAATTATATGTTAAATTATGATAAACATGTTGAGAAACATAAATTTAGCTGAAAAAAGTTGTTATTTTTAATTTTTCTTTATAAAAACTGAGAAATTTAAAAAAAATTGCAAAAAAAGTCAACTAAATTATGTTTTTTTGTTAAATATATGTTGAATTATATGTTAAATTATGATAAACATGTTTAGAAACATAAATTTAGCTGAAAAAAGTTGTTATTTTTAATTTTTCTTTATAAAAACTAAGAAATTTAAAAAAAAATTGCCAAAAAAGTCAACTAAATTATGTTTTTTTGTTCAATATATGTTGAATTATATGTTAAATTATGATTAACATTTTTAGAAACATAAATTTAGTTGAATAAAGTAGTTATTCTTAATTTTTTTTATAAAAATTAAGAAATTTTTAAAAAAATTGCCAAAAAAGTCAACTAAATTATGTTTTTTTGTTAAATATATGTTGAATAATATGTTAAATTATGATAAACATGTTGTGAAACATAAATTTAGTTGAACAAAGTTGTTATTTTTAATTTTTCTTTATAAAAACTAAGAAATTTAAAAAAAAATTGCCAAAAAAGTCAACTAAATTATGTTTTTTTGTTCAATATATGTTGAATTATATGTTAAATTATGATTAACATTTTTAGAAACATAAATTTAGTTGAATAAAGTAGTTATTTTTAATTTTTCTTTATAAAAATTAAGAAATTTTTATAAAAATTGCCAAAAAAGTCAACTAAATTATGTTTTTTATTAAATGTATGTTGAATTATATGTTAAATTACGATTTACAAGTTTAGAAACACACAAATGTAGCTGAATATAGTTGTTATTCTTAATTTCTCTTTATAAAAATTAGCAAATTTTTAAAAAATTGCCAAAAAAGTCAACTAAATTATGTTTTTTGTTAAATATATGTTGAATTATATGTTAAATTTTGATAAACATGTTTAGAAACATAAATTTAGCTGAAAAAAGTTGTTAATTTTAATTTTTCTTTATAAAAACTAAGAAATTTATAAAAAAATTGCCAAAAAAGTCACCTAAATTATGTTTTTTTGTTCAATATATGTTGAATTATATATTAAATTACGATTTACATGTTTAGAAACATACATTTAGCTGAATAAAGTTGTTATTCTTAATTTTTCTTTATAAAAACTAAGAAATTTTAAAAAACAATTGCCAAAAAAGTCAACTAAATTATGTTTTTTTGTTCAATATATGCTGAATTATATGTTAAATTATGCTAAACATGTTGAGAAACATAAATTTAGCTGAAAAAAGGTGTTATTTTTAATTTTTCTTTATAAAAACTAAGAAATTTAAAAAAAAATTGCCAAAAAAGTCAACTAAATTATGTTTTTTTGTTAAATATATGTTGAATTATATGTTAAATTATGATAAACATGTTTAGAAACACGCAAATTTAGCTGAAAAAAGTTGTTATTTTTAATTTTTCTTTATAAAAACTAAGAAATTTAAAAAAAAATTGCCAAAAAAGTCAACTAAATTATGTTTTTTTGTTCAATATATGTTGAATTATATGTTAAATTATGATTAACATTTTTAGAAACATAAATTTAGCTGAAAAAAGTTGTTATTTTTAATTTTTCTTTATAAAAACTAAGAAATTTAAAAAAAAATTGCCAAAAAAGTCAACTAAATTATGTTTTTTTGTTTAATATATGTTGAATTATATGTTAAATTATGATAAACATGTTGAGAAACATAAATTTAGCTGAAAAAAGTTGTTATTTTTAATTTTTCTTTATAAAAACTAAGAAATTTAAAAAAAAATTGCCAAAAAAGTCAACTAAATTATGTTTTTTTGTTAAATATATGTTGAATTATATGTTAAATTATGATAAACATGTTGTGAAACATAAATTTAGTTGAAAAAAGTTGTTATTTTTAATTTTTCTTTATAAAAACTAAGAAATTTTTATAAAAATTGCCAAAAAAGTCAACTAAATTATGTTTTTTTGTTCAATATATGTTGAATTATATGTTAAATTATGATTAACATTTAAATTATGAGAAACATAAATTTAGTTGAATAAAGTAGTTATTTTTAATTTTTCTTTATAAAAATTAACAAATTTTTAAAAAATTGCCAAAAAAGTCAACTAAATTATGTTTTTTGTTAAATATATGTTGAATTATATGTTAAATTTTGATAAACATGTTTAGAAACATAAATTTAGCTGAAAAAAGTTGTTAATTTTAATTTTTCTTTATAAAAACTAAGAAATTTAAAAAAAAATTGCCAAAAAAGTCACCTAAATTATGTTTTTTTGTTCAATATATGTTGAATTATATATTAAATTACGATTTACATGTTTAGAAACATACATTTAGCTGAATAAAGTTGTTATTCTTAATTTTTCTTTATTAAAACTACGAAATTTTAAAAAACAATTGCCAAAAAAGTCAACTAAATTATGTTTTTTTGTTCAATATATGTTGAATTATATGTTAAATTATGATAAACATGTTGAGAAACATACATTTAGCTGAATAAAGTTGTTATTCTTAATTTTTCTTTATTAAAACTACGAAATTTTAAAAAACAATTGCCAAAAAAGTCAACTAAATTATGTTTTTTTGTTAAATATATGTTGAATTATATGTTAAATTATGATAAACATGTTTAGAAACATAAATTTAACTGAAAAAAGTTGTTATTTTTAATTTTTCTTTATAAAAACTAAGAAATTTAAAAAAAAATTGCCAAAAAAGTCAACTAAATTATGTTTTTTTGTTCAATATATGTTGAATTATATGTTAAATTATGATTAACATTTTTAGAAACATAAATTTAGTTGAATAAAGTAGTTATTTTTAATTTTTCTTTATAAAAATTAAGAAATTTTTAAAAAAATTGCCAAAAAAGTCAACTAAATTATGTTTTTTTGTTAAATATATGTTGAATTATATGTTAAATTATGATAAACATGTTGTGAAACATAAATTTAGTTGAAAAAAGTTGTTATTTTTAATTTTTCTTTATAAAAACTAAAAAATTTAAAAAAAAATTGCCAAAAAAGTCAACTAAATTATGTTTTTTTGTTCAATATATGTTGAATTATATGTTAAATTATGATTAACATTTTTAGAAACATAAATTTAGTTGAATAAAGTAGTTATTTTTAATTTTTCTTTATAAAAATTAAGAAATTTTTTAAAAATTGCCAAAAAAGTCAACTAAATTATGTTTTTTATTAAATGTATGTTGAATTATATGTTAAATTACGATTTATATTTTTAGAAACACACAAATGTAGCTGAATAAAGTTGTTATTCTTAATTTCTCTTTATAAAAATTAACAAATTTTTAAAAAATTGCCAAAAAAGTCAACTAAATTATGTTTTTTGTTAAATATATGTTGAATTATATGTTAAGTTTTGATAAACATGTTTAGAAACATAAATTTAGCTGAAAAAAGTTGTTAATTTTAATTTTTCTTTATAAAAACTAAGAAATTTATAAAAAAATTGCCAAAAAAGTCACCTAAATTATGTTTTTTGTTCAATATTAAATTACGATTTACATGTTTAGAAACATACATTTAGCTGAATAAAGTTGTTATTCTTAATTTTTCTTTATAAAAACTAAGAAATTTTAAAAAACAATTGCCAAAAAAGCCAACTAAATTATGTTTGTTTGTTCAATATATGTTGAATTATATGTTAAATTATGATAAACATGTTGAGAAACATAAATTTAGCTGAAAAAAGTTGTTATTTTTAATTTTTCTTTATAAAAACTAAGAAATTTAAAAAAAAATTGCCAAAAAAGTCAACTAAATTATGTTTTTTTGTTAAATAAATGTTGAATTATATGTTAAATTATGATAAACATGTTGAGAAACATAAATTTAGCTGAAAAAAGTTGTTATTTTTAATTTTTCTTTATAAAAACTAAGAAATTTAAAAAAAAATTGCCAAAAAAGTCAACTAAATTATGTTTTTTTGTTCAATATATGTTGAATTATATGTTAAATTATGATTAACATTTTTAGAAACATAAATTTAGCTGAAAAAAGTTGTTATTTTTAATTTTTCTTTATAAAAACTAAGAAATTTAAAAAAAAATTGCCAAAAAAGTCAACTAAATTATGTTTTTTTGTTTAATAAATGTTGAATTATATGTTAAATTATGATAAACATGTTGAGAAACATAAATTTAGCTGAAAAAAGTTGTTATTTTTAATTTTTCTTTATAAAAACTAAGAAATTTAAAAAAAAATTGCCAAAAAAGTCAACTAAATTATGTTTTTTTGTTAAATAAATGTTGAATTATATGTTAAATTATGATAAACATGTTGAAAAACATAAATTTAGCTGAAAAAAGTTGTTATTTTTAATTTTTCTTTATAAAAACTAAGAAATTTAAAAAAAAATTGCCAAAAAAGTCAACTAAATTATGTTTTTTTGTTCAATATATGTTGAATTATATGTTAAATTATGATTATCATTTTTAGAAACATAAATTTAGTTGAATAAAGTAGTTATTTTTGATTTTTCTTTATAAAAATTAAGAAATTTTTATAAAAATTGCCAAAAAAGTCAACTAAATTATGTTTTTTATTAAATGTATGTTGAATTATATGTTAAATTACGATTTACATGTTTAGAAACACACAAATGTAGCTGAATGACGTTGTTATTCTTAATTTCTCTTTATAAAAATTAACAAATTTTTAAAAAATTGCCAAAAAAGTCAACTAAATTATGTTTTTTTGTTCAATATATGTTGAATTATATGTTAAATTATGATTAACATTTTTAGAAACATAAATTTAGCTGAAAAAAGTTGTTATTTTTAATTTTTCTTTATAAAAACTAAGAAATTTAAAAAAAAATTGCCAAAAAAGTCAACTAAATTATGTTTTTTTGTTTAATATATGTTGAATTATATGTTAAATTATGATAAACATGTTGAGAAACATAAATTTAGCTGAAAAAAGTTGTTATTTTTAATTTTTCTTTATAAAAACTGAGAAATTTAAAAAAAATTGCAAAAAAAGTCAACTAAATTATGTTTTTTTGTTAAATATATGTTGAATTATATGTTAAATTATGATAAACATGTTGAGAAACATAAATTTAGCTGAAAAAAGTTGTTATTTTTAATTTTTCTTTATAAAAACTAAGAAATTTAAAAAAAAATTGCCAAAAAAGTCAACTAAATTATGTTTTTTTGTTCAATATATGTTGAATTATATGTTAAATTATGATTATCATTTTTAGAAACATAAATTTAGCTGAAAAAAGTTGTTATTTTTAATTTCTCTTTATAAAAATTAACAAATTTTTAAAAAATTGCCAAAAAAGTCAACTAAATTATGTTTTTTGTTAAATATATGTTGAATTATATGTTAAATTTTGATAAATATGTTTAGAAACATAAATTTAGCTGAAAAAAGTTGTTAATTTTAATTTTTCTTTATAAAAACTAAGAAATTTAAAAACACAATTGCCAAAAAAGTCAACTAAATTATGTTTTTTTGTTAAATATATGTTGAATTATATATTAAATTACGATTTACATGTTTAGAAACATACATTTAGCTGAATAAAGTTGTTATTCTTAATTTTTCTTTATAAAAACTAAGAAATTTTAAAAAACAGTTGCCAAAAAAGTCAACTAAATTATGTTTTTTTGTTCAATATATGTTGAATTATATGTTAAATTATGATAAACATGTTGAGAAACATAAATTTAGCTGAAAAAAGTTGTTATTTTTAATTTTTCTTTATAAAAACTGAGAAATTTAAAAAAAATTGCAAAAAAAGTCAACTAAATTATGTTTTTTTGTTAAATATATGTTGAATTATATGTTAAATTATGATAAACATGTTTAGAAACATAAATTTAGCTGAAAAAAGTTGTTATTTTTAATTTTTCTTTATAAAAACTAAGAAATTTAAAAAAAAATTGTCAAAAAAGTCAACTAAATTATGTTTTTTTGTTCAATATATGTTGAATTATATGTTAAATTATGATTAACATTTTTAGAAACATAAATTTAGTTGAATAAAGTAGTTATTCTTAATTTTTCTTTATAAAAATTAAGAAATTTTTAAAAAAATTGCCAAAAAAGTCAACTAAATTATGTTTTTTTGTTAAATATATGTTGAATAATATGTTAAATTATGATAAACATGTTGTGAAACATAAATTTAGTTGAACAAAGTTGTTATTTTTAATTTTTCTTTATAAAAACTAAGAAATTTAAAAAAAAATTGCCAAAAAAGTCAACTAAATTATGTTTTTTTGTTCAATATATGTTGAATTATATGTTAAATTATGCTTAACATTTTTAGAAACATAAATTTAGTTGAATAAAGTAGTTATTTTTAATTTTTCTTTATAAAAATTAAGAAATTTTTATAAAAATTGCCAAAAAAGTCAACTAAATTATGTTTTTTATTAAATGTATGTTGAATTATATGTTAAATTACGATTTACAAGTTTAGAAACACACAAATGTAGCTGAATATAGTTGTTATTCTTAATTTCTCTTTATAAAAATTAGCAAATTTTTAAAAAATTGCCAAAAAAGTCAACTAAATTATGTTTTTTGTTAAATATATGTTGAATTATATGTTAAATTTTGATAAACATGTTTAGAAACATAAATTTAGCTGAAAAAAGTTGTTAATTTTAATTTTTCTTTATAAAAACTAAGAAATTTATAAAAAAATTGCCAAAAAAGTCACCTAAATTATGTTTTTTTTGTTCAATATATGTTGAATTATATATTAAATTACGATTTACATGTTTAGAAACATACATTTAGCTGAATAAAGTTGTTATTCTTAATTTTTCTTTATAAAAACTAAGAAATTTTAAAAAACAATTGCCAAAAAAGTCAACTAAATTATGTTTTTTTGTTCAATATATGTTGAATTATATGTTAAATTATGATAAACATGTTGAGAAACATAAATTTAGCTGAAAAAAGGTGTTATTTTTAATTTTTCTTTATAAAAACTAAGAAATTTAAAAAAAAATTGCCAAAAAAGTCAACTAAATTATGTTTTTTTGTTAAATATATGTTGAATTATATGTTAAATTATGATAAACATGTTTAGAAACACGCAAATTTAGCTGAAAAAAGTTGTTATTTTTAATTTTTCTTTATAAAAACTAAGAAATTTAAAAAAAAATTGCCAAAAAAGTCAACTAAATTATGTTTTTTTGTTCAATATATGTTGAATTATATGTTAAATTATGATTAACATTTTTAGAAACATAAATTTAGCTGAAAAAAGTTGTTATTTTTAATTTTTCTTTATAAAAACTAAGAAATTTAAAAAAAAATTGCCAAAAAAGTCAACTAAATTATGTTTTTTTGTTTAATATATGTTGAATTATATGTTAAATTATGATAAACATGTTGAGAAACATAAATTTAGCTGAAAAAAGTTGTTATTTTTAATTTTTCTTTATAAAAACTAAGAAATTTAAAAAAAAATTGCCAAAAAAGTCAACTAAATTATGTTTTTTTGTTAAATATATGTTGAATTATATGTTAAATTATGATAAACATGTTGTGAAACATAAATTTAGTTGAAAAAAGTTGTTATTTTTAATTTTTCTTTATAAAAACTAAGAAATTTTTATAAAAATTGCCAAAAAAGTCAACTAAATTATGTTTTTTTGTTCAATATATGTTGAATTATATATTAAATTACGATTTACATGTTTAGAAACATACATTTAGCTGAATAAAGTTGTTATTCTTAATTTTTCTTTATAAAAACTAAGAAATTTTAAAAAACAATTGCCAAAAAAGTCAACTAAATTATGTTTTTTTGTTCAATATATGTTGAATTATATGTTAAATTATGATAAACATGTTGAGAAACATAAATTTAGCTGAAAAAAGGTGTTATTTTTAATTTTTCTTTATAAAAACTAAGAAATTTAAAAAAAAATTGCCAAAAAAGTCAACTAAATTATGTTTTTTTGTTAAATATATGTTGAATTATATGTTAAATTATGATAAACATGTTTAGAAACACGCAAATTTAGCTGAAAAAAGTTGTTATTTTTAATTTTTCTTTATAAAAACTAAGAAATTTAAAAAAAAATTGCCAAAAAAGTCAACTAAATTATGTTTTTTTGTTCAATATATGTTGAATTATATGTTAAATTATGATTAACATTTTTAGAAACATAAATTTAGCTGAAAAAAGTTGTTATTTTTAATTTTTCTTTATAAAAACTAAGAAATTTAAAAAAAAATTGCCAAAAAAGTCAACTAAATTATGTTTTTTTGTTTAATATATGTTGAATTATATGTTAAATTATGATAAACATGTTGAGAAACATAAATTTAGCTGAAAAAAGTTGTTATTTTTAATTTTTCTTTATAAAAACTAAGAAATTTAAAAAAAAATTGCCAAAAAAGTCAACTAAATTATGTTTTTTTGTTAAATATATGTTGAATTATATGTTAAATTATGATAAACATGTTGTGAAACATAAATTTAGTTGAAAAAAGTTGTTATTTTTAATTTTTCTTTATAAAAACTAAGAAATTTTTATAAAAATTGCCAAAAAAGTCAACTAAATTATGTTTTTTTGTTCAATATATGTTGAATTATATGTTAAATTATGATTAACATTTAAATTATGAGAAACATAAATTTAGTTGAATAAAGTAGTTATTTTTAATTTTTCTTTATAAAAATTAACAAATTTTTAAAAAATTGCCAAAAAAGTCAACTAAATTATGTTTTTTGTTAAATATATGTTGAATTATATGTTAAATTTTGATAAACATGTTTAGAAACATAAATTTAGCTGAAAAAAGTTGTTAATTTTAATTTTTCTTTATAAAAACTAAGAAATTTAAAAAAAAATTGCCAAAAAAGTCACCTAAATTATGTTTTTTTGTTCAATATATGTTGAATTATATGTTAAATTTTGATAAACATGTTTAGAAACATAAATTTAGCTGAAAAAAGTTGTTAATTTTAATTTTTCTTTATAAAAACTAAGAAATTTATAAAAAAATTGCCAAAAAAGTCACCTAAATTATGTTTTTTTGTTCAATATATGTTGAATTATATATTAAATTACGATTTACATGTTTAGAAACATACATTTAGCTGAATAAAGTTGTTATTCTTAATTTTTCTTTATAAAAATTAGCAAATTTTTAAAAAATTGCCAAAAAAGTCAACTAAATTATGTTTTTTGTTAAATATATGTTGAATTATATGTTAAATTTTGATAAACATGTTTAGAAACATAAATTTAGCTGAAAAAAGTTGTTAATTTTAATTTTTCTTTATAAAAACTAAGAAATTTATAAAAAAATTGCCAAAAAAGTCACCTAAATTATGTTTTTTTGTTCAATATATGTTGAATTATATATTAAATTACGATTTACATGTTTAGAAACATACATTTAGCTGAATAAAGTTGTTATTCTTAATTTTTCTTTATAAAAACTAAGAAATTTTAAAAAACAATTGCCAAAAAAGTCAACTAAATTATGTTTTTTTGTTCAATATATGTTGAATTATATGTTAAATTATGATAAACATGTTGAGAAACATAAATTTAGCTGAAAAAAGGTGTTATTTTTAATTTTTCTTTATAAAAACTAAGAAATTTAAAAAAAAATTGCCAAAAAAGTCAACTAAATTATGTTTTTTTGTTAAATATATGTTGAATTATATGTTAAATTATGATAAACATGTTTAGAAACACGCAAATTTAGCTGAAAAAAGTTGTTATTTTTAATTTTTCTTTATAAAAACTAAGAAATTTAAAAAAAAATTGCCAAAAAAGTCAACTAAATTATGTTTTTTTGTTCAATATATGTTGAATTATATGTTAAATTATGATTAACATTTTTAGAAACATAAATTTAGCTGAAAAAAGTTGTTATTTTTAATTTTTCTTTATAAAAACTAAGAAATTTAAAAAAAAATTGCCAAAAAAGTCAACTAAATTATGTTTTTTTGTTTAATATATGTTGAATTATATGTTAAATTATGATAAACATGTTGAGAAACATAAATTTAGCTGAAAAAAGTTGTTATTTTTAATTTTTCTTTATAAAAACTAAGAAATTTAAAAAAAAATTGCCAAAAAAGTCAACTAAATTATGTTTTTTTGTTAAATATATGTTGAATTATATGTTAAATTATGATAAACATGTTGTGAAACATAAATTTAGTTGAAAAAAGTTGTTATTTTTAATTTTTCTTTATAAAAACTAAGAAATTTTTATAAAAATTGCCAAAAAAGTCAACTAAATTATGTTTTTTTGTTCAATATATGTTGAATTATATGTTAAATTATGATTAACATTTAAATTATGAGAAACATAAATTTAGTTGAATAAAGTAGTTATTTTTAATTTTTCTTTATAAAAATTAACAAATTTTTAAAAAATTGCCAAAAAAGTCAACTAAATTATGTTTTTTGTTAAATATATGTTGAATTATATGTTAAATTTTGATAAACATGTTTAGAAACATAAATTTAGCTGAAAAAAGTTGTTAATTTTAATTTTTCTTTATAAAAACTAAGAAATTTAAAAAAAAATTGCCAAAAAAGTCACCTAAATTATGTTTTTTTGTTCAATATATGTTGAATTATATATTAAATTACGATTTACATGTTTAGAAACATACATTTAGCTGAATAAAGTTGTTATTCTTAATTTTTCTTTATTAAAACTACGAAATTTTAAAAAACAATTGCCAAAAAAGTCAACTAAATTATGTTTTTTTGTTCAATATATGTTGAATTATATGTTAAATTATGATAAACATGTTGAGAAACATACATTTAGCTGAAAAAAGTTGTTATTTTTAATTTCTCTTTATAAAAATTAACAAATTTTTAAAAAATTGCCAAAAAAGTCAACTAAATTATGTTTTTTGTTAAATATATGTTGAATTATATGTTAAATTTTGATAAATATGTTTAGAAACATAAATTTAGCTGAAAAAAGTTGTTAATTTTAATTTTTCTTTATAAAAACTAAGAAATTTAAAAAAACAATTGCCAAAAAAGTCAACTAAATTATGTTTTTTTGTTAAATATATGTTGAATTATATATTAAATTACGATTTACATGTTTAGAAACATACATTTAGCTGAATAAAGTTGTTATTCTTAATTTTTCTTTATAAAAACTAAGAAATTTTAAAAAACAGTTGCCAAAAAAGTCAACTAAATTATGTTTTTTTGTTCAATATATGTTGAATTATATGTTAAATTATGATAAACATGTTGAGAAACATAAATTTAGCTGAAAAAAGTTGTTATTTTTAATTTTTCTTTATAAAAACTGAGAAATTTAAAAAAAATTGCAAAAAAAGTCAACTAAATTATGTTTTTTTGTTAAATATATGTTGAATTATATGTTAAATTATGATAAACATGTTTAGAAACATAAATTTAGCTGAAAAAAGTTGTTATTTTTAATTTTTCTTTATAAAAACTAAGAAATTTAAAAAAAAATTGTCAAAAAAGTCAACTAAATTATGTTTTTTTGTTCAATATATGTTGAATTATATGTTAAATTATGATTAACATTTTTAGAAACATAAATTTAGTTGAATAAAGTAGTTATTCTTAATTTTTCTTTATAAAAATTAAGAAATTTTTAAAAAAATTGCCAAAAAAGTCAACTAAATTATGTTTTTTTGTTAAATATATGTTGAATAATATGTTAAATTATGATAAACATGTTGTGAAACATAAATTTAGTTGAACAAAGTTGTTATTTTTAATTTTTCTTTATAAAAACTAAGAAATTTAAAAAAAAATTGCCAAAAAAGTCAACTAAATTATGTTTTTTTGTTCAATATATGTTGAATTATATGTTAAATTATGACTAACATTTTTAGAAACATAAATTTAGTTGAATAAAGTAGTTATTTTTAATTTTTCTTTATAAAAATTAAGAAATTTTTATAAAAATTGCCAAAAAAGTCAACTAAATTATGTTTTTTATTAAATGTATGTTGAATTATATGTTAAATTACGATTTACAAGTTTAGAAACACACAAATGTAGCTGAATATAGTTGTTATTCTTAATTTCTCTTTATAAAAATTAGCAAATTTTTAAAAAATTGCCAAAAAAGTCAACTAAATTATGTTTTTTGTTAAATATATGTTGAATTATATGTTAAATTATGATTAACATTTTTAGAAACATAAATTTAGTTGAATAAAGTAGTTATTCTTAATTTTTCTTTATAAAAATTAAGAAATTTTTAAAAAAATTGCCAAAAAAGTCAACTAAATTATGTTTTTTTGTTAAATATATGTTGAATTATATGTTAAATTATGATTAACAGTTTTAGAAACATAAATTTAGCTGAAAAAAGTTGTTATTTTTAATTTTTCTTTATAAAAACTAAGAAATTTAAAAAAAAATTGCCAAAAAAGTCAACTAAATTATGTTTTTTTGTTTAATATATGTTGAATTATATGTTAAATTATGATAAACATGTTGAGAAACATAAATTTAGCTGAAAAAAGTTGTTATTTTTAATTTTTCTTTATAAAAACTAAGAAATTTAAAAAAAAATTGCCAAAAAAGTCAACTAAATTATGTTTTTTTGTTAAATATATGTTGAATTATATGTTAAATTATGATAAACATGTTGTGAAACATAAATTTAGTTGAAAAAAGTTGTTATTTTTAATTTTTCTTTATAAAAACTAAGAAATTTTTATAAAAATTGCCAAAAAAGTCAACTAAATTATGTTTTTTTGTTCAATATATGTTGAATTATATGTTAAATTATGATAAACATTTAAATTATGAGAAACATAAATTTAGTTGAATAAAGTAGTTATTTTTAATTTTTCTTTATAAAAATTAACAAATTTTTAAAAAATTGCCAAAAAAGTCAACTAAATTATGTTTTTTGTTAAATATATGTTGAATTATATGTTAAATTTTGATAAACATGTTTAGAAACATAAATTTAGCTGAAAAAAGTTGTTAATTTTAATTTTTCTTTATAAAAACTAAGAAATTTAAAAAAAAATTGCCAAAAAAGTAACCTAAATTATGTTTTTTTGTTCAATATATGTTGAATTATATGTTAAATTTTGATAAACATGTTTAGAAACATAAATTTAGCTGAAAAAAGTTGTTAATTTTAATTTTTCTTTATAAAAACTAAGAAATTTATAAAAAAATTGCCAAAAAAGTCACCTAAATTATGTTTTTTTGTTCAATATATGTTGAATTATATATTAAATTACGATTTACATGTTTAGAAACATACATTTAGCTGAATAAAGTTGTTATTCTTAATTTTTCTTTATAAAAATTAGCAAATTTTTAAAAAATTGCCAAAAAAGTCAACTAAATTATGTTTTTTGTTAAATATATGTTGAATTATATGTTAAATTTTGATAAACATGTTTAGAAACATAAATTTAGCTGAAAAAAGTTGTTAATTTTAATTTTTCTTTATAAAAACTAAGAAATTTATAAAAAAATTGCCAAAAAAGTCACCTAAATTATGTTTTTTTGTTCAATATATGTTGAATTATATATTAAATTACGATTTACATGTTTAGAAACATACATTTAGCTGAATAAAGTTGTTATTCTTAATTTTTCTTTATAAAAACTAAGAAATTTTAAAAAACAATTGCCAAAAAAGTCAACTAAATTATGTTTTTTTGTTCAATATATGTTGAATTATATGTTAAATTATGATAAACATGTTGAGAAACATAAATTTAGCTGAAAAAAGGTGTTATTTTTAATTTTTCTTTATAAAAACTAAGAAATTTAAAAAAAAATTGCCAAAAAAGTCAACTAAATTATGTTTTTTTGTTAAATATATGTTGAATTATATGTTAAATTATGATAAACATGTTTAGAAACACGCAAATTTAGCTGAAAAAAGTTGTTATTTTTAATTTTTCTTTATAAAAACTAAGAAATTTAAAAAAAAATTGCCAAAAAAGTCAACTAAATTATGTTTTTTTGTTCAATATATGTTGAATTATATGTTAAATTATGATTAACATTTTTAGAAACATAAATTTAGCTGAAAAAAGTTGTTATTTTTAATTTTTCTTTATAAAAACTAAGAAATTTAAAAAAAAATTGCCAAAAAAGTCAACTAAATTATGTTTTTTTGTTTAATATATGTTGAATTATATGTTAAATTATGATAAACATGTTGAGAAACATAAATTTAGCTGAAAAAAGTTGTTATTTTTAATTTTTCTTTATAAAAACTAAGAAATTTAAAAAAAAATTGCCAAAAAAGTCAACTAAATTATGTTTTTTTGTTAAATATATGTTGAATTATATGTTAAATTATGATAAACATGTTGTGAAACATAAATTTAGTTGAAAAAAGTTGTTATTTTTAATTTTTCTTTATAAAAACTAAGAAATTTTTATAAAAATTGCCAAAAAAGTCAACTAAATTATGTTTTTTTGTTCAATATATGTTGAATTATATGTTAAATTATGATTAACATTTAAATTATGAGAAACATAAATTTAGTTGAATAAAGTAGTTATTTTTAATTTTTCTTTATAAAAATTAACAAATTTTTAAAAAATTGCCAAAAAAGTCAACTAAATTATGTTTTTTGTTAAATATATGTTGAATTATATGTTAAATTTTGATAAACATGTTTAGAAACATAAATTTAGCTGAAAAAAGTTGTTAATTTTAATTTTTCTTTATAAAAACTAAGAAATTTAAAAAAAAATTGCCAAAAAAGTCACCTAAATTATGTTTTTTTGTTCAATATATGTTGAATTATATATTAAATTACGATTTACATGTTTAGAAACATACATTTAGCTGAATAAAGTTGTTATTCTTAATTTTTCTTTATTAAAACTACGAAATTTTAAAAAACAATTGCCAAAAAAGTCAACTAAATTATGTTTTTTTGTTCAATATATGTTGAATTATATGTTAAATTATGATAAACATGTTGAGAAACATACATTTAGCTGAAAAAAGTTGTTATTTTTAATTTCTCTTTATAAAAATTAACAAATTTTTAAAAAATTGCCAAAAAAGTCAACTAAATTATGTTTTTTGTTAAATATATGTTGAATTATATGTTAAATTTTGATAAATATGTTTAGAAACATAAATTTAGCTGAAAAAAGTTGTTAATTTTAATTTTTCTTTATAAAAACTAAGAAATTTAAAAAAACAATTGCCAAAAAAGTCAACTAAATTATGTTTTTTTGTTAAATATATGTTGAATTATATATTAAATTACGATTTACATGTTTAGAAACATACATTTAGCTGAATAAAGTTGTTATTCTTAATTTTTCTTTATAAAAACTAAGAAATTTTAAAAAACAGTTGCCAAAAAAGTCAACTAAATTATGTTTTTTTGTTCAATATATGTTGAATTATATGTTAAATTATGATAAACATGTTGAGAAACATAAATTTAGCTGAAAAAAGTTGTTATTTTTAATTTTTCTTTATAAAAACTGAGAAATTTAAAAAAAATTGCAAAAAAAGTCATCTAAATTATGTTTTTTTGTTAAATATATGTTGAATTATATGTTAAATTATGATAAACATGTTTAGAAACATAAATTTAGCTGAAAAAAGTTGTTATTTTTAATTTTTCTTTATAAAAACTAAGAAATTTAAAAAAAAATT
The DNA here is from genome assembly GCA_949752835.1 of Empis stercorea. NCBI lineage: Eukaryota > Metazoa > Arthropoda > Insecta > Diptera > Empididae > Empis > Empis stercorea. The sequence continues at coordinate 34,553,839 of OX457086.1, read as the reverse complement.
GTCAAAAAAGTCAACTAAATTATGTTTTTTTGTTCAATATATGTTGAATTATATGTTGAATTATGATTAACATTTTTAGAAACATAAATTTAGTTGAATAAAGTAGTTATTCTTAATTTTTCTTTATAAAAATTAAGAAATTTTTAAAAAAATTGCCAAAAAAGTCAACTAAATTATGTTTTTTTGTTAAATATATGTTGAATAATATGTTAAATTATGATAAACATGTTGTGAAACATAAATTTAGTTGAACAAAGTTGTTATTTTTAATTTTTCTTTATAAAAACTAAGAAATTTAAAAAAAAATTGCCAAAAAAGTCAACTAAATTATGTTTTTTTGTTCAATATATGTTGAATTATATGTTAAATTATGATTAACATTTTTAGAAACATAAATTTAGTTGAATAAAGTAGTTATTTTTAATTTTTCTTTATAAAAATTAAGAAATTTTTATAAAAATTGCCAAAAAAGTCAACTAAATTATGTTTTTTATTAAATGTATGTTGAATTATATGTTAAATTACGATTTACAAGTTTAGAAACACACAAATGTAGCTGAATATAGTTGTTATTCTTAATTTCTCTTTATAAAAATTAGCAAATTTTTAAAAAATTGCCAAAAAAGTCAACTAAATTATGTTTTTTGTTAAATATATGTTGAATTATATGTTAAATTTTGATAAACATGTTTAGAAACATAAATTTAGCTGAAAAAAGTTGTTAATTTTAATTTTTCTTTATAAAAACTAAGAAATTTATAAAAAAATTGCCAAAAAAGTCACCTAAATTATGTTTTTTTTGTTCAATATATGTTGAATTATATATTAAATTACGATTTACATGTTTAGAAACATACATTTAGCTGAATAAAGTTGTTATTCTTAATTTTTCTTTATAAAAACTAAGAAATTTTAAAAAACAATTGCCAAAAAAGTCAACTAAATTATGTTTTTTTGTTCAATATATGTTGAATTATATGTTAAATTATGATAAACATGTTGAGAAACATAAATTTAGCTGAAAAAAGGTGTTATTTTTAATTTTTCTTTATAAAAACTAAGAAATTTAAAAAAAAATTGCCAAAAAAGTCAACTAAATTATGTTTTTTTGTTAAATATATGTTGAATTATATGTTAAATTATGATAAACAAAAAATTGCCAATTTATAAAAATTGCCAAAAAAGTCAACTAAATTATGTTTTTTTGTTCAATATATGTTGAATTATATGTTAAATTATGATTAACATTTAAATTATGAGAAACATAAATTTAGTTGAATAAAGTAGTTATTTTTAATTTTTCTTTATAAAAATTAACAAATTTTTATAAAAATTGCCAAAAAAGTCAACTAAATTATGTTTTTTTGTTCAATATATGTTGAATTATATGTTAAATTATGATTAACATTTAAATTATGAGAAACATAAATTTAGTTGAATAAAGTAGTTATTTTTAATTTTTCTTTATAAAAATTAACAAATTTTTAAAAAATTGCCAAAAAAGTCAACTAAATTATGTTTTTTGTTAAATATATGTTGAATTATATGTTAAATTTTGATAAACATGTTTAGAAACATAAATTTAGCTGAAAAAAGTTGTTAATTTTAATTTTTCTTTATAAAAACTAAGAAATTTAAAAAAAAATTGCCAAAAAAGTCACCTAAATTATGTTTTTTTGTTCAATATATGTTGAATTATATGTTAAATTTTGATAAACATGTTTAGAAACATAAATTTAGCTGAAAAAAGTTGTTAATTTTAATTTTTCTTTATAAAAACTAAGAAATTTATAAAAAAATTGCCAAAAAAGTCACCTAAATTATGTTTTTTTGTTCAATATATGTTGAATTATATATTAAATTACGATTTACATGTTTAGAAACATACATTTAGCTGAATAAAGTTGTTATTCTTAATTTTTCTTTATAAAAATTAGCAAATTTTTAAAAAATTGCCAAAAAAGTCAACTAAATTATGTTTTTTGTTAAATATATGTTGAATTATATGTTAAATTTTGATAAACATGTTTAGAAACATAAATTTAGCTGAAAAAAGTTGTTAATTTTAATTTTTCTTTATAAAAACTAAGAAATTTATAAAAAAATTGCCAAAAAAGTCACCTAAATTATGTTTTTTTGTTCAATATATGTTGAATTATATATTAAATTACGATTTACATGTTTAGAAACATACATTTAGCTGAATAAAGTTGTTATTCTTAATTTTTCTTTATAAAAACTAAGAAATTTTAAAAAACAATTGCCAAAAAAGTCAACTAAATTATGTTTTTTTGTTCAATATATGTTGAATTATATGTTAAATTATGATAAACATGTTGAGAAACATAAATTTAGCTGAAAAAAGGTGTTATTTTTAATTTTTCTCTATAAAAACTAAGAAATTTAAAAAAAAATTGCCAAAAAAGTCAACTAAATTATGTTTTTTTGTTAAATATATGTTGAATTATATGTTAAATTATGATAAACATGTTTAGAAACACGCAAATTTAGCTGAAAAAAGTTGTTATTTTTAATTTTTCTTTATAAAAACTAAGAAATTTAAAAAAAAATTGCCAAAAAAGTCAACTAAATTATGTTTTTTTGTTCAATATATGTTGAATTATATGTTAAATTATGATTAACATTTTTAGAAACATAAATTTAGCTGAAAAAAGTTGTTATTTTTAATTTTTCTTTATAAAAACTAAGAAATTTTAAAAAACAATTGCCAAAAAAGTCAACTAAATTATGTTTTTTTGTTCAATATATGTTGAATTATATGTTAAATTATGATAAACATGTTGAGAAACATAAATTTAGCTGAAAAAAGGTGTTATTTTTAATTTTTCTTTATAAAAACTAAGAAATTTAAAAAAAAATTGCCAAAAAAGTCAACTAAATTATGTTTTTTTGTTAAATATATGTTGAATTATATGTTAAATTATGATAAACATGATTAGAAACACGCAAATTTAGCTGAAAAAAGTTGTTATTTTTAATTTTTCTTTATAAAAACTAAGAAATTTAAAAAAAAATTGCCAAAAAAGTCAACTAAATTATGTTTTTTTGTTCAATATATGTTGAATTATATGTTAAATTATGATTAACATTTTTAGAAACATAAATTTAGCTGAAAAAAGTTGTTATTTTTAATTTTTCTTTATAAAAACTAAGAAATTTAAAAAAAAATTGCCAAAAAAGTCAACTAAATTATGTTTTTTTGTTTAATATATGTTGAATTATATGTTAAATTATGATAAACATGTTGAGAAACATAAATTTAGCTGAAAAAAGTTGTTATTTTTAATTTTTCTTTATAAAAACTAAGAAATTTAAAAAAAAATTGCCAAAAAAGTCAACTAAATTATGTTTTTTTGTTAAATATATGTTGAATTATATGTTAAATTATGATAAACATGTTGTGAAACATAAATTTAGTTGAAAAAAGTTGTTATTTTTAATTTTTCTTTATAAAAACTAAGAAATTTTTATAAAAATTGCCAAAAAAGTCAACTAAATTATGTTTTTTTGTTCAATATATGTTGAATTATATGTTAAATTATGATTAACATTTAAATTATGAGAAACATAAATTTAGTTGAATAAAGTAGTTATTTTTAATTTTTCTTTATAAAAATTAACAAATTTTTAAAAAATTGCCAAAAAAGTCAACTAAATTATGTTTTTTGTTAAATATATGTTGAATTATATGTTAAATTTTGATAAACATGTTTAGAAACATAAATTTAGCTGAAAAAAGTTGTTAATTTTAATTTTTCTTTATAAAAACTAAGAAATTTAAAAAAAAATTGCCAAAAAAGTCACCTAAATTATGTTTTTTTGTTCAATATATGTTGAATTATATGTTAAATTTTGATAAACATGTTTAGAAACATAAATTTAGCTGAAAAAAGTTGTTAATTTTAATTTTTCTTTATAAAAACTAAGAAATTTATAAAAAAATTGCCAAAAAAGTCACCTAAATTATGTTTTTTTGTTCAATATATGTTGAATTATATATTAAATTACGATTTACATGTTTAGAAACATACATTTAGCTGAATAAAGTTGTTATTCTTAATTTTTCTTTATAAAAATTAGCAAATTTTTAAAAAATTGCCAAAAAAGTCAACTAAATTATGTTTTTTGTTAAATATATGTTGAATTATATGTTAAATTTTGATAAACATGTTTAGAAACATAAATTTAGCTGAAAAAAGTTGTTAATTTTAATTTTTCTTTATAAAAACTAAGAAATTTATAAAAAAATTGCCAAAAAAGTCACCTAAATTATGTTTTTTTGTTCAATATATGTTGAATTATATATTAAATTACGATTTACATGTTTAGAAACATACATTTAGCTGAATAAAGTTGTTATTCTTAATTTTTCTTTATAAAAACTAAGAAATTTTAAAAAACAATTGCCAAAAAAGTCAACTAAATTATGTTTTTTTGTTCAATATATGTTGAATTATATGTTAAATTATGATGAACATGTTGAGAAACATAAATTTAGCTGAAAAAAGGTGTTATTTTTAATTTTTCTCTATAAAAACTAAGAAATTTAAAAAAAAATTGCCAAAAAAGTCAACTAAATTATGTTTTTTTGTTAAATATATGTTGAATTATATGTTAAATTATGATAAACATGTTTAGAAACACGCAAATTTAGCTGAAAAAAGTTGTTATTTTTAATTTTTCTTTATAAAAACTAAGAAATTTAAAAAAAAATTGCCAAAAAAGTCAACTAAATTATGTTTTTTTGTTCAATATATGTTGAATTATATGTTAAATTATGATTAACATTTTTAGAAACATAAATTTAGCTGAAAAAAGTTGTTATTTTTAATTTTTCTTTATAAAAACTAAGAAATTTAAAAAAAAATTGCCAAAAAAGTCAACTAAATTATGTTTTTTTGTTTAATATATGTTGAATTATATGTTAAATTATGATAAACATGTTGAGAAACATAAATTTAGCTGAAAAAAGTTGTTATTTTTAATTTTTCTTTATAAAAACTAAGAAATTTAAAAAAAAATTGCCAAAAAAGTCAACTAAATTATGTTTTTTTGTTAAATATATGTTGAATTATATGTTAAATTATGATAAACATGTTGTGAAACATAAATTTAGTTGAAAAAAGTTGTTATTTTTAATTTTTCTTTATAAAAACTAAGAAATTTTTATAAAAATTGCCAAAAAAGTCAACTAAATTATGTTTTTTTGTTCAATATATGTTGAATTATATGTTAAATTATGATTAACATTTAAATTATGAGAAACATAAATTTAGTTGAATAAAGTAGTTATTTTTAATTTTTCTTTATAAAAATTAACAAATTTTTAAAAAATTGCCAAAAAAGTCAACTAAATTATGTTTTTTGTTAAATATATGTTGAATTATATGTTAAATTTTGATAAACATGTTTAGAAACATAAATTTAGCTGAAAAAAGTTGTTAATTTTAATTTTTCTTTATAAAAACTAAGAAATTTAAAAAAAAATTGCCAAAAAAGTCACCTAAATTATGTTTTTTTGTTCAATATATGTTGAATTATATATTAAATTACGATTTACATGTTTAGAAACATACATTTAGCTGAATAAAGTTGTTATTCTTAATTTTTCTTTATTAAAACTACGAAATTTTAAAAAACAATTGCCAAAAAAGTCAACTAAATTATGTTTTTTTGTTCAATATATGTTGAATTATATGTTAAATTCTGATAAACATGTTGAGAAACATACATTTAGCTGAATAAAGTTGTTATTCTTAATTTTTCTTTATTAAAACTACGAAATTTTAAAAAACAATTGCCAAAAAAGTCAACTAAATTATGTTTTTTTGTTAAATATATGTTGAATTATATGTTAAATTATGATAAACATGTTTAGAAACATAAATTTAACTGAAAAAAGTTGTTATTTTTAATTTTTCTTTATAAAAACTAAGAAATTTTAAAAAAAATTGCCAAAAAAGTCAACTAAATTATGTTTTTTTGTTCAATATATGTTGAATTATATGTTAAATTATGATTAACATTTTTAGAAACATAAATTTAGTTGAATAAAGTAGTTATTTTTAATTTTTCTTTATAAAAATTAAGAAATTTTTAAAAAAATTGCCAAAAAAGTCAACTAAATTATGTTTTTTTGTTAAATATATGTTGAATTATATGTTAAATTATGATAAACATGTTGTGAAACATAAATTTAGTTGAAAAAAGTTGTTATTTTTAATTTTTCTTTATAAAAACTAAAAAATTTAAAAAAAAATTGCCAAAAAAGTCAACTAAATTATGTTTTTTTGTTCAATATATGTTGAATTATATGTTAAATTATGATTAACATTTTTAGAAACATAAATTTAGTTGAATAAAGTAGTTATTTTTAATTTTTCTTTATAAAAATTAAGAAATTTTTTAAAAATTGCCAAAAAAGTCAACTAAATTATGTTTTTTATTAAATGTATGTTGAATTATATGTTAAATTACGATTTATATTTTTAGAAACACACAAATGTAGCTGAATAAAGTTGTTATTCTTAATTTCTCTTTATAAAAATTAACAAATTTTTAAAAAATTGCCAAAAAAGTCAACTAAATTATGTTTTTTGTTAAATATATGTTGAATTATATGTTAAGTTTTGATAAACATGTTTAGAAACATAAATTTAGCTGAAAAAAGTTGTTAATTTTAATTTTTCTTTATAAAAACTAAGAAATTTATAAAAAAATTGCCAAAAAAGTCACCTAAATTATGTTTTTTGTTCAATATTAAATTACGATTTACATGTTTAGAAACATACATTTAGCTGAATAAAGTTGTTATTCTTAATTTTTCTTTATAAAAACTAAGAAATTTTAAAAAACAATTGCCAAAAAAGCCAACTAAATTATGTTTGTTTGTTCAATATATGTTGAATTATATGTTAAATTATGATAAACATGTTGAGAAACATAAATTTAGCTGAAAAAAGTTGTTATTTTTAATTTTTCTTTATAAAAACTAAGAAATTTAAAAAAAAATTGCCAAAAAAGTCAACTAAATTATGTTTTTTTGTTTAATATATGTTGAATTATATGTTAAATTATGATAAACATGTTGAGAAACATAAATTTAGCTGAAAAAAGTTGTTATTTTTAATTTTTCTTTATAAAAACTAAGAAATTTAAAAAAAAATTGCCAAAAAAGTCAACTAAATTATGTTTTTTTGTTAAATAAATGTTGAATTATATGTTAAATTATGATAAACATGTTGAGAAACATAAATTTAGCTGAAAAAAGTTGTTATTTTTAATTTTTCTTTATAAAAACTAAGAAATTTAAAAAAAAATTGCCAAAAAAGTCAACTAAATTATGTTTTTTTGTTCAATATATGTTGAATTATATGTTAAATTATGATTATCATTTTTAGAAACATAAATTTAGTTGAATAAAGTAGTTATTTTTGATTTTTCTTTATAAAAATTAAGAAATTTTTATAAAAATTGCCAAAAAAGTCAACTAAATTATGTTTTTTATTAAATGTATGTTGAATTATATGTTAAATTACGATTTACATGTTTAGAAACACACAAATGTAGCTGAATGACGTTGTTATTCTTAATTTCTCTTTATAAAAATTAACAAATTTTTAAAAAATTGCCAAAAAAGTCAACTAAATTATGTTTTTTTGTTCAATATATGTTGAATTATATGTTAAATTATGATTAACATTTTTAGAAACATAAATTTAGCTGAAAAAAGTTGTTATTTTTAATTTTTCTTTATAAAAACTAAGAAATTTAAAAAAAAATTGCCAAAAAAGTCAACTAAATTATGTTTTTTTGTTTAATATATGTTGAATTATATGTTAAATTATGATAAACATGTTGAGAAACATAAATTTAGCTGAAAAAAGTTGTTATTTTTAATTTTTCTTTATAAAAACTAAGAAATTTAAAAAAAAATTGCCAAAAAAGTCAACTAAATTATGTTTTTTTGTTAAATATATGTTGAATTATATGTTAAATTATGATAAACATGTTGTGAAACATAAATTTAGTTGAAAAAAGTTGTTATTTTTAATTTTTCTTTATAAAAACTAAGAAATTTTTATAAAAATTGCCAAAAAAGTCAACTAAATTATGTTTTTTTGTTAAATATATGTTGAATTATATGTTAAATTATGATTAACATTTTTAGAAACATAAATTTAGTTGAATAAAGTAGTTATTTTTAATTTTTCTTTATAAAAATTAACAAATTTTTAAAAAATTGCCAAAAAAGTCAACTAAATTATGTTTTTTGTTAAATATATGTTGAATTATATGTTAAATTTTGATAAACATGTTTAGAAACATAAATTTAGCTGAAAAAAGTTGTTAATTTTAATTTTTCTTTATAAAAACTGAGAAATTTAAAAAAAATTGCAAAAAAAGTCAACTAAATTATGTTTTTTTGTTAAATATATGTTGAATTATATGTTAAATTATGATAAACATGTTTAGAAACATAAATTTAGCTGAAAAAAGTTGTTATTTTTAATTTTTCTTTATAAAAACTAAGAAATTTAAAAAAAAATTGCCAAAAAAGTCAACTAAATTATGTTTTTTTGTTCAATATATGTTGAATTATATGTTAAATTATGATTAACATTTTTAGAAACATAAATTTAGCTGAATAAAGTTGTTATTCTAAATTTTTCTTTATAAAAACTACGAAATTTTAAAAAACAATTGCCAAAAAAGTCAACTAAATTATGTTTTTTTGTTCAATATATGTTGAATTATATGTTAAATTATGATTAACATTTTTAGAAACATAAATTTAGTTGAATAAAGTAGTTATTTTTAATTTTTCTTTATAAAAATTAAGAAATTTTTATAAAAATTGCCAAAAAAGTCAACTAAATTATGTTTTTTATTAAATGTATGTTGAATTATATGTTAAATTACGATTTACATGTTTAGAAACACACAAATGTAGCTGAATAAAGTTGTTATTTTTAATTTCTCTTTATAAAAATTAACAAATTTTTAAAAAATTGCCAAAAAAGTCAACTAAATTATGTTTTTTGTTAAATATATGTTGAATTATATGTTAAATTTTGATAAATATGTTTAGAAACATAAATTTAGCTGAAAAAAGTTGTTAATTTTAATTTTTCTTTATAAAAACTAAGAAATTTAAAAAAACAATTGCCAAAAAAGTCAACTAAATTATGTTTTTTTGTTAAATATATGTTGAATTATATATTAAATTACGATTTACATGTTTAGAAACATACATTTAGCTGAATAAAGTTGTTATTCTTAATTTTTCTTTATAAAAACTAAGAAATTTTAAAAAACAGTTGCCAAAAAAGTCAACTAAATTATGTTTTTTTGTTCAATTTATGTTGAATTATATGTTAAATTATGATAAACATGTTGAGAAACATAAATTTAGCTGAAGAAAGTTGTTATTTTTAATTTTTCTTTATAAAAACTGAGAAATTTAAAAAAAATTGCAAAAAAAGTCAACTAAATTATGTTTTTTTGTTAAATATATGTTGAATTATATGTTAAATTATGATAAACATGTTTAGAAACATAAATTTAGCTGAAAAAAGTTGTTATTTTTAATTTTTCTTTATAAAAACTAAGAAATTTAAAAAAAAATTGCCAAAAAAGTCAACTAAATTATGTTTTTTTGTTCAATATATGTTGAATTATATGTTAAATTATGATTAACATTTTTAGAAACATAAATTTAGTTGAATAAAGTAGTTATTCTTAATTTTTTTTATAAAAATTAAGAAATTTTTAAAAAAATTGCCAAAAAAGTCAACTAAATTATGTTTTTTTGTTCAATATATGTTGAATTATATGTTAAATTATGATTAACATTTTTAGAAACATAAATTTAGTTGAATAAAGTAGTTATTTTTAATTTTTCTTTATAAAAATTAACAAATTTTTAAAAAATTGCCAAAAAAGTCAACTAAATTATGTTTTTTGTTAAATATATGTTGAATTATATGTTAAATTTTGATAAACATGTTTAGAAACATAAATTTAGCTGAAAAAAGTTGTTAATTTTAATTTTTCTTTATAAAAACTGAGAAATTTAAAAAAAATTGCAAAAAAAGTCAACTAAATTATGTTTTTTTGTTAAATATATGTTGAATTATATGTTAAATTATGATAAACATGTTTAGAAACATAAATTTAGCTGAAAAAAGTTGTTATTTTTAATTTTTCTTTATAAAAACTAAGAAATTTAAAAAAAAATTGCCAAAAAAGTCAACTAAATTATGTTTTTTTGTTCAATATATGTTGAATTATATGTTAAATTATGATTAACATTTTTAGAAACATAAATTTAGCTGAATAAAGTTGTTATTCTAAATTTTTCTTTATAAAAACTACGAAATTTTAAAAAACAATTGCCAAAAAAGTCAACTAAATTATGTTTTTTTGTTCAATATATGTTGAATTATATGTTAAATTATGATTAACATTTTTAGAAACATAAATTTAGTTGAATAAAGTAGTTATTTTTAATTTTTCTTTATAAAAATTAAGAAATTTTTATAAAAATTGCCAAAAAAGTCAACTAAATTATGTTTTTTATTAAATGTATGTTGAATTATATGTTAAATTACGATTTACATGTTTAGAAACACACAAATGTAGCTGAATAAAGTTGTTATTTTTAATTTCTCTTTATAAAAATTAACAAATTTTTAAAAAATTGCCAAAAAAGTCAACTAAATTATGTTTTTTGTTAAATATATGTTGAATTATATGTTAAATTTTGATAAATATGTTTAGAAACATAAATTTAGCTGAAAAAAGTTGTTAATTTTAATTTTTCTTTATAAAAACTAAGAAATTTAAAAAAACAATTGCCAAAAAAGTCAACTAAATTATGTTTTTTTGTTAAATATATGTTGAATTATATATTAAATTACGATTTACATGTTTAGAAACATACATTTAGCTGAATAAAGTTGTTATTCTTAATTTTTCTTTATAAAAACTAAGAAATTTTAAAAAACAGTTGCCAAAAAAGTCAACTAAATTATGTTTTTTTGTTCAATATATGTTGAATTATATGTTAAATTATGATAAACATGTTGAGAAACATAAATTTAGCTGAAGAAAGTTGTTATTTTTAATTTTTCTTTATAAAAACTGAGAAATTTAAAAAAAATTGCAAAAAAAGTCAACTAAATTATGTTTTTTTGTTAAATATATGTTGAATTATATGTTAAATTATGATAAACATGTTTAGAAACATAAATTTAGCTGAAAAAAGTTGTTATTTTTAATTTTTCTTTATAAAAACTAAGAAATTTAAAAAAAAATTGCCAAAAAAGTCAACTAAATTATGTTTTTTTGTTCAATATATGTTGAATTATATGTTAAATTATGATTAACATTTTTAGAAACATAAATTTAGTTGAATAAAGTAGTTATTCTTAATTTTTTTTATAAAAATTAAGAAATTTTTAAAAAAATTGCCAAAAAAGTCAACTAAATTATGTTTTTTTGTTAAATATATGTTGAATAATATGTTAAATTATGATAAACATGTTGTGAAACATAAATTTAGTTGAACAAAGTTGTTATTTTTAATTTTTCTTTATAAAAACTAAGAAATTTAAAAAAAAATTGCCAAAAAAGTCAACTAAATTATGTTTTTTTGTTCAATATATGTTGAATTATATGTTAAATTATGATTAACATTTTTAGAAACATAAATTTAGTTGAATAAAGTAGTTATTTTTAATTTTTCTTTATAAAAATTAAAAAATTTTTATAAAAATTGCCAAAAAAGTCAACTAAATTATGTTTTTTATTAAATGTATGTTGAATTATATGTTAAATTACGATTTACAAGTTTAGAAACACACAAATGTAGCTGAATATAGTTGTTATTCTTAATTTCTCTTTATAAAAATTAGCAAATTTTTAAAAAATTGCCAAAAAAGTCAACTAAATTATGTTTTTTGTTAAATATATGTTGAATTATATGTTAAATTTTGATAAACATGTTTAGAAACATAAATTTAGCTGAAAAAAGTTGTTAATTTTAATTTTTCTTTATAAAAACTAAGAAATTTATAAAAAAATTGCCAAAAAAGTCACCTAAATTATGTTTTTTTGTTCAATATATGTTGAATTATATATTAAATTACGATTTACATGTTTAGAAACATACATTTAGCTGAATAAAGTTGTTATTCTTAATTTTTCTTTATAAAAAGTAAGAAATTTTAAAAAACAATTGCCAAAAAAGTCAACTAAATTATGTTTTTTTGTTCAATATATGTTGAATTATATGTTAAATTATGATAAACATGTTGAGAAACATAAATTTAGCTGAAAAAAGGTGTTATTTTTAATTTTTCTTTATAAAAACTAAGAAATTTAAAAAAAAATTGCCAAAAAAGTCAACTAAATTATGTTTTTTTGTTAAATATATGTTGAATTATATGTTAAATTATGATAAACATGTTTAGAAACACGCAAATTTAGCTGAAAAAAGTTGTTATTTTTAATTTTTCTTTATAAAAACTAAGAAATTTAAAAAAAAATTGCCAAAAAAGTCAACTAAATTATGTTTTTTTGTTCAATATATGTTGAATTATATGTTAAATTATGATTAACATTTTTAGAAACATAAATTTAGCTGAAAAAAGTTGTTATTTTTAATTTTTCTTTATAAAAACTAAGAAATTTAAAAAAAAATTGCCAAAAAAGTCAACTAAATTATGTTTTTTTGTTTAATATATGTTGAATTATATGTTAAATTATGATAAACATGTTGAGAAACATAAATTTAGCTGAAAAAAGTTGTTATTTTTAATTTTTCTTTATAAAAACTAAGAAATTTAAAAAAAAATTGCCAAAAAAGTCAACTAAATTATGTTTTTTTGTTAAATATATGTTGAATTATATGTTAAATTATGATAAACATGTTGTGAAACATAAATTTAGTTGAAAAAAGTTGTTATTTTTAATTTTTCTTTATAAAAACTAAGAAATTTTTATAAAAATTGCCAAAAAAGTCAACTAAATTATGTTTTTTTGTTCAATATATGTTGAATTATATGTTAAATTATGATTAACATTTAAATTATGAGAAACATAAATTTAGTTGAATAAAGTAGTTATTTTTAATTTTTCTTTATAAAAATTAACAAATTTTTAAAAAATTGCCAAAAAAGTCAACTAAATTATGTTTTTTGTTAAATATATGTTGAATTATATGTTAAATTTTGATAAACATGTTTAGAAACATAAATTTAGCTGAAAAAAGTTGTTAATTTTAATTTTTCTTTATAAAAACTAAGAAATTTAAAAAAAAATTGCCAAAAAAGTCACCTAAATTATGTTTTTTTGTTCAATATATGTTGAATTATATATTAAATTACGATTTACATGTTTAGAAACATACATTTAGCTGAATAAAGTTGTTATTCTTAATTTTTCTTTATTAAAACTACGAAATTTTAAAAAACAATTGCCAAAAAAGTCAACTAAATTATGTTTTTTTGTTCAATATATGTTGAATTATATGTTAAATTATGATAAACATGTTGAGAAACATACATTTAGCTGAATAAAGTTGTTATTCTTAATTTTTCTTTATTAAAACTACGAAATTTTAAAAAACAATTGCCAAAAAAGTCAACTAAATTATGTTTTTTTGTTAAATATATGTTGAATTATATGTTAAATTATGATAAACATGTTTAGAAACATAAATTTAACTGAAAAAAGTTGTTATTTTTAATTTTTCTTTATAAAAACTAAGAAATTTAAAAAAAAATTGCCAAAAAAGTCAACTAAATTATGTTTTTTTGTTCAATATATGTTGAATTATATGTTAAATTATGATTAACATTTTTAGAAACATAAATTTAGTTGAATAAAGTAGTTATTTTTAATTTTTCTTTATAAAAATTAAGAAATTTTTAAAAAAATTGCCAAAAAAGTCAACTAAATTATGTTTTTTTGTTAAATATATGTTGAATTATATGTTAAATTATGATAAACATGTTGTGAAACATAAATTTAGTTGAAAAAAGTTGTTATTTTTAATTTTTCTTTATAAAAACTAAAAAATTTAAAAAAAAATTGCCAAAAAAGTCAACTAAATTATGTTTTTTTGTTCAATATATGTTGAATTATATGTTAAATTATGATTAACATTTTTAGAAACATAAATTTAGTTGAATAAAGTAGTTATTTTTAATTTTTCTTTATAAAAATTAAGAAATTTTTTAAAAATTGCCAAAAAAGTCAACTAAATTATGTTTTTTATTAAATGTATGTTGAATTATATGTTAAATTACGATTTATATTTTTAGAAACACACAAATGTAGCTGAATAAAGTTGTCATAATTTAGCTGAAAAAAGTTTTATAAAAATTAACAAATTTTTAAAAAATTGCCAAAAAAGTCAACTAAATTATGTTTTTTGTTAAATATATGTTGAATTATATGTTAAGTTTTGATAAACATGTTTAGAAACATAAATTTAGCTGAAAAAAGTTGTTAATTTTAATTTTTCTTTATAAAAACTAAGAAATTTATAAAAAAATTGCCAAAAAAGTCACCTAAATTATGTTTTTTGTTCAATATTAAATTACGATTTACATGTTTAGAAACATACATTTAGCTGAATAAAGTTGTTATTCTTAATTTTTCTTTATAAAAACTAAGAAATTTTAAAAAACAATTGCCAAAAAAGCCAACTAAATTATGTTTGTTTGTTCAATATATGTTGAATTATATGTTAAATTATGATAAACATGTTGAGAAACATAAATTTAGCTGAAAAAAGTTGTTATTTTTAATTTTTCTTTATAAAAACTAAGAAATTTAAAAAAAAATTGCCAAAAAAGTCAACTAAATTATGTTTTTTTGTTAAATAAATGTTGAATTATATGTTAAATTATGATAAACATGTTGAGAAACATAAATTTAGCTGAAAAAAGTTGTTATTTTTAATTTTTCTTTATAAAAACTAAGAAATTTAAAAAAAAATTGCCAAAAAAGTCAACTAAATTATGTTTTTTTGTTCAATATATGTTGAATTATATGTTAAATTATGATTAACATTTTTAGAAACATAAATTTAGCTGAAAAAAGTTGTTATTTTTAATTTTTCTTTATAAGAACTAAGAAATTTAAAAAAAAATTGCCAAAAAAGTCAACTAAATTATGTTTTTTTGTTTAATATATGTTGAATTATATGTTAAATTATGATAAACATGTTGAGAAACATAAATTTAGCTGAAAAAAGTTGTTATTTTTAATTTTTCTTTATAAAAACTAAGAAATTTAAAAAAAAATTGCCAAAAAAGTCAACTAAATTATGTTTTTTTGTTAAATAAATGTTGAATTATATGTTAAATTATGATAAACATGTTGAAAAACACGCAAATTTAGCTGAAAAAAGTTGTTATTTTTAATTTTTCTTTATAAAAACTAAGAAATTTAAAAAAAAATTGCCAAAAAAGTCAACTAAATTATGTTTTTTTGTTCAATATATGTTGAATTATATGTTAAATTATGATTAACATTTTTAGAAACATAAATTTAGCTGAAAAAAGTTGTTATTTTTAATTTTTCTTTATAAAAATTAAGAAATTTTTTAAAAATTGCCAAAAAAGTCAACTAAATTATGTTTTTTATTAAATGTATGTTGAATTATATGTTAAATTACGATTTATATTTTTAGAAACACACAAATGTAGCTGAATAAAGTTGTTATTTTTAATTTCTCTTTATAAAAATTAACAAATTTTTAAAAAATTGCCAAAAAAGTCAACTAAATTATGTTTTTTTGTTCAATATATGTTGAATTATATGTTAAATTATGATTAACATTTTTAGAAACATAAATTTAGCTGAAAAAAGTTGTTATTTTTAATTTTTCTTTATAAAAACTAAGAAATTTAAAAAAAAATTGCCAAAAAAGTCAACTAAATTATGTTTTTTTGTTTAATATATGTTGAATTATATGTTAAATTATGATAAACATGTTGAGAAACATAAATTTAGCTGAAAAAAGTTGTTATTTTTAATTTTTCTTTATAAAAACTAAGAAATTTAAAAAAAAATTGCCAAAAAAGTCAACTAAATTATGTTTTTTTGTTAAATATATGTTGAATTATATGTTAAATTATGATAAACATGTTGTGAAACATAAATTTAGTTGAAAAAAGTTGTTATTTTTAATTTTTCTTTATAAAAACTAAGAAATTTTTATAAAAATTACCAAAAAAGTCAACTAAATTATGTTTTTTTGTTCAATATATGTTGAATTATATGTTAAATTATGATTAACATTTTTAGAAACATAAATTTAGTTGAATAAAGTAGTTATTTTTAATTTTTCTTTATAAAAATTAACAAATTTTTAAAAAATTGCCAAAAAAGTCAACTAAATTATGTTTTTTGTTAAATATATGTTGAATTATATGTTAAATTTTGATAAACATGTTTAGAAACATAAATTTAGCTGAAAAAAGTTGTTAATTTTAATTTTTCTTTATAAAAACTGAGAAATTTAAAAAAATTTGCAAAAAAAGTCAACTAAATTATGTTTTTTTGTTAAATATATGTTGAATTATATGTTAAATTATGATAAACATGTTTAGAAACATAAATTTAGCTGAATAAAGTTGTTATTCTAAATTTTTCTTTATAAAAACTACGAAATTTTAAAAAACAATTGCCAAAAAAGTCAACTAAATTATGTTTTTTTGTTCAATATATGTTGAATTATATGTTAAATTATGATAAACATGTTGAGAAACATAAATTTTAGCTGAAAAAAGTTGTTATTTTTAATTTTTCTTTATAAAAACTGAGAAATTTAAAAAAAATTGCAAAAAAAGTCAACTAAATTATGTTTTTTTGTTAAATATATGTTGAATTATATGTTAAATTATGATAAACATGTTTAGAAACATAAATTTAGCTGAAAAAAGTTGTTATTTTTAATTTTTCTTTATAAAAACTAAGAAATTTAAAAAAAAATTGCCAAAAAAGTCAACTAAATTATGTTTTTTTGTTCAATATATGTTGAATTATATGTTAAATTATGATTAACATTTTTAGAAACATAAATTTAGTTGAATAAAGTAGTTATTTTTAATTTTTCTTTATAAAAATTAAGAAATTTTTAAAAAAATTGCCAAAAAAGTCAACTAAATTATGTTTTTTTGTTAAATATATGTTGAATTATATGTTAAATTATGATAAACATGTTTAGAAACATAAATTTTGCTGAAAAAAGTTGTTATTTTTAATTTTTCTTTATAAAAACTAAGAAATTTAAAAAAAAATTGCCAAAAAAGTCAACTAAATTATGTTTTTTTGTTCAATATATGTTGAATTATATGTTAAATTATGATTAACATTTTTAGAAACACAAATGTAGCTGAATAAAGTTGTTATTCTTAATTTCTCTTTATAAAAATTAACAAATTTTTAAAAAATTGCCAAAAAAGTCAACTAAATTATGTTTTTTGTTAAATATATGTTGAATTATATGTTAAGTTTTGATAAACATGTTTAGAAACATAAATTTAGCTGAAAAAAGTTGTTAATTTTAATTTTTCTTTATAAAAACTAAGAAATTTATAAAAAAATTGCCAAAAAAGTCACCTAAATTATGTTTTTTTGTTCAATATATGTTGAATTATATATTAAATTACGATTTACATGTTTAGAAACATACATTTAGCTGAATAAAGTTGTTATTCTTAATTTTTCTTTATAAAAACTAAGAAATTTTAAAAAACAATTGCCAAAAAAGCCAACTAAATTATGTTTTTTGGTTCAATATATGTTGAATTATATGTTAAATTATGATAAACATGTTGAGAAACATAAATTTAGCTGAAAAAAGTTGTTATTTTTAATTTTTCTTTATAAAAACTAAGAAATTTAAAAAAAAATTGCCAAAAAAGTCAACTAAATTATGTTTTTTTGTTAAATATATGTTGAATTATATGTTAAATTATGATAAACATGTTTAGAAACATAAATTTAGCTGAAAAAAGTTGTTATTTTTAATTTTTCTTTATAAAAACTAAGAAATTTAAAAAAAAATTGCCAAAAAAGTCAACTAAATTATGTTTTTTGTTCAATATATGTTGAATTATATGTTAAATTATGATTAACATTTTTAGAAACATAAATTTAGCTGAAAAAAGTTGTTATTTTTAATTTTTCTTTATAAAAACTAAGAAATTTAAAAAAAAATTGCCAAAAAAGTCAACTAAATTATGTTTTTTTGTTTAATATATGTTGAATTATATGTTAAATTATGATAAAAATGTTGAGAAACATAAATTTAGCTGAAAAAAGTTGTTATTTTTAATTTTTCTTTATAAAAACTAAGAAATTTAAAAAAAAATTGCCAAAAAAGTCAACTAAATTATGTTTTTTTGTTAAATAAATGTTGAATTATATGTTAAATTATGATAAACATGTTGAGAAACATAAATTTAGCTGAAAAAAGTTGTTATTTTTAATTTTTCTTTATAAAAACTAAGAAATTTAAACAAAAATTGCCAAAAAAGTCAACTAAATTATGTTTTTTTGTTCAATATATGTTGAATTATATGTTAAATTATGATTAACGTTTTTAGAAACATAAATTTAGTTGAATAAAGTAGTTATTTTGGATTTTTCTTTATAAAAATTAAGAAATTTTTATAAAAATTGCCAAAAAAGTCAACTAAATTATGTTTTTTATTAAATGTATGTTGAATTATATGTTAAATTACAATTTACATGTTTAGAAACACACAAATGTAGCTGAATGAAGTTGTTATTCTTAATTTCTCTTTATAAAAATTAACAAATTTTTAAAAAATTGCCAAAAAAGTCAACTAAATTATGTTTTTTTATTAAATGTATGTTGAATTATATATTAAATTACGATTTACATGTTTAGAAACATACATTTAGCTGAATAAAGTTGTTATTCTTAATTTTTCTTTATAAAAACTAAGAAATTTTACAAAACGAGTGCCAAAAAAGTCAACTAAATTATGTTTTTTTGTTAAATATATGTTGAATTATATGTTAAATTATGATAAACATGTTGAGAAACATAAATTTACCTGAAAAAAGTTGTTATTTTTAATTTTTCTTTATAAAAACTAAGAAATTTACACAAAAATTGCCAAAAAAGTCAACTAAATTATGTTTTTTTGTTCAATATATGTTGAATTATATGTTAAATTATGATTAACATTTTTAGAAACATAAATTTAGCTGAAAAAAGTTGTTATTTTTAATTTTTCTTTATAAAAACTAAGAAATTTAAAAAAAAATTGCCAAAAAAGTCAACTAAATTATGTTTTTTTGTTCAATATATGTTGAATTATATGTTAAATTATGATTAACATTTTTAGAAACATAAATTTAGTTGAATAAAGTAGTTATTTTTAACTTTTCTTTATAAAAACTAAGAAATTTTTAAAAAATTGCCAAAATAGTCAACTAAATAATGTTTTTTGTTAAATATATGTTGAATTATATGTTAAATTATGATTTACATGTTTAGGAACATACATTTAGCTGAATAAAGTTGCTATTCTTAATTCCTCTTTATAAAAATTAACAAATTTTTAAAAAAATTCCAAAAAAGTCAACTAAATTACGTTTTTTTGTTCAATATATGTTGAATTATAAGTTAAATTACGATTTATATGTTTAGAAACATACATTTAGCTGAATAAAGTTGTTATTCTTAATTTATCTTTATAAAAACTAACAAATTTAAAAAAAAATTGCCAAAAAAGTCAACTAAATTATATTTTTTTGTTAAATATATGTTGAATTATAAGTTAAATTACGATTTATATGTTTAGAAACATACATTTACCTGAATAAAGTTGTTATTCTTAATTTTTCTTTATAAAAATTAACAAATTTTTAAAAAATTGCCAAAAAAGTCAACTAAATGATGTTTTTTGTTAAATATATGTTGAATTATATGTTAAATTATGATTTACAGGTTTAGAAACATACATTTAGGTGAATAAAGTTTTTATACTTAATTCCTCTTTATAAAAATTAATTTTTTTTTAAAAAAATGCCAAAAAAGTCAACTAAATGATGTTTTTTGTTAAATATATGTTGAATTATATGTTAAATTATGATTTACATATTTAGAAACATACATTTAGCTGAAAAAAGTAGTTATTTTTAATTTTTCTTTATAAAAACTAAGAAATTTAAAAAAAAATTGTCAAAAAAGTCAACTAAATTATGTTTTTTGTTAAATATATGTTGAATTATATGTTAAATTATGATTTACATGTTTAGAAACATAAATTTCGCTGAATAAAGTTGTTATTCTTAATTTATCTTTATAAAAATTAAACAAATTGAAAAAAAATTGCCAAAAAAGTCAAGTAAATAATGATTTTTGTTAAATATATTTTGAATTATATGTTAAATTATGATAAACATGTTTAGAAACATAAATTTAGCAGAAAAAAGTTGTTATTTTTAATTTTTCTTTATAAAAACTAAGAAATTTAAAAAACAATTGCCAAAAAAGTCAACTAAATTATGTTTTTTTGTTAAATATATGTTGAATTATATGTTAAATTATGATAAACGTGTTAAGAAGAAACTTAAAGTAGCTGAATAAAGTTGTTATTTTTAATTTTTCTTTATAAAAACTAAGAAATTAAAAAAAAAATTGCCAAAAAAGTCAACTACATTATGTTTTTTTTGTTAAATATATGTTGAATTATATGTTAAATTATGATTTACATGTTTAGAAACATACATTTAGCTGAATAAAGTTTTTATTCTTAATTTCTCTTTAAATTAACAAACTTAAAAAAAAATTGCCAAAAAAGTCAACTAAATAATGTTTTTTGTTAAATAAATGTTGAATTATATGGTAAATTATGATAAACATGTTTAGAAACATAAATTCAGCTGAAAAAAGTTGTTATTTTTAATTTTTCTTTATAAAAACTAAGAAATTTAAAAAAAAATTGCCAAAAAAGTCATTTTTGGTTTTTCTTTATAAAAATTAAGAAATTTTTAAAAAAATTGCCAAAAAAGTCAACTAAATTATGTTTTTTTGTTAAATATGTTTAATTTAATTTTGCTTTATAAAAATTAAGAAATTTTTTAAAAAATTGCCAAAAAAGTCAACTATATTATGTTTTTTTGTTAAATGTATGTTGAATTATATGTTAAATTATGATTTACATGTTTAGAAACATACATTTAGCTGAATAAAGTTGTTATTCTTAATTTCTCTTTATAAAAATTAACAAAATTTTAAAAAATTGCCAAAAAAGTCAACTAAATTATGTTTTTTGTTCAATATATATTGAATTATAAGTATAAATTACGATTTATATGTATATGTTTAGAAACATACATTTAGCTGAATAAAGTTGTTATTCTTAATTTTTCTTTATAAAAATTAACAAATTTTTAAAAGATTGCCAAAAAAGTCAACTAAATTATGTTTTTTTGTTAAATATGTTTAATTTAATTTTTCTTTATAAAAATTAACAAATTTTTAAAAAATTGCCAAAAAAGTCAACTATATTATGTTTTTTTGTTCAATATATGTTGAATTATAAGTTAAATTACGATTTATATGTTTAGAAACATACATTTAGCTGAATAAAGTTGTTATTCTTAATTTTTCTTTATAAAAATTAACAAATTTTTAAAAAATTGCCAAAAAAGTCAACTAAATTATGTTTTTTTGTTATAAAAATTAGCAAATTTTTAAAAAAATGCCAAAAAAGTCAACTAAATAATGTTTTTTGGTAAATATATGTTGAATTATATGTTAAATTATGATTTACATGTTTAGAAACATACATTTAGCTGAATAAAGTTGTTATTCTTAATTTCTCTTTATAAAAATTAAACAAATTTAAAAAAAAATTGCCAAAAAAGTCAAGTAAATAATGTTTTTTGTTAAATATATTTTGAATTATATGTTAAATTATGATAAACATGTTTAGAAACATAAATTTAGCAGAAAAAAGTTGTTATTTTTAATTTTTCTTTATAAAAACTACCAAATTTAAAAAAAAATTGCCAAAAAAGTCAACTATATTATGTTTTTTTGTTCAATATATGTTGAATTATAAGTTAAATTACGATTTATATGTTTAGAAACATACATTTAGCTGAATAAAGTTGTTATTCTTAATTTTTCTTTATAAAAATTAACAAATTTTTAAAAAATTGCCAAAAAAGTCAACTAAATTATGTTTTTTTGTTATAAAAATTAGCAAATTTTTAAAAAAATGCCAAAAAAGTCAACTAAATGATGTTTTTTGTTAAATATATGTTGAATTATATGTTATTGCCAAAAAAGTCAAGTAAATAATGTTTTTTGTTAAATATATTTTGAATTATATGTTAAATTATGATAAACATGTTTAGAAACATAAATTTAGCAGAAAAAAGTTGTTATTTTTAATTTTTCTTTATAAAAACTAAGAAATTTAAAAAAAAATTGCCAATAAAGTCAACTAAATTATGTTTTTTTGTTAAATATATGTTGAATTATATGTTAAATTATGATAAACATGTAAAGAAACTTAAAGTAGCTGAATAAAGTTGTTATTTTTAATTTTTCTTTATAAAAACTAAGAAATTAAAAAAAAAATTGCCAAAAAAGTCAACTACATTATGTTTTTTTGTTAAATATATGTTGAATTATATGTTAAATTATGATTTACATGTTTAGAAACATACATTTAGCTGAATAAAGTTGTTATTCTTAATTTCTCTTTATAAAAATTAACAAACTTAAAAAAAAATTGCCAAAAAAGTCAACTAAATAATGTTTTTTGTTAAATAAATGTTGAATTATATGGTAAATTATGATAAACATGTTTAGAAACATAAATTCAGCTGAAAAAAGTTGTTATTTTTGGTTTTTCTTTATAAAAATTAAGAAATTTTTAAAAAAAGTCAACTAAATTATGTTTTTTTGTAAAATTGGTTTAATTTAATTTTTCTTTATAAAAATTAAGAAATTTTTAAAAAAATTGCCAAAAAAGTCAACTTAATTATGTTTTTTTGTTAAATATATGTTGAATTATATGTTAAATTATGATAAACATGTTAAGAAACTTAAAGTAGCTGACAAAAGTTGTTAATTTTCATTTTTCTTTATAAAAATTAAGAAATTTTTAAAAAAATTGCCAAAAAAGTCAACTAAATAATGTTTTTTGTTAAATATATGTTGAATTATATGTTAAATTATGATTTACATGTTTAGAAACATACATTTAGCTGAATAAAGTTGTTATTCTTAATTCCTTTTTAAAAAAACAAATTTTTAAAAAAATTGCCAAAAAAGTCAACTAAATAATGTTTTTTGTTAAATATATGTTGAATTATATGTTACATTATGATTTACATGTTTAGAAACATACATTTAGCTGAATAAAGTTGTTATTCTTAATTCCTCTTTATACAAATTAACAAATTTTTAAAAAAATGACAAAAAAGTCAATTAAATTATGTTTTTTGTTAAATATATGTTGAATTATATGTTAAATTATGATAAACATGTTAAGAAGAAACTTAAAGTAGCTGAATAAAGTTGTTATTTTTAATTTTTCTTTATAAAAACTAAGAAATTAAAAAAAAAATTGCCAAAAAAGTCAACTACATTATGTTTTTTTGTTAAATATATGTTGAATTATATGTTAAATTATGATTTACATGTTTAGAAACATACATTTAGCTGAATAAAGTTTTTATTCTTAATTTCTCTTTATAAAAATTAACAAACTTAAAAAAAAATTGCCAAAAAAGTCAACTAAATAATGTTTTTTGTTAAATAAATGTTGAATTATATGGTAAATTATGATAAACATGTTTAGAAACATAAATTCAGTTGAAAAAAGTTGTTATTTTTAATTTTTCTTTATAAAAACTAAGAAATTTAAAAAAAAATTGCCAAAAAAGTCATTTTTGGTTTTTCTTTATAAAAATTAAGAAATTTTTAAAAAAATTGCCAAAAAAGTCAACTAAATTATGTTTTTTTGTTAAATATGTTTAATTTAATTTTGCTTTATAAAAATTAAGAAATTTTATAAAAAATTGCCAAAAAAGTCAACTATATTATGTTTTTTTGTTAAATGTATGTTGAATTATATGTTAAATTATGATTTACATGTTTAGAAACATACATTTAGCTGAATAAAGTTGTTATTCTTAATTTCTCTTTATAAAAATTAACAAAATTTTAAAAAATTGCCAAAAAAGTCAACTAAATTATGTTTTTTTGTTAAATATGTTTAATTTAATTTTTCTTTATAAAAATTAACAAATTTTTAAAAAATTGCCAAAAAAGTCAACTATATTATGTTTTTTTGTTCAATATATGTTGAATTATAAGTTAAATTACGATTTATATGTTTAGAAACATACATTTAGCTGAATAAAGTTGTTATTCTTAATTTTTCTTTATAAAAATTAACAAATTTTTAAAAAATTGCCAAAAAAGTCAACTAAATTATGTTTTTTTGTTATAAAAATTAGCAAATTTTTAAAAAAATGCCAAAAAAGTCAACTAAATAATGTTTTTTGTTAAATATATGTTGAATTATATGTTAAATTATGATTTACATGTTTAGAAACATACATTTAGCTGAATAAAGTTGTTATTCTTAATTTCTCTTTATAAAAATTAAACAAATTTAAAAAAAAATTGCCAAAAAAGTCAAGTAAATAATGTTTTTTGTTAAATATATTTTGAATTATATGTTAAATTATGATAAACATGTTTAGAAACATAAATTTAGCAGAAAAAAGTTGTTATTTTTAATTTTTCTTTATAAAAACTACCAAATTTAAAAAAAAATTGCCAAAAAAGTCAACTATATTATGTTTTTTTGTTCAATATATGTTGAATTATAAGTTAAATTACGATTTATATGTTTAGAAACATACATTTAGCTGAATAAAGTTGTTATTCTTAATTTTTCTTTATAAAAATTAACAAATTTTTAAAAAATTGCCAAAAAAGTCAACTAAATTATGTTTTTTTGTTATAAAAATTAGCAAATTTTTAAAAAAATGCCAAAAAAGTCAACTAAATAATGTTTTTTGTTAAATATATGTTGAATTATATGTTAAATTATGATTTACATGTTTAGAAACATACATTTAGCTGAATAAAGTTGTTATTTTTAATTTCTCTTTATAAAAATTAACAAATTTTTAAAAAATTGCCAAAAAAGTCAACTAAATTATGTTTTTTTGTTCACTATATGTTGAATTATATGTTAAATTATGATTAACATTTTTAGAAACATAAATTTAGCTGAAAAAAGTTGTTATTTTTAATTTTTCTTTATAAAAACTAAGAAATTTAAAAAAAAATTGCCAAAAAAGTCAACTAAATTATGTTTTTTTGTTTAATATATGTTGAATTATATGTTAAATTATGATAAACATGTTGAGAAACATAAATTTAGCTGAAAAAAGTTGTTATTTTTAATTTTTCTTTATAAAAACTAAGAAATTTAAAAAAAAAATGCCAAAAAAGTCAACTAAATTATGTTTTTTTGTTAAATATATGTTGAATTATATGTTAAATTATGATAAACATGTTGTGAAACATAAATTTAGTTGAAAAAAGTTGTTATTTTTAATTTTTCTTTATAAAAACTAAGAAATTTTTATAAAAATTACCAAAAAAGTCAACTAAATTATGTTTTTTTGTTCAATATATGTTGAATTATATGTTAAATTATGATTAACATTTTTAGAAACATAAATTTAGTTGAATAAAGTAGTTATTTTTAATTTTTCTTTATAAAAATTAACAAATTTTTAAAAAATTGCCAAAAAAGTCAACTAAATTATGTTTTTTGTTAAATATATGTTGAATTATATGTTAAATTTTGATAAACATGTTTAGAAACATAAATTTAGCTGAAAAAAGTTGTTAATTTTAATTTTTCTTTATAAAAACTGAGAAATTTAAAAAAAATTGCAAAAAAAGTCAACTAAATTATGTTTTTTTGTTAAATATATGTTGAATTATATGTTAAATTATGATAAACATGTTTAGAAACATAAATTTAGCTGAATAAAGTTGTTATTCTAAATTTTTCTTTATAAAAACTACGAAATTTTAAAAAACAATTGCCAAAAAAGTCAACTAAATTATGTTTTTTTGTTCAATATATGTTGAATTATATGTTAAATTATGATAAACATGTTGAGAAACATAAATTTTAGCTGAAAAAAGTTGTTATTTTTAATTTTTCTTTATAAAAACTGAGAAATTTAAAAAAAATTGCAAAAAAAGTCAACTAAATTATGTTTTTTTGTTAAATATATGTTGAATTATATGTTAAATTATGATAAACATGTTTAGAAACATAAATTTAGCTGAAAAAAGTTGTTATTTTTAATTTTTCTTTATAAAAACTAAGAAATTTAAAAAAAAATTGCCAAAAAAGTCAACTAAATTATGTTTTTTTGTTCAATATATGTTGAATTATATGTTAAATTATGATTAACATTTTTAGAAACATAAATTTAGTTGAATAAAGTAGTTATTTTTAATTTTTCTTTATAAAAATTAAGAAATTTTTAAAAAAATTGCCAAAAAAGTCAACTAAATTATGTTTTTTTGTTAAATATATGTTGAATTATATGTTAAATTATGATAAACATGTTTAGAAACATAAATTTTGCTGAAAAAAGTTGTTATTTTTAATTTTTCTTTATAAAAACTAAGAAATTTAAAAAAAAATTGCCAAAAAAGTCAACTAAATTATGTTTTTTTGTTCAATATATGTTGAATTATATGTTAAATTATGATTAACATTTTTAGAAACACAAATGTAGCTGAATAAAGTTGTTATTCTTAATTTCTCTTTATAAAAATTAACAAATTTTTAAAAAATTGCCAAAAAAGTCAACTAAATTATGTTTTTTGTTAAATATATGTTGAATTATATGTTAAGTTTTGATAAACATGTTTAGAAACATAAATTTAGCTGAAAAAAGTTGTTAATTTTAATTTTTCTTTATAAAAACTAAGAAATTTATAAAAAAATTGCCAAAAAAGTCACCTAAATTATGTTTTTTTGTTCAATATATGTTGAATTATATATTAAATTACGATTTACATGTTTAGAAACATACATTTAGCTGAATAAAGTTGTTATTCTTAATTTTTCTTTATAAAAACTAAGAAATTTTAAAAAACAATTGCCAAAAAAGCCAACTAAATTATGTTTTTTGGTTCAATATATGTTGAATTATATGTTAAATTATGATAAACATGTTGAGAAACATAAATTTAGCTGAAAAAAGTTGTTATTTTTAATTTTTCTTTATAAAAACTAAGAAATTTAAAAAAAAATTGCCAAAAAAGTCAACTAAATTATGTTTTTTTGTTAAATATATGTTGAATTATATGTTAAATTATGATAAACATGTTTAGAAACATAAATTTAGCTGAAAAAAGTTGTTATTTTTAATTTTTCTTTATAAAAACTAAGAAATTTAAAAAAAAATTGCCAAAAAAGTCAACTAAATTATGTTTTTTGTTCAATATATGTTGAATTATATGTTAAATTATGATTAACATTTTTAGAAACATAAATTTAGCTGAAAAAAGTTGTTATTTTTAATTTTTCTTTATAAAAACTAAGAAATTTAAAAAAAAATTGCCAAAAAAGTCAACTAAATTATGTTTTTTTGTTTAATATATGTTGAATTATATGTTAAATTATGATAAAAATGTTGAGAAACATAAATTTAGCTGAAAAAAGTTGTTATTTTTAATTTTTCTTTATAAAAACTAAGAAATTTAAAAAAAAATTGCCAAAAAAGTCAACTAAATTATGTTTTTTTGTTAAATAAATGTTGAATTATATGTTAAATTATGATAAACATGTTGAGAAACATAAATTTAGCTGAAAAAAGTTGTTATTTTTAATTTTTCTTTATAAAAACTAAGAAATTTAAACAAAAATTGCCAAAAAAGTCAACTAAATTATGTTTTTTTGTTCAATATATGTTGAATTATATGTTAAATTATGATTAACGTTTTTAGAAACATAAATTTAGTTGAATAAAGTAGTTATTTTTGATTTTTCTTTATAAAAATTAAGAAATTTTTATAAAAATTGCCAAAAAAGTCAACTAAATTATGTTTTTTATTAAATGTATGTTGAATTATATGTTAAATTACAATTTACATGTTTAGAAACACACAAATGTAGCTGAATGAAGTTGTTATTCTTAATTTCTCTTTATAAAAATTAACAAATTTTTAAAAAATTGCCAAAAAAGTCAACTAAATTATGTTTTTTTATTAAATGTATGTTGAATTATATATTAAATTACGATTTACATGTTTAGAAACATACATTTAGCTGAATAAAGTTGTTATTCTTAATTTTTCTTTATAAAAACTAAGAAATTTTAAAAAACGAGTGCCAAAAAAGTCAACTAAATTATGTTTTTTTGTTAAATATATGTTGAATTATATGTTAAATTATGATAAACATGTTGAGAAACATAAATTTAGCTGAAAAAAGTTGTTATTTTTAATTTTTCTTTATAAAAACTAAGAAATTTAAACAAAAATTGCCAAAAAAGTCAACTAAATTATGTTTTTTTGTTCAATATATGTTGAATTATATGTTAAATTATGATTAACATTTTTAGAAACATAAATTTAGCTGAAAAAAGTTGTTATTTTTAATTTTTCTTTATAAAAACTAAGAAATTTAAAAAAAAATTGCCAAAAAAGTCAACTAAATTATGTTTTTTTGTTCAATATATGTTGAATTATATGTTAAATTATGCATAACATTTTTAGAAACATAAATTTAGTTGAATAAAGTAGTTATTTTTAACTTTTCTTTATAAAAACTAAGAAATTTTTAAAAAATTGCCAAAATAGTCAACTAAATAATGTTTTTTGTTAAATATATGTTGAATTATATGTTAAATTATGATTTACATGTTTAGGAACATACATTTAGCTGAATAAAGTTGCTATTCTTAATTCCTCTTTATAAAAATTAACAAATTTTTAAAAAAATTCCAAAAAAGTCAACTAAATTACGTTTTTTTGTTCAATATATGTTGAATTATAAGTTAAATTACGATTTATATGTTTAGAAACATACATTTAGCTGAATAAAGTTGTTATTCTTAATTTATCTTTATAAAAACTAACAAATTTAAAAAAAAATTGCCAAAAAAGTCAACTAAATTATATTTTTTTGTTAAATATATGTTGAATTATAAGTTAAATTACGATTTATATGTTTAGAAACATACATTTACCTGAATAAAGTTGTTATTCTTAATTTTTCTTTATAAAAATTAACAAATTTTTAAAAAATTGCCAAAAAAGTCAACTAAATGATGTTTTTTGTTAAATATATGTTGAATTATATGTTAAATTATGATTTACAGGTTTAGAAACATACATTTAGGTGAATAAAGTTTTTATACTTAATTCCTCTTTATAAAAATTAAAATTTTTTTAAAAAAATGCCAAAAAAGTCAACTAAATGATGTTTTTTGTTAAATATATGTTGAATTATATGTTAAATTATGATTTACATATTTAGAAACATACATTTAGCTGAAAAAAGTTGTTATTTTTAATTTTTCTTTATAAAAACTAAGAAATTTAAAAAAAAATTGCCAAAAAAGTCAACTAAATTATGTTTTTTGTTAAATATATGTTGAATTATATGTTAAATTATGATTTACATGTTTAGAAACATAAATTTCGCTGAATAAAGTTGTTATTCTTAATTTATCTTTATAAAAATTAAACAAATTGAAAAAAAATTGCCAAAAAAGTCAAGTAAATAATGTTTTTTGTTAAATATATTTTGAATTATATGTTAAATTATGATAAACATGTTTAGAAACATAAATTTAGCAGAAAAAAGTTGTTATTTTTAATTTTTCTTTATAAAAACTAAGAAATTTAAAAAACAATTGCCAAAAAAGTCAACTAAATTATGTTTTTTTGTTAAATATATGTTGAATTATATGTTAAATTATGATAAACGTGTTAAGAAGAAACTTAAAGTAGCTGAATAAAGTTGTTATTTTTAATTTTTCTTTATAAAAACTAAGAAATTAAAAAAAAAATTGCCAAAAAAGTCAACTACATTATGTTTTTTTTGTTAAATATATGTTGAATTATATGTTAAATTATGATTTACATGTTTAGAAACATACATTTAGCTGAATAAAGTTTTTATTCTTAATTTCTCTTTAAATTAACAAACTTAAAAAAAAATTGCCAAAAAAGTCAACTAAATAATGTTTTTTGTTAAATAAATGTTGAATTATATGGTAAATTATGATAAACATGTTTAGAAACATAAATTCAGCTGAAAAAAGTTGTTATTTTTAATTTTTCTTTATAAAAACTAAGAAATTTAAAAAAAAATTGCCAAAAAAGTCATTTTTGGTTTTTCTTTATAAAAATTAAGAAATTTTTAAAAAAATTGCCAAAAAAGTCAACTAAATTATGTTTTTTTGTTAAATATGTTTAAATGTATGTTGAATTATATGTTAAATTATGATTTACATGTTTAGAAACATACATTTAGCTGAATAAAGTTGTTATTCTTAATTTCTCTTTATAAAAATTAACAAAATTTTAAAAAATTGCCAAAAAAGTCAACTAAATTATGTTTTTTGTTCAATATATATTGAATTATAAGTATAAATTACGATTTATATGTATATGTTTAGAAACATACATTTAGCTGAATAAAGTTGTTATTCTTAATTTTTCTTTATAAAAATTAACAAATTTTTAAAAGATTGCCAAAAAAGTCAACTAAATTATGTTTTTTTGTTAAATATGTTTAATTTAATTTTTCTTTATAAAAATTAACAAATTTTTAAAAAATTGCCAAAAAAGTCAACTATATTATGTTTTTTTGTTCAATATATGTTGAATTATAAGTTAAATTACGATTTATATGTTTAGAAACATACATTTAGCTGAATAAAGTTGTTATTCTTAATTTTTCTTTATAAAAATTAACAAATTTTTAAAAAATTGCCAAAAAAGTCAACTAAATTATGTTTTTTTGTTATAAAAATTAGCAAATTTTTAAAAAAATGCCAAAAAAGTCAACTAAATAATGTTTTTTGGTAAATATATGTTGAATTATATGTTAAATTATGATTTACATGTTTAGAAACATACATTTAGCTGAATAAAGTTGTTATTCTTAATTTCTCTTTATAAAAATTAAACAAATTTAAAAAAAAATTGCCAAAAAAGTCAAGTAAATAATGTTTTTTGTTAAATTATGTTGAATTATAAGTTAAATTACGATTTATATGTTTAGAAACATAAATTTAGCTGAAAAAAGTAGTTACTTTTAATTTTTCTTTATAAAAACTAAGAAATTTAAAAAAAAAATGCCAAAAAAGTCAACTAAATTATGTTTTTTGTTAAATATATGTTGAATTATATGTTAAATTATGATAAACATGTTTAGAAACATAAATTTAGCTGAAAAAAGTTGTTATTTTTAACTTTTCTTTATAAAAACTAAGAAATTTTTAAAAAATTGCCAAAAAAGTCAACTAAATTATGTTTTTTTGTTAAATATATGTTGAATTATATGTTAAATTACGATTTATATGTTTATAAACATACATTTAGCTGAATAAAGTTGTTATTCTTAATTTTTCTTTATAAAAATTAACAAATTTTTAAAAATTGCCAAAAAAGTCAACTAAATAATGTTTTTTGTTAAATATATCTTGAATTATATGTTAAATTATGATTTACATGTTTAGAAACATAAATTTAGCTGAATAACGTTGTT
Source organism: Empis stercorea (assembly GCA_949752835.1). Classification (NCBI taxonomy): domain Eukaryota; kingdom Metazoa; phylum Arthropoda; class Insecta; order Diptera; family Empididae; genus Empis; species Empis stercorea. The sequence continues at coordinate 34,521,965 of OX457086.1, read as the reverse complement.
ATTCTTAATTCCTCTTTATAAAAATTAACAAATTTTTAAAAAATGCCAAAAATGTCAACTAAATAATGTTTTTTGTTAAATATATGTTGAATTATATGTTAAATTATGATTTACATGTTTAGAAACATACATTTAGCTGAATAAAGTTGTTATTCTTAATTTCTCTTTATAAAAATTAACAAATTTTAAAAAAATTGCCAAAAAAGTCAACTAAATTATGTTTTTTTGTTAAATATATGTTGAATTATATGTTAAATTATGATAAACATGTTTAGAAACATACATTTAGCTGAATAAAGCTGTTATTCTTAATTCCTCTTTATAAAAATTAACAAATTTTTAAAAAAAAGCCAAAAAAGTCAACTAAATTACGTTTTTTTGTTCAATATATGTTCAATTATAAGTTAAATTATGATTAACATTTTTAGAAACATAAATTTAGCTGAAGAATAACAACTTTATTCAGCTAAATGTATGTTTCTAAACATGTAAATCATAATTTAATTTGTTAATTTTTATAAAGAGGAATTAAGAATAACAACTTTATTCAGCTAAATTTATGTTTCTAAACATGTTTATCATAATTTAACATATAATTCAACATACATTTAACAAAAAACATAATTTAGTTGACTTTTTTTGTTAATTTTTTAAAAATGTCTTAATTTTTATAAAGAAAAATTAAAAATAACAACTTTGTTCAGCGAAATTTAACTTTCTAAACATGTAAATCATAATTTAACATATAATTCAACATATATTTAACAAAAAACATTATTTAGTTGACTTTTTTGGCAATTTTTTTAAAAATTTGTTAATTTTTATAAAGAAAAATTAAAAATAACAACTTTTCTCAGCTACTTTAAGTTTCTTAACATGTTTATCATAATTTAACATATAATTCAACATATATTTAACAAAAAAACATAATTTAGTTGACTTTTTTGGCAATTTTTTAAAAATTTCTTAGTTTTTATAAAGAAAAGTTAATAATAACAACTTTATTCATCGAAATTTATGTTTCTAAACATGTTAATCATAATTTAACATATAATTCAACATATATTTAACAAAAAACATAATTTAGTTGACTTATTTGGCAATTTTTTAAAAATTTGTTAATTTTTATAAAGAAAAATTAAAAATAACTACTTTATTCAACTAAATTTATGTTTCTCATAATTTAAATGTTAATCATAATTTAACATATAATTCAACATATATTGAACAAAAAAACATAATTTAGTTGACTTTTTTGGCAATTTTTATAAAAATTTCTTAGTTTTTATAAAGAAAAATTAAAAATAACAACTTTTTTCAACTAAATTTATGTTTCACAACATGTTTATCATAATTTAACATATAATTCAACATATATTTAACAAAAAAACATAATTTAGTTGACTTTTTTGGCAATTTTTTTTTAAATTTCTTAGTTTTTATAAAGAAAAATTAAAAATAACAACTTTTTTCAGATAAATTTATGTTTCTCAACATGTTTATCATAATTTAACATATAATTCAACATATATTAAACAAAAAAACATAATTTAGTTGACTTTTTTGGCAATTTTTTTTTAAATTTCTTAGTTTTTATAAAGAAAAATTAAAAATAACAACTTTTTTCAGCTAAATTTATGTTTCTAAACATGTTTATCATAATTTAACATATAATTCAACATATATTGAACAAAAAAACATAATTTAGTTGACTTTTTTGGCAATTTTTTTTTAAATTTCTTAGTTTTTATAAAGAAAAATTAAAAATAACAACTTTTTTCAGCTAAATTTGCGTGTTTCTAAACATGTTTATCATAATTTAACATATAATTCAACATATATTTAACAAAAAAACATAATTTAGTTGACTTTTTTGGCAATTTTTTTTTAAATTTCTTAGTTTTTATAAAGAAAAATTAAAAATAACACCTTTTTTCAGCTAAATTTATGTTTCTCAACATGTTTATCATAATTTAACATATAATTCAACATATATTGAACAAAAAAACATAATTTAGGTGACTTTTTTGGCAATTTTTTTATAAATTTCTTAGTTTTTATAAAGAAAAATTAAAATTAACAACTTTTTTCAGCTAAATTTATGTTTCTAAACATGTTTATCAAAACTTAACATATAATTCAACATATATTTAACAAAAAACATAATTTAGTTGACTTTTTTGGCAATTTTTTAAAAATTTGTTAATTTTTATAAAGAGAAATTAAGAATAACAACTTTATTCAGCTACATTTGTGTGTTTCTAAAAATATAAATCGTAATTTAACATATAATTCAACATACATTTAATAAAAAACATAATTTAGTTGACTTTTTTGGCAATTTTTAAAAAATTTCTTAATTTTTATAAAGAAAAATTAAAAATAACTACCTTATTCAACTAAATTTATGTTTCTAAAAATGTTAATCATAATTTAACATATAATTCAACATATATTGAACAAAAAAACATAATTTAGTTGACTTTTTTGGCAATTTTTTTTTAAATTTCTTAATTTTTATAAAGAAAAATTAAAAATAACTACTTTATTCAACTAAATTTATGTTTCTAAAAATGTTAATCATAATTTAACATATAATTCAACATATATTGAACAAAAAAACATAATTTAGTTGACTTTTTTGGCAATTTTTTTTTAAATTTCTTAGTTTTTATAAAGAAAAATTAAAAATAACAACTTTTTTCAGTTAAATTTATGTTTCTAAACATGTTTATCATAATTTAACATATAATTCAACATATATTTAACAAAAAACATAATTTAGTTGACTTTTTTGGCAATTTTTTAAAAATTTGTTAATTTTTATAAAGAAAAATTAAAAATAACTACTTTATTCAACTAAATTTATGTTTCTCATAATTTAAATGTTAATCATAATTTAACATATAATTCAACATATATTGAACAAAAAAACATAATTTAGTTGACTTTTTTGGCAATTTTTATAAAAATTTCTTAGTTTTTATAAAGAAAAATTAAAAATAACAACTTTTTTCAACTAAATTTATGTTTCACAACATGTTTATCATAATTTAACATATAATTCAACATATATTTAACAAAAAAACATAATTTAGTTGACTTTTTTGGCAATTTTTTTTTAAATTTCTTAGTTTTTATAAAGAAAAATTAAAAATAACAACTTTTTTCAGCTAAATTTATGTTTCTCAACATGTTTATCATAATTTAACATATAATTCAACATATATTAAACAAAAAAACATAATTTAGTTGACTTTTTTGGCAATTTTTTTTTAAATTTCTTAGTTTTTATAAAGAAAAATTAAAAATAACAACTTTTTTCAGCTAAATTTATGTTTCTAAACATGTTTATCATAATTTAACATATAATTCAACATATATTGAACAAAAAAACATAATTTAGTTGACTTTTTTGGCAATTTTTTTTTAAATTTCTTAGTTTTTATAAAGAAAAATTAAAAATAACAACTTTTTTCAGCTAAATTTGCGTGTTTCTAAACATGTTTATCATAATTTAACATATAATTCAACATATATTTAACAAAAAAACATAATTTAGTTGACTTTTTTGGCAATTTTTTTTTAAATTTCTTAGTTTTTATAAAGAAAAATTAAAAATAACACCTTTTTTCAGCTAAATTTATGTTTCTCAACATGTTTATCATAATTTAACATATAATTCAACATATATTGAACAAAAAAACATAATTTAGTTGACTTTTTTGGCAATTTTTTTTTAAATTTCTTAATTTTTATAAAGAAAAATTAAAAATAACTACTTTATTCAACTAAATTTATGTTTCTAAAAATGTTAATCATAATTTAACATATAATTCAACATATATTGAACAAAAAAACATAATTTAGTTGACTTTTTTGGCAATTTTTTTTTAAATTTCTTAGTTTTTATAAAGAAAAATTAAAAATAACAACTTTTTTCAGTTAAATTTATGTTTCTAAACATGTTTATCATAATTTAACATATAATTCAACATATATTTAACAAAAAACATAATTTAGTTGACTTTTTTGGCAATTTTTTAAAAATTTGTTAATTTTTATAAAGAAAAATTAAAAATAACTACTTTATTCAACTAAATTTATGTTTCTCATAATTTAAATGTTAATCATAATTTAACATATAATTCAACATATATTGAACAAAAAAACATAATTTAGTTGACTTTTTTGGCAATTTTTTAAAAATTTGTTAATTTTTATAAAGAAAAATTAAAAATAACTACTTTATTCAACTAAATTTATGTTTCTCATAATTTAAATGTTAATCATAATTTAACATATAATTCAACATATATTGAACAAAAAAACATAATTTAGTTGACTTTTTTGGCAATTTTTATAAAAATTTCTTAGTTTTTATAAAGAAAAATTAAAAATAACAACTTTTTTCAACTAAATTTATGTTTCACAACATGTTTATCATAATTTAACATATAATTCAACATATATTTAACAAAAAAACATAATTTAGTTGACTTTTTTGGCAATTTTTTTTTAAATTTCTTAGTTTTTATAAAGAAAAATTAAAAATAACAACTTTTTTCAGCTAAATTTATGTTTCTCAACATGTTTATCATAATTTAACATATAATTCAACATATATTAAACAAAAAAACATAATTTAGTTGACTTTTTTGGCAATTTTTTTTTAAATTTCTTAGTTTTTATAAAGAAAAATTAAAAATAACAACTTTTTTCAGCTAAATTTATGTTTCTAAACATGTTTATCATAATTTAACATATAATTCAACATATATTGAACAAAAAAACATAATTTAGTTGACTTTTTTGGCAATTTTTTTTTAAATTTCTTAGTTTTTATAAAGAAAAATTAAAAATAACAACTTTTTTCAGCTAAATTTGCGTGTTTCTAAACATGTTTATCATAATTTAACATATAATTCAACATATATTTAACAAAAAAACATAATTTAGTTGACTTTTTTGGCAATTTTTTTTTAAATTTCTTAGTTTTTATAAAGAAAAATTAAAAATAACACCTTTTTTCAGCTAAATTTATGTTTCTCAACATGTTTATCATAATTTAACATATAATTCAACATATATTGAACAAAAAAACATAATTTAGGTGACTTTTTTGGCAATTTTTTTATAAATTTCTTAGTTTTTATAAAGAAAAATTAAAATTAACAACTTTTTTCAGCTAAATTTATGTTTCTAAACATGTTTATCAAAACTTAACATATAATTCAACATATATTTAACAAAAAACATAATTTAGTTGACTTTTTTGGCAATTTTTTAAAAATTTGTTAATTTTTATAAAGAGAAATTAAGAATAACAACTTTATTCAGCTACATTTGTGTGTTTCTAAAAATATAAATCGTAATTTAACATATAATTCAACATACATTTAATAAAAAACATAATTTAGTTGACTTTTTTGGCAATTTTTAAAAAATTTGTTAATTTTTATAAAGAAAAATTAAAAATAACTACTTTATTCAACTAAATTTATGTTTCTAAAAATGTTAATCATAATTTAACATATTATTCAACATATATTGAACAAAAAAACATAATTTAGTTGACTTTTTTGGCAATTTTTTTTTAAATTTCTTAATTTTTATAAAGAAAAATTAAAAATAACTACTTTATTCAACTAAATTTATGTTTCTAAAAATGTTAATCATAATTTAACATATAATTCAACATATATTGAACAAAAAAACATAATTTAGTTGACTTTTTTGGCAATTTTTTTTTAAATTTCTTAGTTTTTATAAAGAAAAATTAAAAATAACAACTTTTTTCAGTTAAATTTATGTTTCTAAACATGTTTATCATAATTTAACATATAATTCAACATATATTTAACAAAAAACATAATTTAGTTGACTTTTTTGGCAATTTTTTAAAAATTTGTTAATTTTTATAAAGAGAAATTAAGAATAACAACTTTATTCAGCTACATTTGTGTGTTTCTAAAAATATAAATCGTAATTTAACATATAATTCAACATACATTTAATAAAAAACATAATTTAGTTGACTTTTTTGGCAATTTTTAAAAAATTTCTTAATTTTTATAAAGAAAAATTAAAAATAACTACTTTATTCAACTAAATTTATGTTTCTAAAAATGTTAATCATAATTTAACATATAATTCAACATATATTGAACAAAAAAACATAATTTAGTTGACTTTTTTGACAATTTTTTTTTAAATTTCTTAATTTTTATAAAGAAAAATTAAAAATAACTACTTTATTCAACTAAATTTATGTTTCTAAAAATGTTAATCATAATTTAACATATAATTCAACATATATTGAACAAAAAAACATAATTTAGTTGACTTTTTTGGCAATTTTTTTTTAAATTTCTTAGTTTTTATAAAGAAAAATTAAAATTAACAACTTTTTTCAGCTAAATTTATGTTTCTAAACATGTTTATCAAAACTTAACATATAATTCAACATATATTTAACAAAAAACATAATTTAGTTGACTTTTTTGGCAATTTTTTAAAAATTTGTTAATTTTTATAAAGAGAAATTAAGAATAACAACTTTATTCAGCTACATTTGTGTGTTTCTAAAAATATAAATCGTAATTTAACATATAATTCAACATACATTTAATAAAAAACATAATTTAGTTGACTTTTTTGGCAATTTTTAAAAAATTTCTTAATTTTTATAAAGAAAAATTAAAAATAACTACTTTATTCAACTAAATTTATGTTTCTAAAAATGTTAATCATAATTTAACATATAATTCAACATATATTGAACAAAAAAACATAATTTAGTTGACTTTTTTGGCAATTGTTTTTTAAATTTCTTAGTTTTTATAAAGAAAAATTAAAAATAACAACTTTTTTCAGTTAAATTTATGTTTCTAAACATGTTTATCAAAACTTAACATATAATTCAACATATATTTAACAAAAAACATAATTTAGTTGACTTTTTTGGCAATTTTTTAAAAATTTGTTAATTTTTATAAAGAGAAATTAAGAATAACAACTTTATTCAGCTACATTTGTGTGTTTCTAAAAATATAAATCGTAATTTAACATATAATTCAACATACATTTAATAAAAAACATAATTTAGTTGACTTTTTTGGCAATTTTTAAAAAATTTCTTAATTTTTATAAAGAAAAATTAAAAATAACTACTTTATTCAACTAAATTTATGTTTCTAAAAATGTTAATCATAATTTAACATATAATTCAACATATATTGAACAAAAAAACATAATTTAGTTGACTTTTTTGGCAATTTTTTTTTAAATTTCTTAATTTTTATAAAGAAAAATTAAAAATAACTACTTTATTCAACTAAATTTATGTTTCTAAAAATGTTAATCATAATTTAACATATAATTCAACATATATTGAACAAAAAAACATAATTTAGTTGACTTTTTTGGCAATTTTTTTTTAAATTTCTTAGTTTTTATAAAGAAAAATTAAAAATAACAACTTTTCTCTGTTAAATTTATGTTTCTAAACATGTTTATCATAATTTAACATATAATTCAACATATATTTAACAAAAAAACATAATTTAGTTGACTTTTTTGGCAATTGTTTTTTAAAATTTCGTAGTTTTAATAAAGAAAAATTAAGTATAACAACTTTATTCAGCTAAATGTATGTTTCTCAACATGTTTATCATAATTTAACATATATTGAACAAAAAAACATAATTTAGTTGACTTTTTTGGCAATTGTTTTTTAAAATTTCGTAGTTTTAATAAAGAAAAATTAAGAATAACAACTTTATTCAGCTAAATGTATGTTTCTAAACATGTAAATCGTAATTTAATATATAATTCAACATATATTGAACAAAAAAACATAATTAAGTTGACTTTTTTGGCAATTTTTTTTTAAATTTCTTAGTTTTTATAAAGAAAAATTAAAAATAACAACTTTTTTCAGTTAAATTTATGTTTCTTAACATGTTTATCATAATTTAACATATAATTCAACATATATTTAACAAAAAAACATAATTTAGTTGACTTTTTTGGCAATTGTTTTTTAAAATTTCGTAGTTTTAATAAAGAAAAATTAAGAATAACAACTTTATTCAGCTAAATGTATGTTTCTCAACATGTTTATCATAATTTAACATATAATTCAACATATATTGAACAAAAAAACATAATTTAGTTGACTTTTTTGGCAATTGTTTTTTAAAATTTCGTAGTTTTAATAAAGAAAAATTAAGAATAACAACTTTATTCAGCTAAATGTATGTTTCTAAACATGTAAATCGTAATTTAATATATAATTCAACATATATTGAACAAAAAACATAATTTAGGTGACTTTTTTGGCAATTTTTTTTTAAATTTCTTAGTTTTTATAAAGAAAAATTAAAATTAACAACTTTTTTCAGCTAAATTTATGTTTCTAAACATGTTTATCAAAATTTAACATATAATTCAACATATATTTAACAAAAAACATAATTTAGTTGACTTTTTTGGCAATTTTTTAAAAATTTGTTAATTTTTATAAAGAAAAATTAAAAATAACTACTTTATTCAACTAAATTTATGTTTCTCATAATTTAAATGTTAATCATAATTTAACATATAATTCAACATATATTGAACAAAAAAACATAATTTAGTTGACTTTTTTGGCAATTTTTATAAAAATTTCTTAGTTTTTATAAAGAAAAATTAAAAATAACAACTTTTTTCAACTAAATTTATGTTTCACAACATGTTTATCATAATTTAACATATAATTCAACATATATTAAACAAAAAAACATAATTTAGTTGACTTTTTTGGCAATTTTTTTTTAAATTTCTTAGTTTTTATAAAGAAAAATTAAAAATAACAACTTTTTTCAGCTAAATTTATGTTTCTAAAAATGTTAATCATAATTTAACATATAATTCAACATATATTGAACAAAAAAACATAATTTAGTTGACTTTTTTGGCAATTTTTTTTTAAATTTCTTAGTTTTTATAAAGAAAAATTAAAAATAACAACTTTTTTCAGCTAAATTTATGTTTCTAAACATGTTTATCATAATTTAACATATAATTCAACATATATTTAACAAAAAAACATAATTTAGTTGACTTTTTTGGCAATTTTTTTTTAAATTTCTTAGTTTTTATAAAGAAAAATTAAAAATAACAACTTTTTTCAGCTAAATTTATGTTTCTCAACATGTTTATCATAATTTAACATATAATTCAACATATATTTAAAAAAAAACATTATTTAGTTGACTTTTTTGGCAATTTTTTTAAAAATTTGTTAATTTTTATAAAGAAAAATTAAAAATAACAACTTTTTTCAACTAAATTTATGTTTCACAACATGTTATCATAATTTAACATATAATTCAACATATATTAAACAAAAAAACATAATTTAGTTGACTTTTTTGGCAATTTTTTTTTAAATTTCTTAGTTTTTATAAAGAAAAATTAAAAATAACAACTTTTTTCAGCTAAATTTATGTTTCTAAAAATGTTAATCATAATTTAACATATAATTCAACATATATTGAACAAAAAAACATAATTTAGTTGACTTTTTTGGCAATTTTTTTTTAAATTTCTTAGTTTTTATAAAGAAAAATTAAAAATAACAACTTTTTTCAGCTAAATTTATGTTTCTAAACATGTTTATCATAATTTAACATATAATTCAACATATATTTAACAAAAAAACATAATTTAGTTGACTTTTTTAAATTTCTTAGTTTTTATAAAGAAAAATTAAAAATAACAACTTCTTTCAGCTAAATTTATGTTTCTCAACATGTTTATCATAATTTAACATATAATTCAACATATATTTAAAAAAAAACATTATTTAGTTGACTTTTTTGGCAATTTTTTTAAAAATTTGTTAATTTTTATAAAGAAAAATTAAAAATAACAACTTTTGTCAGCTACTTTAAGTTTCTTAACATGTTTATCATAATTTAACATATAATTCAACATATATTTAACAAAAAAACATAATTTAGTTGACTTTTTTGGCAATTTTTTAAAAAATTTCTTAGTTTTTATAAAGAAAAGTTAAAAATAACAACTTTTTTCAGCTAAATTTATGTTTCTAAACATGTTTATCATAATTTAACATATAATTCAACATATATTTAACAAAAAACATAATTTAGTTGACTTTTTTGGCAATTTTTTTTTAAATTTGTTTAATTTTTATAAAGAGAAATTAAGAATAACAACTTTATTCAGCTAAATGTATGTTTCTAAACATGTAAATCATAATTTAACATATAATTCAACATATATTTAACAAAAAACATTATTTAGTTGACTTTTTTGGCAATTTTTTTAAAAATTTGTTAATTTTTATAAAGAGGAATTAAGAATAACAACTTTATTCAGCTAAATGTATGTTTCTAAACATGTTTATCATAATTTAACATATAATTCAACATATATTTAACAAAAAACATAATTTAGTTGACTTTTTTGGCCATTTTTTTTTAAATTTGTTTAATTTTTATAAAGAGAAATTAAGAATAACAACTTTATTCAGCTAAATGTATGTTTCTAAACATGTAAATCATAATTTAACATATAATTCAACATATATTTAACAAAAAACATTATTTAGTTGACATTTTTGGCATTTTTTTAAAAATTTGTTAATTTTTATAAAGAGGAATTAAGAATAACAACGTTATTCAGCTAAATTTATGTTTCTAAACATGTAAATCATAATTTAACATATAATTCAAGATATATTTAACAAAAAACATTATTTAGTTGACTTTTTTGGCAATTTTTTAAAAATTTGTTAATTTTTATAAAGAAAAATTAAGAATAACAACTTTATTCAGCTAAATGTATGTTTCTAAACATATAAATCGTAATTTAACATATAATTCAACATATATTTAACAAAAAAACATAATTTAGTTGACTTTTTTGGCAATTTTTTAAAAATTTCTTAGTTTTTATAAAGAAAAGTTAAAAATAACAACTTTTTTCAGCTAAATTTATGTTTCTAAACATGTTTATCATAATTTAACATATAATTCAACATATATTTAACAAAAAATATAATTTAGTTGACTTTTTTGGCATTTTTTTAAAATTTGTTAATTTTTATAAAGAGGAATGAAGAATAACAACTTTATTCAGCTAAATGTATGTTTCTAAACATGTAAATCATAATTTAACATATAATTCAACATATATTTAACAAAAAACATTATTTAGTTGACTTTTTTGGCAATTTTTTAAAAATTTGTTAATTTTTATAAAGAAAAATTAAGAATAACAACTTTATTCAGCTAAATGTATGTTTCTAAACATGTAAATCATAATTTAACATATAATTCAACATATATTTAACAAAAAACATTATTTAGTTGACATTTTTGGCATTTTTTTAAAAATTTGTTAATTTTTATAAAGAGGAATTAAGAATAACAACGTTATTCAGCTAAATTTATGTTTCTAAACATGTAAATCATAATTTAACATATAATTCAAGATATATTTAACAAAAAACATTATTTAGTTGACTTTTTTGGCAATTTTTTTAAAAATTTGTTAATTTTTATAAAGAGGAATTAAGAATAACAACTTTATTCAGCTAAATGTATGTTTCTCAACATGTAAATCATAATTTAACATATAATTCAACATATATTTAACAAAAAACATTATTTAGTTGACTTTTTTGGCAATTTTTTTAAAAATTTGTTAATTTTTATAAAGAGGAATTAAGAATAACAACTTTATTCAGCTAAATGTATGTTTCTAAACCTGTAAATCACAATTTAACATATAATTTAACATATATTTAACAAAAAACATTATTTAGTTGACTTTTTTGGCAATTTTTTAAAAATTTGTTAATTTTTATAAAGAAAAATTAAGAATAACAACTTTATTCAGCTAAATGTATGTTTCTAAACATATAAATCGTAATTTAACTTATAATTCAACATATATTTAACAAAAAAATATAATTTAGTTGACTTTTTTGGCAATTTTTTTTTAAATTTGTTAGTTTTTATAAAGAAAAATTAAAAATAACAACTTTTTTCTGCTAAATTTATGTTTCTAAACATGTTTATCATAATTTAACATATAATTCAACATATATTTAACAAAAAACATAATTTAGTTGACTTTTTTGGCATTTTTTTAAAATTTGTTAATTTTTATAAAGAGGAATGAAGAATAACAACTTTATTCAGCTAAATTTATGTTTCTAAACATGTTTATCATAATTTAACATATAATTCAACATATATTTAACAAAAAACATAATTTAGTTGACTTTTTTGGCATTTTTTTAAAATTTGTTAATTTTTATAAAGAGGAATGAAGAATAACAACTTTATTCAGCTAAATGTATGTTTCTAAACATGTTTATCATAATTTAACATATAATTCAACATATATTTAACAAAAAACATAATTTAGTTGACTTTTTTGTCAATTTTTTTTTAAATTTGTTTAATTTTTATAAAGAGAAATTAAGAATAACAACTTTATTCAGCTAAATGTATGTTTCTAAACATGTAAATCATAATTTAACATATAATTCAACATATATTTAACAAAAAACATTATTTAGTTGACATTTTTGGCATTTTTTTAAAAATTTGTTAATTTTTATAAAGAGGAATTAAGAATAACAACGTTATTCAGCTAAATTTATGTTTCTAAACATGTAAATCATAATTTAACATATAATTCAAGATATATTTAACAAAAAACATTATTTAGTTGACTTTTTTGTCAATTTTTTAAAAATTTGTTAATTTTTATAAAGAAAAATTAAGAATAACAACTTTATTCAGCTAAATGTATGTTTCTAAACATATAAGTCGTAATTTAACATATAATTAAACATATATTTAACAAAAAAAACATAATTTAGTTGACTTTTTTGGCAATTTTTTAAAAATTTCTTAGTTTTTATAAAGAAAAGTTAAAAATAACAACTTTTTTCAGCTAAATTTATGTTTCTAAACATGTTTATCATAATTTAACATATAATTCAACATATATTTAACAAAAAACATAATTTAGTTGACTTTTTTGGCATTTTTTTAAAATTTGTTAATTTTTATAAAGAGGAATGAAGAATAACAACTTTATTCAGCTAAATGTATGTTTCTAAACATGTAAATCATAATTTAACATATAATTCAACATATATTTAACAAAAAAACATTATTTAGTTGACTTTTTTGGCAATTTTTTTAAAAATTTGTTAATTTT